>CM054155.1:13331313-13333813 GCA_028751875.1 Rapana venosa
GATTTGTGTTCTCTCTTACCAGCCCCAAACTGCTTTTCTTCTATATTTTTCATGAGTTGACTTGAGAGACTAGACTACATAATCGAAGCATAGATGTTACAAATGCATTTTTTGTTTAGTGTTGCTGAAATATTCTACAGAGGAGTGGAGGAAGCTGGTTGCAAAATCTTCATTGGTGCCCCCACAGTTCACGGGACTACGGGGTAGGTGACAGACAGACAGACAGACAGACAGAGACAGACAGAAAGACAGAAAGACAGACAGCCAGAGACAGACAGAGACAGAAAGAGACAGAGACAGAAAGAGACAGACAGACAGAGACATACAGAAAGACAGACAGAGAGCGAGAGCGAGAGAGAGAGAGAGAGAGAGAGAGAGAGAGAGAGAGAGAGAGAGAGAGAGAGAGAGAGAGAGAGAGAGAGAGAGAGAAGAGAGAGAGAGAAGACAAACAAACAGACAGAGAGAGAGCAATGTTCTTGCAAACACTGCATAATATGTCTAATTTGTTGTCACTGGTCGGCTAGTGTGTGACCTTCACCTTTTTTTTTTTAACGCATGCAACAGTTTTTTCCCACCACGAAGGCAGCCAAATTCCGACTTCGGTGTTGATGTCTAAACACGACATTACTGCGCATGCAATAATTTTTCAGATGTTTTGGTGTCAGACATTCTTACAGAAAACTATAGCTTACTCTTTCGTGTCCAAGATGTTCTGCATTCTTTTGCCCACGGGGACCTGAGTACTAGTTTTGTTCAAAGGCCTTTCAGGTGAATAGGGTCAGCACTGATGCTAACTCCAGGGGATGAAATTCCGCTTTGGTGAAGGCTTGAACCCGACCTCAATCCCAGGCTTGTCTTTTCGCGAGCACAATACTGTAACCACTAGGCTAACCCCTCCCCCCTCCTCCCCAAACTAGATGTGTGTTTGTATATTTAGGACCTTGTTAACGCCAGGATATAAAGCAGAAGTGAGGCTGTATGTCTCGAGTAAACTTGAGGTGGAAATCGGCAAGATCTTCAGCCAACGTTCATATCACTCTGCTGCATTAGGTTCATTTGTCAGTACCTCACAGTAAAAGGGTAATTTAAGTATGGGTTATTTTAGGCAGTCCGTCTATGTTTGGTACTCTACAATAGGCATACGCATACAGGTGCGCACGCACACATACACATACACACACACACACACAAACGCACACACACGGGGACACACACACACACACGGACACACACACACACAATCATCATCATCATCATCATCATCATCATCATCATCATCATCATCATCATCATCATCATCATTGTCGTCGTCGTCGTCGTCAGCAGCAGCAGCAGCAGCACCATCATCGTACCATATATTATCATAACCATAACACATCATATTTGAGTACCTGGTTGTACCATATATTATCATAACCATAACACATCATATTTGAGTACCTGGTTGTAAAACTATCTGTCACCTACATTGTCCGAGCAAACTCTAGAGAATACTCTCTAGAATTTAGAAATAGCTTCTAATAGAGCTAAATGTTTGTTTACATAGTCCATACAAAAGAAAAACCCTTGTTTTAATGGTGTTATTGTTTTATTAATATTTTCTTTTTATTAACTTTCAGTTTGGGTCATGTTTAAGAGGCCGTCCATATTTTTTTTATAGAATGCATACACTTTCCGGTGGGGATGCTGGGGGCTCGTCAGCATAACACCCCTACCGTTTGGAAATTCTGTGCTGGGAATTCCTCTTCTCTATCCCTCTCTTTGTTTCTGCCTTGTTCCTTTACTTCCTTTTCACTTCCTTCTTGTTTGTTTTCTGCATTCTTAGTCCGTTTTCCTGCCTTTTTTCTGGAAAGGCTTAAAAGAAAACAGCTCTTTCTCATACCGAAGTAGGATGCGCTGTGCCTGACTTGTCAGGCGCTTAACGGCAGTGCAATGCAATGCGACGCATTTTCGCTCATATGACAGACAACAATAGTTGTCTGAGTGTTCGAAGACGACGAAAGTACACACGTGCCATTGCCTCTACCTTCTGTTCTTGCAGTCCCTCTAGCATTTCTTCTTTGCTACTTTCTCGTCCCGTGTATAATTTTTGTGGGTTGTTTTTTTTTCTTCTTCGTTGAGCCAAAAGACAAAGATTGGGAAAAAATGAAAGAAAGAAAGAATGAAGGAAGGAAGGAAAGGGGGAAAGAAAGAAAGAATAGAAAACAAACACACAAGCAAACAAACAAATAAACAAAAAACCCGAACAAATAAACACGGAAAAAACTAGAAAAAAGAAACAAACAAACAATAAACAAACACGGAAAGACGGAAATACTGAAAGAAAGAAAGACTGAAAGACTACAAGAAAGAAAGACTGAAGGAAAGAAAGAAAGAAAGACTTTTAAAAAGAAAGAAAGAACGAACGAAAGAACGAACGAAAGAAAGAAAGAACATAGAAACAAAGAACAAACAAACAACAAAATCAACACAGAAAAATATGAGACAAGAACGAAAGAAA
>CM054155.1:13338813-13348813 GCA_028751875.1 Rapana venosa
TGATGTTCGTGTTTGCGTAACCCATCGAAAGCTGACGGGAATGACGGGATCGTTAACGCGCATGCTTCATCGTCCGTGTGTGTGTGTATACATACAGGGATCTAAGGTACTGGCAGGTCTGCACATACATTTTCCCCTAGAGACATTCCCCGCCCTTAATTCACCAGATGCCGCCCAAATCCGAAATCACTATTTCATGGACCCATGTCAAGTCAAGTTAAGTCAAAAACACTTCAATCATCCCATGAAGGGCAATTACAATACCGACAGGCAGATTGATACGCATCAAAAATCTCAAAAGACACAAAACAGCTATATTTGATATTGGTTAAAACATTCCAAAATACTTCAAAATAAAAATGTCACGAACACACACACACAAACACACACGCGCACATGCGCACACACATACACACACATACACGCACGCACGCACACGCACACACACACACACACACACACACACACACACACCAATTGTGAACACAATGTTAAAAAAAATACCCATTGACTAGAAGACATACAAATTTATTATGTACGCACGCACATACGCAACACGTACACACCCACGCACACCCACACCATACACCAATGTATGAATTCAATGTTTTAAGACCATTGACTAGAAGACAGACAGACTGACCATGTGAATGAAGTCAAACGGTCTTAACCACACGGCTTAAGCGCCAATCGAATATAGAATAAGCTATGAGTTTGTTGTTGCTCTCAATAAGGCATAGTTAATCTTGTGCAAGTGTTCATAGGAATAAACATATGGAAATATTTGTGTGATTGTTTACTTTTTCTTGTTTTTTACTTGTGCTAATGCCGTGCAAATAAACATAAGCACTCGCTTTCCCACAGCAAAGGTATTGCAGCATCGAGCGTGGTTACCAGTTGGATGGGTGACCGTTCGCGCACCTTGGCTTCAGTACAGTCCCCCTGTTCACCAATCTGTAGATGGGTACCTGCCCTCTTTAGGATCAAGGAAGGTAAAGCAGCGAGGGAGAGGAGATGGACGCCGCCCTCAATATGCTGGCCCTAGAGAAGTGAGGTCTCTGACGCCTCGCTCCCCTGCCACCTTATAGGGCATGAGACACCTTTACCTTTATTTTAATCACCATTTATCTCATTCTAAATGTTAAAGAAAATGCGGAGGGTGGTTTTAATTTGATCATTAAGCTGTTGCACAAACGGCTGTTACAATCATCTTGATTGATTTCTGATCCAAGTATGGACAAGGCAATTACACTGTCACTTATTTTATCTGGAGTGAAAAGTGCGTCTATTCAGATATCCTAAAAATATAATCAGTAACCAGAAAAACCCCATATATTAATATAAATTCAGAAAAATATACTGATCAATGTAGTTGTGGAGGAAACCATGTACAAACAAATCAATAACAACTGTCTGCATATTATGGAAACAGATATCTCGAGCTCAACCCGGGGACGGGATAGCTCAGTGGTCAGAGCACTCGCTTTCCCCCAGCTAAGGTTAAGCAGCATCGAGAGTGGTTACCACTTGGATACTAGGTGACCGTTTGCGCGCCTTGACTTCAGTACAGTCCCCCAGTTTACCCAGCTGTAAATGGGTACCTGTCTTCTTTAGGGTCAGGAAAGATAAAGCAGCGAAGGAGAGGAGATGGGCACTGCCCTCAATATGCTGGCCCCTTGAGAAGCTGAGGTCTCTGACGCCTCACTCCCCTTCGACCACATAGGTTATGGGACATCTTTGCCTTTACCTCTTATACAGCCAAGATACGTTGGATTGGGGCGTAGAGGCGAAATGAAGTGAAACTAAATCTTAAAAATGGGAATTATTTCATGACGGCTTGTGGAGAATTCTGTAATCAGCTCTGCTAAGTTATGCCAGACAGACTTTGTTTGGGTTTGAATTTTAAATACCCCCCACCCCCATCATTTTCTGTGTGGGGGGTGTGGGGGTGGGGGCTGGGGGTGTTTGTAGGTGTGTGGGTGTATGTGTGTGTATGTGTGTGTGTGAAACTGTCTGTTTGTCCATGTGTTTATCTGCCTGTCTGTCTGTCTCTTTCTCTCTCCCCCCTCTCTCTCTATCTCCCCCTATCTCTCCCTCTCGCTCTACCTCTATCTCCCCCCCACTCTCTCTCCCTTTCTCTCCCTCTCGCTCTACCCGCCACCCATCTCTCTCTCTCTCTCTCTCTTGACATTCATTGGTTCTCTTTACAAATGTGTTTGCCAAGCCTATCACAGAATCCTTTTTCAGCCACTTTCCCTCTCTAGCCCAATAGCCATCCATCTCTGTATGTCCGTCTGTCTGTCTTTCTGTCTGTGTCTGTCTCTTTTTCTCTGTCTCTCTGCATCTCTATCTCTATCCGTTCATGTCTCTCTGCCTCTGCCTCTGCCTCTCTCTCTCTCTCTCTCTGTCTCTCTCTCTCGCGTGCTCGATCTCTCTCTCTAAATCTCGATCTCTCTCTCTCTCTCTCTCTCTCTCTCTCTCTCTCGCTCGATCTCTCTCGATCTCTTTCTCTTTCTCTATCTCTCTTTTTCCTTTGTTTTACACTGTGAGTGTATGGTTATTGGGCTTATTTTATTATCAGGATGTATCTCCAAGGGCTGTAACTGGATATATAAAAACATATCTATTTAGTTCATTATCCTCGAAATAACAGAATTTGTCATTGTCATTTTCATTGTTATTGTTATTGTCTCTCTCTCTCTCTCACTCTCTCTCTCTTACTCTCTCTCACTCTCTCTCTCTCTCCCTTTCTCTCTCTTTCTCACTCTCTCTTTCACTCACTATCTCTCTCACCCTCTCTCCTTTATCTCTCTTTCTCACGTTATCTCTCTCACTATCTCACTCACTCTCACTCTCTCTCACTCTCTCTCTCACTCACTGTGGGAACAGATGACAATATACAAAACCGCATACACACGGGGACTGGATGTAAAAAAGCACGTAAGTGCTTATTCCATTATTCTCGATATAAAAGAATAAAATTTAAACAGTTTAAAAAAAACTATCTTGCTCGCTCTCTCTCTCTCTCTCTCTCTCTCTCTCTCTCTCTCTCTCTCTCTCTCTCTCTCTCTCTCCCTCCCTCCCTCCCCCCTCTCACTCTCTCTCTCTAACTCTCTCTCTCACACTCTCTCTCTCTCTCTCTCTCTCTCTCTCTCTCTCTCTCTCTCTCTCTCTCGCTCTCTCTCCCCCCCTCTCTTTCTCTCTGTCATCCAGCACAGCGCACTGTCCTTTGTGTGGCTTCTCTAACCCCCTTTCACTTCTCCTATCTCTCTTTAATCTTCTCTTTGTCTTCTCTTCTCCAAATTCTCAAGCGTGCGTGCGTGCGTGTGTCTTTGTGTGTGTCTTTGTGTCTGTCTGGCTGGCTTTCTCATTTCTCTCTATGCCTCTTGTTTCTCTTGGTCTGTGTGTGTGTGTGTGTGTGTGTGTGTGTCTGTCTGTCTGTCTGTCTATGTATCTGTTTGTCCGTTTGTGTGTCCGTCCGTCTCTCTGTGTGTCTGTCTGTCTGCCTGTCTGTCCTCTCTCTCTCTCTCACTCTCTCTTCCTAATGTCTCTCTCTCCCACTCTCTTTCACACTCTCTCTCTCTCTTCCACTCTCTCTGCCTCTGTCTGTCTCTCTCTGTCTCTCTCTCTCTTTCTGTTTGTCTGTCTCCCTCCCATCTCCCGCCCCCTCTCCCTTCCCCCTCCCTCTCACTCTCTGTCTCTCTCTGTCTCTCTCTGTCTGTCTGTCTCTCTCTCTCTCTCTCTCTCTCTCTCTCTCTCTCTCTCTCTCTCTCTCTCTCTCTCTCTCTCTCTCTCTCTCTCTCTCCCCCCTCTTCCTCTGCTTTCCTGTTTCTTCGCTACGCCAGTGTCAGGCTGACATTTGGACAGACTGTTTGGAAACAAAACAAGTCTCAGAGAGCAGCCGTCTCTCTGCAGCAGCCTTGTGTTTTCAGAACACTTTCCAGACCAAGACCATCAGGTGAAGAGTGGCATGAATCCTCCAGCCCATGTCATCCAGTAATTATACTGGGTGGATGTTTTTTGTTTCATAATTTTGAAACCGTGCGTATCTATCTCTCAAAGAAAGTACGGCTCACAAGACAAAACAATCGTGATTGTAACATAGCCTTTAACTGTCCCTCCTTATGGTTGTCTATCCACTCTCTTTCTTCTCCTCCTCCTCCTTCTCGTCCTCTTCTTCTTCATCTTCCTCCTCCTCCTTTTCCTTCTCCTCCTCCTCCTCCTCCTCAGCTGTCCCGAGAAAAACAATCATGATTGTAACATGGCCTTTAACTTTCCCTCCTTATGGCTTTTCAACCACTCTCCTCCTCCTCTTCTTCTTCCTCCTTCTCCTTCTCGTCCTCTTCTTCTTCATCTTCCTCCTCCTCCTTTTCCTTCTCCTCCTCCTCCTCCTCCTCAGCTGTCCCAAGAAAAACAATCATGATTGTAACATAGCCTTTAACTTTCCCTCCTTATGGCTATTTAACCACTCTCTTCCTCCTCTTCTTCTTCCTCCTCCTCCTTCTCCTCTTCTTCTTCTTCTTCATCTTCCTCCTCCTCCTTTTCCTCCTCCTCCTCCTCAGCTGTCCCAGGAAAAACAATCATGATTGTAACATGGCCTTTAACTTTCCCTCCTTATGGATGTCCAACCACTCTCCTCCTCCTCCTCTTCTTCTTCCTCCTCCTCCGCTTTGTCCTCGGCTGCCTCCATCCCCCGTGTCTTCCCTATGGAAAGAAGCCTCACAGATTGGGTGATCGATAGAGCCTTATGTAATGGCAAGCTCTGATGCCAGAGAGAGAGAGGAGAGAGAGAGAGGGGGGGGAGAGAGAGAGAGAGAGAGAGAGAGAGAGAGAGAGAGAGAGAGAGAGAGAGGAGAGAGAGAGAGAGAGAGGTGAGAGAAAGGGTGAGAGAGACAGTCAGAGAGAGAGAGAGAGAGAGAGAGAGAGAGAGAGAGAGAGAGAGAGAGAGAGAGAGAGAGAGAGAGAGAGAGAGAGAGAGAGAGAGGAGAGAGAAAAGAGGGTGAGAGATACAGACAGAGAGAGAGAGAGAAGAGGGTGAGATAAACAGACAGACAGAGAGAGAGAGAGAGAGAGAGAGAGAGAGAGAGAGAGAGAGAGAGAGAGAGAGAGAAGAGGGTGAGAGAGACAGACAGAGAGAGAGAGAAGAGGGTGAGAGAGACACAGAGAGAGAGAGAAGAGGGAGAGAGAGACATACAGAGAGAGAGAGAGAAGAGGGTGAGAGAGACAGTCAGAGAGATAGAGAGAGAAGAGGGTGAGAGAGACAGACAGAGAGAGAGAGAGTGAGAGTGAGACAGACAGAGACAGAGATAGACAGAGTGAGAGAGAGACAGAGAGACAGAAAGAGACAGAAAAAGAGTCAGAGACAGACACACAGAGAGACAGAAACAGATAGACACAGAGAGATAGAAAGACAGACAGTCAGAGAGATAAACAGAAACAGAGAGACAGAGACAGAGAGAGAAAGACAGAGACAGAGGGAGAGATAGAAAGAGAGACAGAGAGACAGAGGCACAGACTGACAGACAGAGACAGACATACAGAGACAGAGACAGAGAGAGAGAGTGAGAGAGAGAGAGTGAGACAGAGTGAGACACAGAGAGAGACAGAGTGAGAGAGAGACAGAGAGACAGAGAGAGAGACAGACAGAGAGAGACAGAGAACACCCATCTCCTTATTAGACGGTCTTATAGGCGCTGTCCTGATGATTCCCTTTAGCTCTCCCCCCCCCACCTCTCCCTCCCCTCTCCCCCTCCCCCCCCCCCTCCCCTCCTGTCCACACACACACACACTTCCCTTTCGCCAACCTCCTCTGCTACTGCTCGTGTCACTTCCCTTCTAAATGTGTGTCTGTCTGTCGGTCTGTCTGTCTGTCTGTCTGTCTGTCTGTCGGTCGGTCTGTCGGTCGGTCTGTCAGTCTTCTGTTTCAATCTTCTAGAAACTTCTTCTACTGCTTCTTTCACCTCCCATCCTTGTGTGTGTGTGTTGTTGTCTGTCCGTCTGTCTGTCTCTGTTTCATTCTGTTTCTCTGTCTCTGTATGTCTGTCTATCTGTCGGTCTGTCTGTCAGTCTCTCTATCTCATTCTTCTAGAAAATTTTCCTCCTGCTTCATTCACCTCCAATCCTTGTGTGTGTGTGTGTGTGTGTGTGTGTGTGTGTGTGTGTGTGTGTGTGTGTGCGTGTGTGTGTGTGTGTGTGTTGCTGTCTGTCTATCTGTCTGTCTCTGTTTCATTCTGTTTCTCTGTCTGTCTGTCTCTTTGTCTGAGTGTCTGAGTGTCTGTCTGTCTGTAGGTCTGTCTGTTAGGCTCTTAGTCTCAATCTTCTAGATATTCTAGATATTCTAAAACAAATTTAAAAAAATAAAAATAAAAAAATAAAAACTTCTACTACTTATTTCACCTTCCCTCCTTGTATGTGTTGCTGTCTGTCTGTCTGTCTCTGTTTCATTCTTTTTCTCTCTCTGTCTGTTTGTCTTAGTGTCTGCCTGTCTATCGGTCTGTCTTTCTGTCTCTCTATCTCTGTCTCTGTCTCTCTCCCTGTTTCTCTCTCCTACCTTTCCTACTGCTTCTTTCAACTCACCTCTCTGTGTCTGTCTTTCTGTCTGTCTGTCTGCTGTCTGTCTGTCTGTCTGTCTGTCTGCCTGCTTGCCTGCCTGCTTGCCTGTCTGTCTGACTGTCTGCCCGCCTGCCTGCCTGTCTGTCTGTCTTTGTCTCTGTATCTGTCTCTCTGTTTGTTCTCTCTCTTTCTCTCTCCCCTCTCTCTCTCTCTCTCTCTCTCTCTCTCTCTCTCTCTCTCTCTCCTCTCTCCTTCTCTCTCTCTCTCTCTTTCTCTTCTTATGTTATCATATAATTTATTTACTTTTTATTTCTAGAATAATAGACTGCTTTGTGTGTGTGTGTGTGTGTGTGTGCGTGTGTGTGCGTGCGTGTGCATGTGTGCGTGTGTGTGTGTGAAGGTTCCATGATACCCTAGGACGAAAAAGGGACATATAAATTATGTATTGTCTGGAACTACTAACTAGGAGACTGCTGCAACAAAACAAAAAAATCTGCAATGTATTAGAAAGAAAGAGTTTCATAGATTTACCAGATCGATACAAATAATAATAATAATAATAATAATAATAATAATAATAATAATAATAATAATAATAATAATAATAATAATAATAATAATAATGATGATGATAATAGATATCGATCAGAAAGGTTGGTAAGCTTTTTCATTTCATTTACGATGTCATTTTTATTTATCTTTCATTTCGTGTCTGTTTGTTTGTTTACGTTTTTCATTTATTTGTTATTTGTTTGTATGTACTTATGACATTTAGCTGGAACTTTTATTTTTATTCGTTCATTTCTTCATTATTTCATGTTATAAATCCTTCATTAGGCTTGCTATTGGTCTTAATTATGTAGCTCCTTATCGATTGTAAAACTTATTTCGGTTCGGATTTCCCGTTTGTTGGCTTGTTTATCTACAGCTCAGTTTCTGGGTCAGGGAGCTTGGATGGGTGGGGGGGGGGGGGGGGTATTGAATATTCATTGAAAATATTTCTCTTTCTTTCTTTCTCTGTTTTCTGTCTTTTTTCTGTCTGTCTTTCTTTCTTTTTTCTCTCTGTCTGTCTGTCTGTCTGTTTTTCTGTCTGTCTGTATGTCTTTCTTTCTTTCGTTCGTTCGTTCTTTCTGTTTGTCTGTCTGTCTGTCTTTCTTTCTTTCGTTTTTTCTTTCTTTCTTTCTTTCTTTTTTTTCTTTCTCTCTGTCTGTCTATCTGTCTGTCTGTCTGTCTCTCTGTCTGTCTTTCTTTCTTTCTGTCTTTCGTTCTATACTTTTCTTCGACACTGTCTTACTAAGTGACGTAATTTTATAAATAGTCCTTCAGTTATCAACTCAGTTGGTCTGTCATTTGACTGGTCTTTGGTCACTGGTCATTGATATACTCACTCACTCACTCACACAGCCACTCACCCACCCAGCCACCCATTCACCCACCCACTTTCTCACTCACTCAATTGCTTGTTTTACTTAATGATTGACTGACTTGCTTGTTTACCTTTATACTTGCTTACTTATACTCTCACTTCCCCCCTTTGCTTGCTAATGTATTCTCTTGGATGCTTGGTTATTTACACATTTCACCTACTAAACAACTAAGTATAGGATAACTTAAGTACTTATCCTTATCTTTAGTAAATCGTGGTATATTTCATCACCTATTCGCTTATTCTCTGCAACTCAATCAGTAGTTATTGTTAGATATAATCGCAGATTGTAAGATAATATTTATGTATAAGACAGAAATTAGTTTACAAGCCTAGAAATTGACATGAGCTGCGTGTAAAGCGAATCGCGATTGGAATGTTTGCATTTGTTCAGGAAAAAAGGGCTTATTTTAATAATTAAAAAAAGGAAACAAGTTTAAAAATAAGAAATGTTATCATGTTGCTGTTTATCATGTCACTGTCAAAATTATACGTGATTTAGCATCCTCAGCTAAAAAAGAAGAGAAAAAAAGAAAAGAACAGAAATGAACAACTATTACTGAATTATTGATGTCTCTATCATAAATAAAAATTGTATTATTTATTTTTGTTTGTGTGTGTGTGTCTCTTATCGAATTTAATGGCAAATATAGAGTTTTCCATTAAGCTTGAGGAAAGAGGGGTGGCTGTTTTTCTTCCACTGTCCATGTAGTGAATGTTATTTAGATTGTCACGCACTGTCTGTTGCACAGACCTTTTTGAAGGATTAGAACTCAGGGGACGGGATAGCTCAGTGGTCAGAACACTCGCTTTCCCCCAAGCTAAGGTTAAGCAGCGTCAAGCGTGGTTACCACTTGGATGGGTGACCGTTTGCGCGCCTTGGCTTCAGGACAGTTCCCCCAGTTCACCCAGCTGTAAATGGGTACCCACCCTCGTTAGGGTCAGGGAAGGTAAAGCAGCGAGGGAGAGGAGATGGGCGCCGCCCTCAATATGCTGGCCCCTGGAGAAGTTGAGGTCTCTGATGCCTGGCTCCCCTACGACCACATAGGATATGAGACACCTTGACCTTTTAGAGCTCAGAGGAGAAAAAAGGGGAGGATTAGAATGGGGTTGGGGAGTAGAGAGAGGATTAAAACAAATAAACTATTGATTTTGTTTAAATATAAAAAAGGAAAATTGATAGCAGGGAAATCGCGCGCGTGCGCGAACGTGTGTGAGTGAGTGAGTGTGTGTGTGTGTGTGTGTGTGTGTGTGTGTGTGTGTGTGTGTGTGTTGTATTTGTGTATGCGTGTGTGTGTGTGTGTGTGTGTGTGTGTGTGTGTGTGCGCGCCGCGCGCGCGTGCGTGTATGTGAATGTGTGTGTGAGTGTGTTTTGTATATGTGTGTGTTTGTGTCTCTGTCAGTGTGTGTCTGTCTGTATCCGTGTGTGTGTTTTGTGTATGTGTGTGCCTGTGTGTCTGTGTCTGTTTGTCTGTGTCTGTCTGTCTGTGTGTGTGTATGTGTCCGTGTGTCTGTGTGTGTCCGAGTCCGTGTGTGTGTATGTGTCTGTCTGTGTCTGTGTCTGCATGCACACACACTTACACACATAATCATGTGTGTGTATACACGAGCAGAAACGTGCAAGCGTACCCGAACCTGACCTAAACACGGAAACATAAAACGAAGCAGGGATATACTAAACTTCAGGAATTAACGACCAAACAAGCAAAAGACAAAGTACCCCCCCCCCAAAAAAAAAAACAACAACAACAAACAAAAACCCAACAACACCCAAACTTAACCAAAAAGAAAAACAAAAGCAAAAAAAGGAGAAAAGAAAACAAAAAAGAGAAAAAAACTACAACAAAAAACCCCACATAAAAGCAGACAGAAAATAGACACAGGGCTACTTGCCACGAAGAAGCCGACTACAAGATAGTCTTCAAGAATAAAGCGGAGATAATGGCAGTAGGGAGAAGTAGGGTGAGAGATGAAGGGGAGGGGGGTGGTAGAGGATGTGGATGGTGGTGGGGGGTAGAGAAG
>CM054155.1:13353813-13356313 GCA_028751875.1 Rapana venosa
ATCTATCTATATCTATCTATCTATCTATCTATCTATCTGTCTGTCTGTCTGTCTGTCTCAGAACCCTATGTTTTTCCTTGTGTCAACATTTCTCTCTCTGTCTGCTTATCTATCTGTCAATTTTTCTGTCTGTCTGTCTGTCTGTGTCTGACTGCTGCTTTGTCTATGTGGCTGTCTGATGTTTTCTCTCTGCCAGCCAAAGGTTAGCTGAGCTTAGTTTAGCATACCCTAGTCTCAATATCAGAAATGGGTAAATTTATCTTTTCGTTCTTTCAATTAGTTTCCCATTGCATTACATGATCGTAGTCTTTATTAAAGCATGTACATTATTACCGCTGTTATGAAATGTGAATTGTACGTGTAGTATTAGCATGCTGATGTTGCGTAAACATAATCATGGCACGTGTAATGTTAACTTGACGATGTTGTGTTAAACAAAATTCAGTGTCAATGAGCTGTTTAACATGCTGATATTATGTATTGAAGATATTTTGTATATATTCATTATTTTCCCAAATAAGTTGCAGGGAGTTTCCCTTTTCTTTTTCTTTGTTTGTTTGGTTTGGTTTGGTTTGGATTTTTTGTAATGGAAGAAAGAGGAGACGCTTTGTTGTGTACAAGTCTGTACTGTTTGTGTATTCATGTGTATCTCTATCTCTTTCATTTTTTGTCCCTGCCCTCAACAGCCTAAACACCATCACCCTGCAGAGTGTACATCCTTTATGTGTGTGCGTGAGTGTGCGTGTATGTGCGTGCGTGCGTTCGAGCGTGTGTATATACATTTAATTTAGCACCAAAAAAAAGACAACCCCTGTTAAATATAACTGGCTGCATGTGAATGAGTAGGATGAATGAAAGTGCTTTGATTTGTTGTTGGTGTGTTTTGGGGGGGGGCAAGATATAGCGCTATATAAATTCCATGTATCATTATTATTATTATTATTATTATTATTATTGTTGTGATTATTTTAGTAGTAGTAGTAGTAGTAGTAGTAGTAGTAGTAGTAGTAGTAGTATCTGTTTAGTGTCTATGTTTGTTTTTCAGTATGTGTGTGCCTATGTGGAAGAAACAAAAGAAACTGTTTTGTCTGTGGGTCTGTTTGTGTATCAATTTACCTCCCTATAATTATCTTTCGTTTCTCTGTTTGTTTGTTTGTTTGTTTGTTGGTATGGGTGCCATGGGAACGGGACAGCTCAGTGGTCGGAGCACTCGCTTTCCCCCAGCTAAGGTTAAGCAGCATCGAGCGTGGTTACCACTTGGATGGGATGCGCGCCTTGGCTTCCGAGCAGTCCCCCAGTTCACCCAGCTGTAAATGGGTACCTGCCTCTTTAGGGTCAGGGAAGGGAAAGCAGCGAGGGAGAGGAGATGGGCGCCGCCCTCAATATGCTGGCCCCTGGAGAAGTGAGGTCTCTGATGTCTGGCTCCCCTTCGACCACATAGGTTATGGAATACCTTGACCTTTTATGAATACCATTGTGGAAGAAACAAGGGAAAATATGTTTTGTCTATGCGTCTCTGTATGTGTATCCATTTGCATCTCTGTTCTGTTTAGTTTCTCTGCATGTCTGTTGATATGTGTGCCAATTATTGTTCTGTTGTTACCTTCATGTCAAAGTGTTGTTGAGCTGAGGAGATGTGAGCACAATGTTGACAGAAGGATTATGTCTGTTTTTCTTTTTTTGCAGATGGGGCTTGGAACACTCGCTGATCAGTAGGTACGTGTATGTTCTGGTCGAAGCTGTGTGTTGTGTTCGTGTGTGTGTGTGTGTGTGTGTGTGTGTGTGTGTGTGTGTGGTTGTGTGTGCGCGCACGCGCGTTTAACCCCTTTGCTGCCTGTCTGTCTGCCTGTCTGTTTGTCTGCCTGCTTGTTGGTATATCTGCCAGTCTCTCTGTCAGTTTGTCTGTCTTTCTATCTGTCTGTCTCTCTGTCTGCCTGTCTGTTTTACTTTCTATCTGCTTGCCTGTTTGTCTGCCTGTCAGTTTGTCTGCGTGTTTGTTTATATAATTATCTGCCTGTCTGTCTGCCTGTTTGCCTTTCTATCCCTCTTCCCGCCTATATGTCTGCCTGCCTGTATGTCTCTCTGCCTGTCTGGTCTGTCTGTCTGTCTTTCTGTCTGTCTGCTTGTCTGTCTATCAATCTGTATATGTATCATGTCCTGCCTATTCCCTGATATCGGGTTAGTGTAAGAAGAAATAAGCGTTCTTGTTCCCATACCCTATGTGGTCGTTAGGGAGCGAGATGTCAGAGACCTCAGCTTCTCCAGGGGCCAGTATGTTGAGGGCGGCGCCCATCCCTTCTCCCTCGCTGCTTTACCTTCCCTGACCCTAACGAGACACAGTCAGACAGGAAGATAGACAAACAGACAGGCAGACAGGCTAATGGACAAACAGGCATACTGGCGGGCAGACGGTCAAACAGACATGGCAAAATGTCCCCTTTTTATAGCTGTATGTCTGTATCCAGCTGCATCTCTGTATTTTGCTTCACTCACGCGCGTA
>CM054155.1:13361313-13371313 GCA_028751875.1 Rapana venosa
AGGAAAAGGTGTCCCTTCACATGTGCAGTCGATGGGGAGCGAGATGTCAGAGACCTCAGCTTCTTCAGGGGCCAGCACACTGATAATGGCGACCATCTCCTCTCCCTTGCTGCTTTACTATCCATTACCCTAAAGAGGGCAGGTACCCATTTACAGCTGGGTGAACTGGGGCGACTGTATTGAGACCAAGACGCGCAAAAAGTCACCTATCCACTTGGTAACTACGTTCTATGCTTAGCTTGGGGTAAGAGTGTGCTCTGACTACTGAGCTATCCCGTCCCCTCATTATCTCACAAGCAATATCATAAACCCTTTTTTGTGCTTTCTTTTCCAATGAGTTTTTATAATATGAAAAATATGCTTAAAGAAAAATGTTGCTAGCCAGTTGCACTTGTGATTTGATTATTTTGTTTTCATGAAAATATTTCCATATAAAATACATCAGAATTAATGCCTGCATAACCTTAAAAAAGTGAACAAGTAACGCGGTTTCCTCTTTAAGAGCGCAGTGGCATACGATGACTTTTCAAATGACTTTATTTTCAATATTACTTCCGGTTGTTAAACTTTAAACATGATAGTTTTGCTAGCATAAGACAGGCAGACAGACAGACAGACAGACAGTGGCCAATTATTGTGAAAGAAAAGAGTGATATAAAAAAATTGCAAAGCGTGTTACTCAACCAGGCAACAAAACCCCGGATCTATTAGAGATACATAGCATGTCAAATTAAACATGCGACGGGCGCTATAGACTATAGGCTATAGCCCTTGAGTGGTTAAGACCATTCCACTTCATTTTCATGAAGTCGTGGGTTCGAATCACGGAGGCGTCTGATGAATGAAGTGTGGAAACTTTACCATCTCCCAGGGTCAACTTCAAGTGCAGACCTGCAATTGTCTTAAACCCCCGCATGCTAAAGATCAAATAACTTTTGTCCGTTGAAACTACCATAATTCATGTCAGCGTTCGGTGGGTTACAGCAACAGGAACGTAATTACACACACTACATGCCCGAAGACAGAATGCGGCAACCTTCATGGAGGGCAAAAGCAGGTTATACGCAAAATATCAATAAATGATATAAATTAAAAGAAAATAATTATGTATATAATCAACACAACACAATATATATATCCGTATCTCTCTCTCTTTCTCTCTCTCTCTCTCTTCTTCTTCTTCTATATATATATATATATATATATATATATATATATATATATATATTACACACACGCAAACAAAATATCACATTACACAACACGCCACGACTTTGACATCAAGTTGAGCCCGTAAGCCCACTCACCCAGTACGCCAGATTCCTCTGACTCTTGTTTCCCCTCAGCCGCAGTATCATCAAACCCCCCTCTATGCGAAAGAGCTGTCCCTCCACAAGTCTGTGGCTGGTCAAATTGGCTTTGAGCCTCAGCTGAAGGCTGGTCTGGCCCGAAAGGCTCTGAATGCACTAGCCAATACGTGAGCTATGAGGGAGAGTGCAGGTTACATCACCGCCCATTCAGGTCAGTCTTGTATTTTTCCCTTAGGAGAGGGAGAGTTTGATTCTAAGTTCTGGGGTTGTTTTTTTCCATAGAGCTGGGGTAGGGTGAGATTGCTGGAAATAATATTAGTTTTGTTTGTGTCCGTATCATTTTTTGAAATTGAAAAGTTGCTTTGGAAAAGTGCGCAATGAGGCCTCTGGAAAAAAATTAAGATTTTTTGTTTGTTCATTAACATATGTGTGTATTTATGTATGCGTACGGACGTATGTGAATACACACGCATGCGCGCATGCAAACACATACACGGACGCACGCGCGCACGCACACACACATGCACACGCTTGCACATACACGCACGCAGGCACGCATGCACGCACACCCACACAAACACATACACATGCACGCATGCAGGCACATACACGCAGAAACACACAATGGCACACAAATACACACATATACACTCAATCATACACACACACTCACACAAAACACACACACACACCACACACAAACACACACACACACACAACACACACACACACACTCACACACACACACACACACACACACACACACACACACACACACACACACACACACACACACACACACACACAACTTCTACACTCCATAAGAATGCGCACGCAAACATAAACATATTTCAACAATGTAACCACGGCCAAAAACGATACCACAAAACCATAACAAACTATCCAGCACATTCAGAGCATAGACACATTATACATACCACTACTGCTCAGAGCGGGTTCAATGTCCACACTGTAGCCCACAGCTCAGTCCAAGCTGGGGAGGTCTGTGCTGTGACCGTCGTCATCCAGCAATCTGCATGCTGCTACGATGATGAAGTCATCAGCAGCGATCCTGCAGCCTCTGGCCTGTTACACCATCAGCTGGGAAGTCGTGCTGTCCCTCTGTCTCCAAGTCTGCCATTCATCAAACTAGCTTCAGTATTTCCCTGTGGGAATACCGGAGTACTGTCAATAGAAATAGCATCCCCACCTTCTGAAAGTAGGGGACGGGATAGCTCAGCGGTCAGAGCACTCGCTTTCTTCCCAGCCAAGGTTAAGCAGCAGCGAGCGTGGTTACCACTTGGATGGGTGACCGTTTGCGCGCCTTGGCTTCAGTACAGTTCCCCCAGTTCACCCAGCTGTAAATGGGTACCTGCCCTATTTAGGGTCAGGGAAGGTCAAGCAGCGAGGGAGAGGAGATCGGCGCCGCCCTCAATGTACTCTCCCCCAGAGAAGTTGAGGTCTCCGATGCCTCGCTCTCCTACGACCACTTAGGTTATGGGACACCTTTACCTTTTTACCTTCTGAAAATTCTGTGTAAGGAATACCCACTTTTCTATCACTCCATTTGTTCGCGCCTTGTTCCTGTTGTTCCCGTCATATCCTCCTTTGAGTAAATTGTCTCTGAAGTCTTTCTGAACTAAAAGGCAGAAGAATGGACCACGAAGGGAGAAAATAGACTAGAAAGTGTTGACAGGGAGAAGAAAAGGAACAAGGCAGAAACAAAGAGAAGGATAGAAAAAAAGGAATTCCTGGCACAGAATTTCCCAGAAGAAAGGTATGCTACTACTTCTGACAGGCCCCCTGACACTCCCACGGGGAGGGAGAGGGGAGAGAGCTTTCTATGCATGGGATTATAAAGTTTGTCAGGAATCTTGAATCCCTGAAAGCTGATTGTAGTGACATTAATGATGTGATTCTTAAAGAGAAATATAAATTCAGACATATCTCATTGGTAGTGAATTTGGAAGTTGCAGCCAAAGAATACAGGACAAAAAGAAGAGAAGAAGTGGATAGAGTGGTAGAACTGTATGGACTGAACATCATGGTATCTGCTTCTCTTGAGTCAGAAATCTGCAATCCTGCCAACTTATACTTCTGCCAACTTTTGTGTGTGTTAAAGTTGTGAATGTCTGAGTACACATTTTAAATGGAAATAGCATTACTGTACTGATAATAATGGAAAATGTTCGACAATTTTTTTTTCGGGGTGGGAGGGTGGGGGGGCGGGGGGGGGGGGGTGTCTTTGTTCGTGTGTAATATTTCCTCTAATATTATGTATTTTAGTTTTTATCTTTTTATATTTCAGCTGAAATATAATTTCAATGTTATGTTTTTGTATCCGCTAGAGTCTCTTTATGAAAAAAGGCAGAAAATAGACTAGAAAGAGGGGTGACAGGAAGAAAAAGGAACAAAGCAGAAACAAAGAGAAGAATAGAAAAAGGAATTCCTGGCACATAATTGTCCAATGGGGATGCTATTTCTACTGGGGCCTGGCCCACCTACTGGGGAAGGGAGAGGGGTTGAGGTGGGGGAGGGAGGAGGAGGCGGGAGCTTTCTTTGCATGGGATGACCAAGTTTGTCAGGAATCTTGAGCCCTTGAAAGCTGATTGTAGTGAATTTAATGATGGGATTTTTAAAAAGAAATATGCATTCAGACACATCTCATAGAAAGTGAATTTGGAAGTTGTAGCCAAAGAATACAGCACAATAAAGAAGAGAAGAAGTGGATAGACTGGTGAGAGCTGTCTGGACTGAACATCATGGTATCTGCTCTGCTGAGTCAGAAAGCTGCAGTCCTGCCAACTTATACTTCTACCAACTTTTTGTTGTGTTGAAGTTATGAATGTCTGAGTACAGATTTTAAATGGGAACAGTATTACTATACTGATAATAACGGAAGATGGTAGACACTTTTTTTTGGTGGGATGGGGGTGGGGGGGGGCTCTTTGTTCATGTGTATTGCTTCCTATAATAATACGTATTTTTGTTTTATTTGTTTATATGTCAGTTGAAATATATTTCAGTATCATGTTTGGGTTTCTGCTAGGGCGTAGTGTGTTCGCCAGCAGAGACACGGACACACACACACACACACACACACACACACACACACACACACACACACACACACACACGCACGCATAAACACACACACGCGCGCGCGTACGCATAAACACACACACACACACGCGCGCGCGAACGCATAAACAAACACACACGCGCGGGCGCGCGCAGATACAGACACACACACACACAGACTCAAACACACAAATACACGCACAAACACACAAGCATCCGTACTGGGCAGTGATAACAGAGAGAGGGCGAAAGATAGATAGAGAGATAGATAGAGAGATAGATAGAGAGATACATAGAAAAATAGATAGAGAGATAGATAGAGAGATAGATAGAGAGATAGATAGAGAGATAGATAGAGAGATAGATAGATAGAGAGATAGATAGATAGATAGAGACAGAGATAGATAGATAGATAGAGAGATAGAGAGAGAGATAGATAGAGCTAGATAGAGAGCTAGATAGAGAGATAGATAGAGAGAGATAGAGAGATAGATAGAGAGATAGATAGAGAGATAGATAGATAGAGAGATAGATAGAGAGATAGATAAAGAGATAGATAGATAGAGAGATAGATAGAGAGAGAGATAGAGAGATAGATAGAGAGTAGATAGAGAGATAGATAGATAGAGAGATAGATAGAGAGATAGATGTAGAGATAGATAGATAGATAGAAGATATAGATAGAGATAGAGAGATAGATAGTATAGATAGAGAGATAGATAGATAGATAGAGAGATAGATAGATAGAGAGATAGATAATATAGATAGAGATAGATAGATAGATAGAGATAGAGAGATAGATAGATAGAGATAGATAGATAGATTGATAGATAGATAGATAGAGACATAGATAGATAGATAGAGACATAGAGAGACACAAAGAGACAGAGAGACAGAGAGAGATAGAGACAGAGAGACAGAGACAGACCGACAGACAGACAGAGACTGACAGACAGACAGAGAGAGACACAAACAGACAGACTGAGAAAGTTGAATATAAAAACTTTTTTTTAAGGGGGTGGGGATAAAACCATAAAACTTTAGTGAAGAGTCATGTCCTAATGCAATTTGCTGCCAGCAACTTTCAAAATGATATACCACCTCTACCACCCTTTTCTTCCCTCTCACACTCTGTCGTCTGCTCTGCCTGCTTGAGAATCTTTCTTACCAATCCATCTCCCCATCCACCACCACCCCACTCTCGCCCCCTTTCTATCGTCCTTTTCAAAGTCATCTCACTTTTCGTGAAGTCTATCTCAATTATCTGTTCTCTATGGGTGGTTTTTTCTGTTTTGCATTCCTCAGTTTGCATTTTAAATTGAAGGGGAATCTAGCCAAAGAATTGATGTGTTCGAGGAATCAGTATTTTAACTGAAGATTTTCTTATGACTGTTTTTCATTTTGTTTTGGTTTCCTTTTTATAATAATAATAATAATAATAATAATAATAATAATAATAATAATAATAATAATAAAAAATGATGATGATGATAATAATAATGATAATAATAATAATAATAATAATAATAATAATAATAATATATGGAATTTATATAGCGCTGAATCTAGTAAAAACAAACAAAACGAAGCGCTTGCACTCAACTCATTTACACGCATGCAACTCTCTTTCAACATAATGAACAACATATTTCAAATCCATGCGCGCGCATGCACGTACGCACACACACACACACACGCACTCGCGAACACACTTAGGAGGTGAAGGATCCTGTTGAAAATTAGGGACAGATATGAGGGGAAAGTCTCAGGTAGGAAATAAGTGTGTTTTGTGGCTGGATTTGAAGGTATCAAATGAAGGCTTTTGGCGAAGTGAAAGAGGGAGGTCATTGCAGGTGGATGGACCAGAAATAGAGAAAGAGCGACGGCCAACAGTGGTTTGTTTGAATCTGGGTGTTCGAAAGCACAAAGTATCTGCGGCTGAACGAAGGGAACGGGATGGAGTATACAGGTGAAGACAGTTACAGAGATAAGAGGGTGCAGATTTGTGGAGACATTTGAAACAGAGGGTATTGATCTTATACTTCAGTCTTTGTGAGACAGGCAGCCAGCGAAGAGATCGCAGAAGAGGAGTGATGTGTTCGGATTTTTTTTTCTTTGGACCAGTCGAGCTGCAGAGTTTTGTATGCGTTGAAGAAAGTGTGTGTGTTTTTGTGTGTGTTTTTTTTTTTTTTTTTTTTGAGAGAGAGAGAGATATGAAGTGAGTAAGTGCGTGAGTGTGTGTGTGTGGTGTGTGTGTGTGTGTGTGTGGTGTGTGTGGTGTGTGTGTGTGTGTGTGTGTGTGTGTGTGTGGTTGTATTGTTTAATGTCTATTCACTACTAGGTGATATTCACATCAAAAGTCAAATGTATATGCATCCCATAATATCTTGTTTTTTCCTTTCGCTCCTTTGTCTGTCTGTCTGTCTGTCTGTCTGTCTGCTTCTCTTTTCTCTCTCTCTTCTCTCTCTCTCTGTCTCTCTATCTCTCTGTGTGTCTCTCTCTCCTTCCCTATCCCCCCACCTCTCTCTCACTCTATCAAAAATCAGTTACTTGCATTTTATTGGGTGCTTTGTGTTTTTCCCCTTCAAAGGTGGCTAAGTTCTTTTGAATAAACCATTCGCATTTCTCTCTCTCTCTCTTCTCTCTCTCTCTCTCTCTCTCCTCTCTCTCTCTCTCCTCTCCACACACACACACACACACACACACATACACATGCACACACATACACGCATCCGCACGCCCGCACGCACACACTTCTCCACTTTTAATCTTTTATTGGTGTTTTTTATTCCATCAATCCGGCTACATCATTACACTACAAGTTGATTGCCTCATCACATCACATCCCAGCATTCTGAAAGGTGTAGTGATCCATACGTTTTAAAAACGTGTTTGATAGGTTTAATGTTCGTTTGAACTGCAGAGCAAATCGATATTATCCCATTTTCTTGGGAATTCATTTTTTAGTCTGAATTTCTCTCTCTGCAATGCAGTGAGGATTGAAACGCTATGAACGCTTTGAACCCTATCAAGGGGACTCTTTGGTGAATTTGAAATATGGATTTCTATATTACATTGCTTGGTGGTGGTTTTTTTGTTGTTGTTGGGCTTTTTGGTTGTTGTTGCTGTTGTTGTTTGTGTTGTTTTGTTGTGGTTGGTTTTTGTTTTGGGTTGGTTTTTTTGTTTTGGGGTTTTGTGTGTTGTTGTTTGTTGTTGTGTTGTTGTTGTTTTGGGGGGGTCTTTACTTGTTTTTTCCCTTCTGGATAAACATCTGAAATTAAGCATCTATCTAGAAAATTGGTCGGAGCACTCGCTTTCCCCCAGCCAAGTTAAGCAGCGTCGAGCGTGGTTACCAGTTGGATGGGTGACCGTTTGCGCGCCTTGGCTTCAATACAGTTCCCCCAGTTCACCTAGCTGTGAATGGGTACCTGCCCTCTTTAGGGTCAGGGAAGTTAAAGCAGCGAGGGAGAGGAGATGGGCGCCGCCCTCAATATGCTGGCCCTAGAGAAGTGAGGTCTCTGACGCCTCGCTCCCCTACGACCTTATAGGTTATGGGACTCCTTTACCTCCCTTCCTTTACCTAGAAAATTAAAATTAGAATACTTGATGTCTGCCTATCTGTCCTTCTGCTTGTCTATCTGCCTCTCTTTCTGTGTGTGTGTGTGTGTGTGTGTGTGTATGTATGTGCGTGTGTGTTTGTGTGTGTATGTGTGTGTGTGTTTGTGTGTGTATGTGTGTATATGCGTGTGTGTGTGTCTGTGTATGTGTGTGTATGTGTAAGTATGTGTGTGTCCCACTCTCTCTGTCAGTTTGTCTGTCTGTCTGTCTGTCTCTCTGTCTCTGTCTTTGTCTCTCTGTCCCTGTCTCCCTCCCCCCCCCTCTCTCTCTCTCTCTCTCACTCTCTGTCAAAGACAGATAAAGATATAAAGATTGAAAAAGGACACTGAAAGTCAGAGACAGAAGCAGGGAGGGAAGACAAGCCAGATGAAGCCATACTCACTTGACACAAAGTATGTACACATTTATAAAGGGGCAAGTGACGTAGGAAAAGTTAGGAGGGGAGGGGTGTTTAAAAAATAAAAAAAGAAGATACCGAGGAAATCATCATCATCATCAATGCCTTTGTGCCTTACTGGCACGTAGGGCAGCAACAAATGTTCTCCACTCCTGTCTGTCCTGGGCCAGCCTCCGAATGGTTCCCCAGGTATGTTGGAAGGTCTTCAGCTCTGTTTCGACAGTCCGACGCCAAGTGTTCTTGGGTCGTCCTCGTTTGCATAGATGAAGAATAAAACGACGTGGGATGGAGAGCTATATCGATTCAAACTACAACTGTCATAATTCAAGATTTCTTTCCTGAAAAAAACAACCTCTTGAAGTACATGAACTTTAACAAAACCACAACTTGCAGATATGGGCGTGTGAAAATACTCACAACAATAACTGATTCATCACACAATGACTTTCACGAAGAACAGACGACAGACAGAGAAAGTGCAAACGCGAGGAGGTCAGAGGTTTAGTAAGTTTCTGGCAGTAGTTGACTGTATTGCATCATGGCAGGGTGGGGATGAGGATGGCGAGGAGGAGGAGGGGGGGGGGGGCAGGATAGCCAAGTGGTTAGAGCGTTGTGCTAGTGATCGGATGGATAGGGATCAAGGCACGACAGATGTGGTATCTGGCTTTTTTTAAGGGAATTGTGAAAGTTGGAGTTGTGTGTGTGTACATGTGTGTGTCTGTGTGTGTTGTGTTGTGTGTGTCTATACGTGTGTGTGTGTTGTTTTGTATGTGTGTGTCTGTGTTGTGTGGTGTGTATGTGTGAGTGTTTGTGTATGTGTGTGAGAGAAACGGACAGTGTGTGTGAGTGAGTGTGGGCGTGTGTGAGAGAGAGAGAGAGTGTTTTGTATGTGTGGTCGTGTTTTGGTGTAGAGTGAGTGTTTGTGTATGTGTGTGAGAGAAACGACAGTGGTGTGTGAGTGTTGTGTGTGTGTGTGTGTGTGTGTGTGTGTGTGTGTGTGTGTGTGTGAGTGTGTGTGTGTGTGTGAGTGAGTGTGTGTGAGTATGTATGTGTGTGTGCAAGGGAGATATCAAGAGTAAAGTAATATGCTTGCGCGCATGCATAAGTTAGTGTGGTCTGTCTGTCTGTCTATCTATCTACCTATCTATATTTATCTATCTATCTCTCTCTCTCTGTCTGTCTAACTATGTCTATCCATCTATCTATCTATCTATCTATCTATCTGTCTATCTATCTATCTATCTATCTATCTATCTATCTATCTATCTATCTCTCTATCTGTGTGTGTGTGTGAGTGAGTGAGTGTGTTTGTGTGAGTATGTATGTGTGTGTGCAAGGGAGAGATCAAGAGTAAAGTAATATGCTTGCGCGCATGCATAAGTTAGTGTGGTCTGTCTGTCTGTCTATCTATCTACCTATCTATATCTATCTATCTATCTATTTATCTCTCTGTCTGTCTAACTGTGTCTGTCTATCTATCTATCTATCTATCTATCTATCTATCTATCTATCTATCTATCTATCTATCTATCTATCTGTCTATCTATCTCTTGCGCTCTCTTTCTCTCCAGCGCTCAACTCGTTGTGCGGGTAT
>CM054155.1:13376313-13391313 GCA_028751875.1 Rapana venosa
TAACCAAATCCAAACCACCCACACCACACCACTACACTACATTACATCCCACTACAACCACCACACCACCCACAACATTCACTACACTACATTTCACCGCACTAAACCAACACCACACCCACCCACTTTTACACCACACTACACCACCACACCACATTTACATTACCTCCCTCAATACACACACTACAACTACACACACCACCTCACTACACCACACTACACTACACCCACACCACACCACACCACAGTACACTACACCACCCACCCCACCACACTCATTCATACACTACACTACAACACCACACTACACACCACTTACACCTCAATACACCACACTACATACACCCACCCACACCAACCACACCCCCACCACAGTACACTACACCACACCACACCACACCCCCACTACAGTACACTACACCACGCTACACTACACCACAACGTACACTACACCACACCACGCTACATACACCCCCCCACCCCACACTACACCACATCACACCAATTACACCACACTACACCACACCACACCACACTACATTACACCACACTACACTACACCACACTACACTACACCACACTACACCTCACTACACCACACTACACCACACCACACCACACCACTACACCAGTCACTACACCACACCACACCACACTACATTACACTACACTACACTACACCACACACACTACACCACACTACCCCTACTACACCACACTACACTACACACACACACACCACATACACTACACCGCACCACACCACACCTACACTACATACACTACACCACGCCACACCACACCACGCTACACTACACCACACCACCGCACACTACACCCACCACACCACACTACACTCACCACACCACACTACACTACACTACACCACACCACACCACACCACACTACACCACACCACACACACCACACCACACTACACTACATTCTAGGAAACCAGTCACTATCCTTCTCTGACTGAAATATTGATTTTTCCTTTCATCGATCAGAACTCTTTTATCTCATCCACTTTTGTGTTGGTTACAGTTTAAATATTTGAAATCTGCAATGATACAAAGAGAGGAGAGAAAGGGAGGAGGCAGACAAAGAGGACAAGATGGAAAGAACCAGAACAAAGATAATCAGGGAGATGTGCAGTTCAAGCAGGGGTAGGTTGGGGGGATGTTATGTCGTAAAGTGGCACATGGTTGTTGTTGTTGTAAAGCGAACAAGCAGGGGATGTTGTTCCTATAAATGGACAACCAGAAGGTGTTGCTAGAAAATTGACAAGCAGTGGTTGTTGTTGGAAAAGTGAGAGGCAGTTGTTGTTGTTGGAAAATTGATAAGCAGTGGTTGTTGTTAGGAAATTGACAAGTAGTGGTTGTTGTTGGGAAATGGACAAACAGTGGTTGTTGTTGGAAAAGTGAGAGGCAGTTGTTGTTGTTGGAAAATTGATAAGCAGTGGTTGTTGTTAGAAAATTGACAAGTAGTGGTTGTTGTTGGGAAAGTGATAAGCAGTGGTTTTTGTTAGAAAAGTGACAAGCAGTGGTTGTTGTTGGGAAAGTGATAAGCAGTGGTTTTTGTTAGAAAAGTGACAAGCAGTGGTTGTTGTTGGGAAAGTGATAAGCAGTGGTTTTTGTTAGAAAAGTGACAAGCAGTGGTTGTTGTTGGGAAAGTGATAAGCAGTGGTTTTTGTTAGAAAAGTGACAAGCAGTGGTTGTTGTTGGGAAAGTGATAAGCAGTGGTTTTTGTTAGAAAAGTGACAATTAGTGGTTTTTGTTGGGACATGGACAAGCAGTGGTTGTTGGTGGGAAATGGACAAGCAGTGGTTGTTGTTGGGAAATTGACACGCAGTGGTTGTTGTTACTCTAAATGGACAACCAAAAGTTGTTGTTATAAAGCATACACGCAGGGGGTTGTTGTTACTATAAATGGACAACCAGAAGTTGTTGTTAGAAAGCGAACAACCAGGGGTTGTTGTTGGGAAATTGACAAACAGGGGTTGTTGTTGGGAAATTGACAAGCAGGGGTTGTTGTTGGGAAATTGACAAGCAGAAGTTGTTGGGAAAGTGACAAGCAGGGGTTGTTGTTGGGAAATTGACAAGCAGAAGTTGTTGTTAGAAAATTGACAAGTAGAAGTTGTTGTTAGAAAAGTGACAAACAGTAGTTGCTGTTGGGAATGTTACAAGTAGTGGTTGTTGTATGAAAATTGACAAGCAGTGGTTGTTGTTAGAAAAGTGACAAGCAGTGGTTGTTGTATGAAAATTGACAAGCAGTGGTTGTTGTTAGAAAACTTGACAAACAGAAGTTGTTGTTAGAAAATGGACAAGCAGAAGTTGTTGCTGGAAAATTGACAAGTCGCAGAAGTTGTTGTTATAATGTGGATAAGCTCAGGGAAGGTAAGAACGTCTTCCGGGTCTAGAAACTGTCTATGAAACATAAACAAATCAAGACTTCTGATTTCTCCCCAAACGCGGCTTCCCAATGCACAGACTGTAAACCCCAAGACAACAAGATTTTTAAAAACCGGACAATTCCTACTGTCCGTGTGAGTATGCGAATCCGGTAAAACAACAACTTTTCCTAAAGACGTTAAGCAACACTATTTTTTTACGTTCATGATCTCGACAGATTACTTTTTTCACTATTCCATAATTCGCATCAACATAACTCGGTGATTTCGTGTGTGTTGCTACAAAACGATGCGCTAAGCAGTTTGAAAAATACACTTTCAAGTTCCTGTTTGCCGGGCTTGCTCAGACGAACATCTGTATCCATTTAGGGACAAGGAATCTATTTTAGAACATCACAGTCAGGGCAGAAGGGAGGGGAGGGGAAGGATGAGGGTTGAGACTCTTTGGCAAACCAGACGACAGACAGACAGAGGAAGGGGGAGGGTGTGGTGATGGTGGGTTTTGAAACTCTCTGGAGGGAAATTACATTAGCATGCTACTCTTCCCAAAGGTCTTGGTCGTGTGTTTTCATGCTTTTTTTAAAAATTCAGTAATGTTATTATAAATGCATGAATATGCCATAACCAGAATAAAACAAGCATCCAAACCCACACCCACCCCCGAAAGAGGTATTTCTTTACTACATGTGTTGAGCTATAAACCCTGTATATATCGAATACATCGCTAGAGTTGGTATGGTTTTCCCACTTTTGCCATCTACAGTCAACCATTCTCTGACGAAGAGTTTTAATAAATAGATTTTATTGCCCTACCCCGTGATATATCCATGCATATGAAAGCCCCAGTTCAGATAAACATATGTGTTTATTAGATACCCTATTAACTTTATACCTTGCATCTAAATCAAGCAACATGTTATATGCCTTTTGTGGTAGCCTATCGTTATTCATCTTTGATAATTTAAACCAGTACTGTATGCACCTAAGGGCGAAATTAATGAAAACAGGATATCTGTTTGTTTCTCCATATATTAAATTGTTTGGTGTTTTCCTTTTTACCCCTAAAAACTTGTTTCAGTCAAAACAAATGAACAGATTTACAGAGCTCAGCAACTTTTACATCTAATCCCCACAGTTCAGAACCATACTGCATTATAGGCTGTACTTGTGTATCAAATATCTTAACAAACAGTTGTAGAGAGTTATTATTTAACACAAACAGTTTCTTCATGATCTGAAACAGGGCATTCTTTGCTTTACTTGATAGGTCCCTACAAGCAGCTGTAAAACTTAATTGAGTAGAAAAAGTTATACCTAGATATTTGTAAGCATTTACTATAGACATTGGAACATCATCATAAAACCATTTCTCTGTAGCTGCTACGTGATCTCCTTTTCTAAATATTACGATATTACTCTTGTTGATGTTGACTTTCCCTAACCCTAACCCTCTGAGAGAAATCTTCCCCTATGAACGTGTTTGTCCCTTTTAGCTTTTGCTTTGCCTTCATAATCTTATTCTGTTTGTAAAAAGAACATCGGGCAACAATCGGTGAGTCAGTTCGGATAGCTCAGTGGTCGGAGCACTCGCTTTCCCCCAGCCAAGTTAAGCAGCGTCGAGCGTGGTTACCAGTTGGATGGGTGACCGTGCGCGCGCCTTGGCTTCAGTACAGTTCCCCCAGTTCACCCAGCTGTAAATGGGTACCTGCCCTCTTTAGGGTCAGGGAAGGTAAAGCAGCGAGGGAGAGGAGATGGGCGCCGCCCTCAATATGCTGGCCCTAGAGAAGTGAGGTCTCTGACGCCTCGCTCCCCTACGACCTTATAGGTTATGGGACTCCTTTACCTTTACCTTTACACGATCAAATAAAATGTGTCCGTTAGCTCAAGTTTGTCTGTTAAAAAGTCCTGAATCAAACCCTCACATTCTTCATTGGTTTCTTTCCCTGTCCTAGTCACACCATGAAAAATCAGATTGTTTCTTCTAGACCAGTTTTCTAGATCATCATACTTCTTTTCAAGGGTACTGACTTTGTCACACAAATCCTGATTTTGTTTCTCCAAAGTCTCATTCTTCTGACGCAGCTCCCGGACTTCATCCCTGATGCTGTGCACCAGGTCATGCAGGGCGATGTGGTCATGTTGCAAGCGATCAAGGTTTCCACTGGCAGTGTCCAGTTTCCCGTTCATCTCCTGCAGCGTGGACATGACCTCAGTGATGGATGGTTCCTTGCTGGGGCGAGAAGGATGAAACGTGTGAAGCCTCGTCTGCCGTGTGCTGCTGGAAGGTGTGGAGGCAGCAGAGTTGCTTGGGTTGGGTCCAGGGTTCGCCTCCACGTCTCCGCCACGTAGCAGCAGCTGGTTTTCTCCACGACGTAGGAACAAATTGTCCCCCCAGAACAAATAGACGAGGGACAAGCCAAGGAGAACACCGGCAACGCAAGCGAGCTTTTCAAAATGGTCAGTCCCATTCCCATCTTAAACGTGGCTCTCTTCCACATGAAATGGTGGAATATTGCCAGGAAGCATCCACAAGACGCTCTGAACTCCAGCTGCCCCGACGGCATAGTGTCTTATGCAGTCAGTCACCGACGTAGACCTCGAAACACTCTGTCAGTCCTTGGTACTTGAGGAAATACTGAAGAGGATGCAAAAGACAACCTTCAACTAGCTGCACGTGCTGTGCACCCCCGAGAGAGAGAGAGAGAGAGAGAGAGAGAGAGAGGAGAGAGAGAGACAGACAGACAGACAGACAGACAGACAGACATACAGAGACAGAGACAGAGAGACAGGCAGGCAGAAAATCAGAAAGAGACAGAGAGTCAGAGAGAAACAGAGAGAGAGAGAGCCACAGAGAGAAGGGGAAGGATACAGAAGAAAATGGATGAATGCAGAGTAAAAGAGAGAGGACTGCTGCTGATGAGGCAAAACAAGGGGGGGGAGGGGGCAGTCTCCTCGGTGGCAGCAGTGGGGGGGGGGGGGATGGAGGGTAGGTGGGGTGGGAAGGAAGGAGAGGTTGTGGGAGGTTATGGTGGTGGTGTGTTTGAAAGTGTCTGGTACCAAATTACATTAGTACCTGGCACTTCTTCAAGGTCTTTAGTCCTTACTTCCATTTTTTTTAGGGGCGGTGATGGGGGTGAGATGGAGGTGGCATGTTCAGCGCGCATACACACACACACACACACACACACACACACACTAACACACAGGTATGTGCACAACGTCCACGCGCACAGACATATAAGCGCACATATCTGCACGCAAAACTTCACACAGAAATTTAAATATATGCACACACATGCATGAACACACACACACACATTTGCACGCGGGCGTACTATCAGAGATATATATTCAAACAAACACACGCACACACACACATACACTCACGCGCACTCACACACACAACACTCACCTCCCCCCCCCCACACACACACACACACGCACGCACACGCACACACACACACACACACACACACACACACACACACACACACACACACACACACACACTGCGGGAGATAGCAGGATAGACAGTGGGATGAGAAAGAGAGAGAGAGAGAGAGAGAGAGACAGAGAGAGAGAGAGAGAGAGGAGGAGAGAGACAGAGACAGACAGACAGACAGACAGACAGACAGACAGACAGAGAGGGTGAGAAAGAAGGACAGAGACACATACGGAGACAGACAGACATAATTACAGACACACAGACAGACAGACAGGCACAGACAAAGAGAGACAGAGAGAGACAGAGACAGAGTGAAGATCAATTGTTTTTCTTTTCTGACATTCTTTCATCCTACAAACAGGAATTTCACACACGCTGCACCCTTTGAAACCAGTTCAGTCAGTGCTGTCAACAGAAGCTTTGATTTTAACGTCTTTGTCGTCTTCGTGTTTTTTTGTATTACTTTTTATGTATCTTGTTTTCTGTTTTCCTCTGATTTTTCTCTGTGTGTGTGTGGTGGGGAGGGAGGGGGGAGGGTGCGTCTGTTTGTGTGTGTTAGTGTGTGTGTGTGTTTGTGTGTTTGTGTGCGTGTGCGTACATGAGTGTGTGTATGTGTGTTTGTGAGTGTGAGTGTGTATGTGTGTGTGAGTGTGAGTTAGTGTGTGTTTGTTTGTTTGTGTGCGTGTGCTTGCTTGCGTGTGTTTGTGTGTGTGTGTGTGTGTGTGTGTGTGTTGTGTGTGCTTGCTGCTTTGTGTTGCGTGTGTTGTGTGTGTGTGTGTTGTGTGCGCGCGTGTGTCTGTGTGTGTTACTTTCTACAGTTTAAAATACGAAGCCAGTGTTGATGATGATGATGATTATGATGATAATGATGACAATGATGATAATGACAATGACAATGATGATGATGATGATGATGATGATGACGACGACGACGACGATGCTAATGATGATGATGCTGCTGTGATGATGATGCTGAGGAGGAGGAGGACGGTGGTAGTGGTGGTGGTGGTGGTGGTGTGAGTGTATGCACGCATGCTACATGCGTGCGTGTGTGTGTGTTGTGTGTGTGTGTGCGTGTGTGTGTGTTGCGCGCTGGATTTTGCTCTCACTCCTTCCCTCTCTCCCTCCCTCTCTCTTACCTATTCTCTCTTTACCTCTCTCTCTCTTTACCTCTCTCTCTCTTTACCTCTCTCTCTATCCCTCTCACTCTCCCCTCTCTCTCTATCCCTCCCCTCTCTCTCCCCCTTTACCCCACCCTTCCCTTTCTATCTCTCTCTCCTCCCCATCGTTCTGCACTTCTCGCAGTGCATGTTCCCTCTCCCTCTCCCTCTCCCTCATCCCTCATCCCCCATCCCTCGTCCCTCTCCCTCTCATTCATACTCCCCGCCATCACTCAGAGAAAATTAGAGGGGCGAAATGGAATGAATATTGACGCAAAACTATAAATAATGCATGGAAGCCGTCAGCTATTGTTCCCCCCCGGAATGCTCTACCTCTCTTCCCTTTTGAATAGCATCTGTCCGGGCTGCCATATTGTTCCTAGTCTCTCCCCCCCCCCCCCCCCCCCCCCGTTTTTACTTCCACAATATTTATTTTTTATTTATTTATTTATTTTCGGCTGGATTGAAATGCTGTGCTGCTGAATACAGCTATTTGTGGTGGATTGGAATGGGAGAAAAAGGGGTGAGGGATTGAGGGTAGGGGAGAGCGGAAGGGGGGAGGGGGGGGAGAGGGGAGGGAAGAAAGGAAGGAAGGAGGGGGGGGAGGTGGGTTAGGATAGTGTGTTTGTGTGGGGAGACGGATGGGGTTGGGGGTGGGGGTGTGGGGTAAATGTGTGTGTGTGTTGTGTGTGTGCGTGGGGGAGGAGGGGGGGGCGTTTGTGATTGTGTGTGTGTTTTTGTGTTTGTGTGTGTTGTAAGTGTGTGTGTGTGTGTGCGCGCACGCGCGACTGGGGTGGGGCTGAGTGTGTGCGTTTGTGTGTGTGTTTGTGTGTGTGTTTGTGTGTGTTTATGTGTGTGCTTGTGTGTGTACGCGTGCGTGCATACGTGCGTGTGTGTGTGTGAGCGTGTGTGTTCCATCCCACCCTTTCCCTTTCATTAATTTGCGCAAAAAACCACCAAAAACTACAGGACAAAAAATCCGGTAAATGGTTTCTGAATTTCTTTTCTTGCAGTCCATTTCATTTTGAATTCTGTGTGTATATCCTGGTCTTTGTCTCTGTTATTTCTCTTTGCATTGCTTTTCCTTCCATACATTCTTTCGGTGCTTGCCGTTTTGTTCTATTATTTCTTCTTATTCTCATTGCTCTATTTTTTCTTCTTATACCGTGTTGTCCACGTTTTCTTATTATTCTTTTCATCTCTCTCTAACTCTCTCTGTCTCTGTCTCTGTCTCTCTATCTCTCTCTCCCTGGCTCTAGCTCTCTGTCTGTATGTCTGTATTTCTCTTTCTCTCTCTGTCTCTGTCTGTCTGTCTGTCTGTCTCTCTCTCTCTCTCTCTCTCTCTCTCTCTCTCTCTCTCTCTCTCTCTCTCTCTTCCTCCTCCTCCTTCTCCCATTCGTCCTCCCCTTATCCTCCTCCTCCTTCTTGTTCTTGTTCTCCTTCTCCTTCTCTTCCTCCTCCTGTTCCTTTCTTCTTCTTCTTCTTCTTCTTCTTCTTCTTCTTTCTTCTTCTTCTTCTTCTTCTTCTTCTTCTTCTTCTTCTTCTTCTTCTTCTTCTTCTTCTTCTTCTGCTGCTGCTGCTGCTGCTGCTGCCGCCGCCGCTGCTGCTGCTGCTATCCCCACAGAGATACTGATGGCCTGTCATTAGGAATAGCATCTCCATCTTTTGGAAATTTAGGGCCAGGAATTCCTTTTTATCTACCTTCTCTTTGTTTCTGCCTTGTTCCTGTTCTTCCTGTTGTCTCCTTCTTGCCTATTTTCTGCCTTCTTGGTCCACCCCCTGCATGTTTCTCCGGAAAGACTTCAACGATAACAATTCTCTCCCATCCCGAGGTCGGATGCGCTGGGCCTGACTTGTCAGGCGCCTACCGGCACAGTGCAAACCATTTTCTCTCATATGAAAGGCAACACTAATTGCTGTCTGAGATCTCGATGATGAAGAAGATAAATAAATTATTCGTTAGTGATGGGATCTCTGTATGAGACTCCTAGAAGTCTGCGAAAGCATCTCATCTCCATTGCCAGGTAGACTGAATCCCCCAAACCGAATGTTTAGTGGGATTCCTACATGTTCATACACTGAATCCCAAAACAGGAAGACTAGTGGGATTTCTACATGTTCTTTCACTGAATCCCAAAACAGAAAGTCTAGTGGGATTTCTACATGTTCTTTCACTGAATCCCCAGAATCAGAGGACAAGTGGGATCTCTACATGGCCATACACTGAATCCCCAGAACCGAAAGTCTAGTGGGATTCTTCTGCATGTTCATATCCATATTTCAGTCTGTAGATCGATATATTGAACATTTTTTCTGATAGTGAACCGTTGTCCCTTTACCACCCCCCCCCTTTTTTTTCTCGTTTTTCCTCTCCCCTCCCTCCCTCCATCCCCCCCCCCCCCCCCCCCAGTCCCCTGCTACCCGTATTTTCGTGTTTGCCCAGCTAAGTCTATTTCCATCAAGACGTGATTTGCATTCAGAGCAGTCGACCAAGTTCTTTGCCCTTCTTCTACTAAAAGATCTGTTGGTTCTGTCTCTTTGTCTCTGTATGTCTCTGTCTGTCTCTCTGTGTCTCTCTGTCTTAATCTCTCTGTTCTCTGTCTCTTTCTTTCTGTCTCTCTCTGTCTGTATGTCTTCTCTCTCTGTATGTGTCTCTCTCTTTCTACCTACGTGGTGCGTGCGTGTATGGTGTGTGTGTCTATGTGTCTGTGTGTGGTGTGTGATGAGTGTGCGCGTGTGTGTGAGTTGTGTGGGCGTGTATGCGTGCGTGCGCGTGTGTAAGTATGTGTGTGTGTGGTGTAAGTGTGTGTGGTGTGTGTGCGCGGCGCGTGTGTGTGTAATGTGCGTGTGGTAAGGGTGTGTGTGTATGCATACACACACATACAGCTGTACAAAAACAAACCAAAAATATTAAAGGTAGCTGTATATGTTTTGTGTATTTTCCTTGTTTAACCTCAAGCGCTTTAGTCTATATATTTCTGTCAGTTACCTTCTTCTCTCTTCCTCCTCCACTTATTGACTGTCTATCTATCTGTCTGCATGTCTGTCTCTCCGTCTCTCTGCCTCTCTCTCCATTTATTTCTCGTATTCATTCATTCGTTTATACTCTCACTTACTCATTACACACATTCATTCATTCATTCATTCATGGATTCATGCATTCATCTATTCACCCCATGCATCCATCCCTTCATTCGCGTTATTCATTCAGTCCCTCCTTTCTTTCCACCTTGATCACTTAACTCCAATATCCTGACAAGCATAAAGCTCACACGAATGTTGCATTTCATGTTATGATGCTAGCCTAATATGATGCCCGGTGTTGTTGCTAGCGTCAATATTTGCACAGTAGTGCACATGCTCTGAGCTCATTTGGCCGCCATTGATTTGTGGAAACACATGTCTCTCTGGCCCACTCTGTAGCTGTCAGAATGTGTGACGAAAGGCTTATGACATCAGTAGCTTGCGTGGATAGCTCAGACCATTCATTTATGTTGTTATTTAACTGGGATCATATACGTTATAGGTATCAGGTTGAAAGACTTGGCATTATGATCAAGTCTGTATTGTGGGGACGGGATAGCTCAGTGGTCGAAGCGCTCGCTTTCCCCTCATCCAAGTTAAGCAGTGTTGAGCGTTGTTACCACTTAGATGGGTGACAGTTGGCCCGCCTTGGCTTCAGTACAGTTTCCCCCCAGTTCACCCAGCTGTAAATGAGTACCTGCCCTCTTTAGGGTCAGGGAAGGTAAAGCAGCAAGGGAGAGGAGATGGACGCCGCCCTCAATATGCTGGCCCCTAGAGAAGTGAGGTCTCTGACGGCTCGCTCCCCTACGACCTATAAGTTATGGGACACCTTTACCTTTACGTTACTTTTGTCTGCACAGTGTATGGTGTTTTAAATTAAGGTGAGGTGACAGCCCCGCTATGGCCTCTTGTGGTCAGCAGGGCTATAAACAACAAGGCTGGATTGGATTGGTAAAGAGAGCCTGTCTTTCGTCAATTGCATGAGTATTAGATATTCGTTCCACAAGAAAGAAAGAAAACGTAAGTTACAGAGACACTAAACCCTTGTATAGTAATGGATTCCGACTTAATACTTTTGCTGTTGGTGTTTATTTCTTTATTGTGTTCTGTGTCATTTTTAGGTCGCTGTATAGAGAATAACACATCTTTTTGACTTAGATTTATATTGCGTACTCATAAACACAGCATTTAGTATCCCAAATCGTATCTCGTGTCTGTTCCGTTTCTCATCACGCAATCTCTCATTACCAAGTTCCGACATTGCCGCCAACATCACCGAGGTCAGTGGTCTGGGAGACGGGCAAACAGGAGATGGTAGAACTCCGCAGAGACAGACAGAGAGAGATGGCGAACCCTGATGATGGCATTTCCAACCCAGGACGCAGCGTTGGGGACAACTGAGTTAGGTTGAGTGGAGTTGTTTTAAAGCTGTGTTGCTAGATTCGGTGTTGTTTGTTTCTCTGCCCGTTGATGCTGTTTGTTGTCGTTGTTGTTGTTGTTGTTGCTGTTTAATACTTCTCTCCTACCATCAGTAGAGTGTCTGGTACTATTGCTTTCCTTGTTTCATCAACACACATTCACAACTTACTGCGTGTGTACACACACAGACAGACACACACACATAAACACATACACACACAACCCAATCCCCACCCCTTAGCCCCCCTGCCCCCCCCCCCCCCCCCTCAACACACACATTTCTTGAACACAGGATTAGAAAAACCGATGGTAAAACACTCTACCGGTCTTTTAGTGGAAGAAGGAGCAAAGAAGTTAGTGGACTGCTCTAAATGCAAACCACATCTTGATGGAAATAAACTTAGCAGTGCAAACACGAAAAGTGAATAAAGCAGTAAAGAAGGAGAGAGGAGAGAGAGAGAGAGAGAGGAGAGGAGAGAGAGAGAGAGAGAGAGGAGAGAGATGAGAGAGAGAGAGAGAGAGAGAGAGAGAGAGAGAGAGAACTCTGAACTCTGAACTATGAAATTGTTTAATGTACATCGACTTTAGGCCACAATACACTTTGAGGGGCAAAAATGGAAGAGGCAAAGAAAATGAAGTATAATTTCTCGTAAACTTTGGTCGAACTTTGGCACAATACCTTGGCGAGCTCTCAAAATTTGATACTCTTGAATATGTATATTCCAAAATCAAAACTAAATAAAGGCTGACGTAGACCAAGAATCAAACGAAAGCACAGCTAAAAACGAAAAGGGGGGAGGGAGAGAGAGAGTGAGAGAGATGGGGGATGGAGAGAGAGAAGGGAGACAGACAGACAGACATACAGACAGATAGACGAATAGACAGATAGACAAATAGACAGACGGAGACAGAAACAGAGGCAGGGACAGAAACTAACAGAAATAAAAGGATAAAGCGCATGGGTCTCTGATTACCTATCACTAACAATGTTATCGATCTATCCATTCAGATTCAGAGATAGCGATATTGATGCACGTGCAGAAATCTCACTCGTCTTCCAGCACTGTTGTGCCTGTAGTATCCCCCGCACTTGATAAGGTCTGATCTGTATCTGGGAGTGAGTATGTGGCAGGTGTTCAATGAGAGAGAGAGAGAGAGAGAGAGAGAGAGAGAGAGAGAGAGAGAGAGAGAGAGAGAGAACTCAGGATTGTAATTGTAAGGCCACCGGACATTTTGACAAAAGAAACTTCAAACAAAACAGTACAAGGAGTATAAACAATGTTGGCATTATCCAGATTGATTTCCCGAAGAATAATGAACTGCTTCAACTTTGTGTACACCAATTATACTTGACAAGTTCTCGGGTTTTCAGAGCATAGAGTACAGACATACCCAAATGTGTCAACTGGCAAAGAATTTCACCATTCAAAATACCTTGAAGGCATTGTTCATTTACAATTGCAAACTTCTTTGACGGGTATTTCTATCTCAAAGATGTAAATGTTGTACATTCAAAGAATACATGAGAGAGAGAGAAAGAGAGAGAGAGAGGGAGGGAGAGAGACAGGCAGACAGACTGACAAAGACAGACAGAGAGAGACAGAGAGAAACAGAAACAGAGACAAAAAAGACAGAGTCAAAGAGAAATAAAAGGACAAAGGGCATGGGTTTCTGATTGCTATCACTAACAATGTTATCGATCTATCGATTCAGATTCAGAGATAGCGATATTGATGCACGCGCAGAAATCCCATTTGTCTGCCAGTTCTGTTGTGCCTGTCGTATTCCCCGCCCTTGATAAGGTCTGATCTGTATCTGTGAGTGAGTGTGTGGCAGGTGTTCATTCAGTGTAGGAGAGAGGGAGAGAGGGGTAGAGACAGAGAGAAAGAGAGAGAGAGAGACTGAGAGAGAGAGAGTGAGAGAGAGACTGAGTGAGAGAGAACTCTGAACTCTGAACTCTGAACTCTGAAATGATTTAATGTACATTGGCCTTGGACCACAATACATTTGTTGGGCTTGGGATGGAACAATGGGTTCATTCATATCATTGGCAAAGCAAATGCACAAACAAGTAATGATTTGTGACAGATTAAAGAAGGAAAACACAAACATATACATAACCAAATCATGCAAAAAGATTATGTCAGTAACAATTTATGACTGAATAAAGAAGAAAAACACCATTTATTCTTATTTCTTGATTATAAACCTTAAATCAACCATAATCCAATCATAAAAAGATGCCGTCTAAAAAAATCATTCATATGAGTATATCAAATCTTAGCAGTTTTTCAATAAAGCATTTGAGCCAACATTGTTTTCCTTTTGTTAATAGAATGAAAAATGTATCTAGACAAACTATGTTTGTACTCATCATTACTTACTTTGAACATATCTGGCAATGGTACATTGATACATTTGCTTAAAAACTTTTCTCTTAAGTTTGAGTACATGTAACATTCCAATAGAAAGAGGGCTTCATTTTCAATTTTCGTTTTACAAAATGGACATAATTTATCTCGGATATTATCACTATATCTATACACATTATTGTTAAGAGGTAAAACATTAAATCTTGCTTGTGTAATTGCTACACGAAAGCAGTAGACATCTATAGAGTTTAAATACTGCTCTTTTACAAAAATACTTTTAAACGATCTATACACATCATACTTCTCTTTATCTCGTACAGTCCCATCCCATTCTTGAATAAACATATCCACTAATCTTTGTTGAAACAAACCTAAGAAAACTTTTACATCCCCGACACTTTGCTGCATCCAAACAATGTTAAAACCTGTTTCACACAAAATTTCTCTTATTTTTGAAATCCAGCAGTATTTACCACTGCTGTCTAGCTCTAACTGCATGCAGTAAGCTTGATATGGTATTCTACTTTGATCTATTTGCAATAGTTTAAACCAATACTTGATGGTGCGTGTACAGGAGTTGACATAAAGTGGATATCTGCCTAAATCGCCATAAACCATCTTATTGGGTGTTCTTACAGGTACTCCTAAAATTTGTTAGGAGTGAGAGAGAGAGAGAGGGATGTGTGTGTGTATGTATGTGCGTTTATGAGTGTGTGCATATGCGGTTTGTGTATGTGTGTGTGATTGAGAGAGAAAGAGAAAGGGAGAGGATGGTGTGTGTGTGTGTGTGTGTGTGTGTGTTGTGTGTGTGTGTGTGTGTGTGTGTGTGTGTGTGTGTGTGTCTGGTTGTCTGTCTATGTCTGTTTGTCTGTATGCGTGAGAGAGAGAGAAAGAGAGAGTGCACGTGCGCGCGCGTGACTCGAATGTGCGTGCGTGCACATGGGAACTGCAATTTGGAAATAAGTCCAATGCAAAGAATGCAGTTGCATAGGAAATTAACAACTAAAACAAACAACAACGCCAAAGAGATAAATGTTGAATCTTAATTTTCCTCTATTTCTACGAACATTATTTACAGAAGAGAAAATATACAACAACAACAACAACAAATGACAGTAATAGCTGATTCACAAAGCTTTCCTTGACACATGTACCCAGCTGCAAGCCAAA
>CM054155.1:13398813-13408813 GCA_028751875.1 Rapana venosa
AGAGGAGGAGGAGGCGGGGGTAGGATTAAGGACTTACTGTCTGGGCTTTTATCGCAAAACAGAGAGATGTACGATGATGTATCGATTGAAACATCGATTCGCACATGTGGAAAATCTGCACCTGTGTTCCTGGTCTAGGTTGAATGCACGGGATAAGACCTGCATCTCTCTGTATGCAGTGTAGCAAGCCATCAGTTTAGTGGGTGTGTGTGTTGTGGTTGTTGTGCGTTGTTGTTGTTGTTGGTTTTTGTTTGTTTGTTTGGGTGGTTGTTTTTTGTAACAGTCTTCCACTAGAATATGGGGTCACCATAAGGAGAGCTAGAGGAAAGGTAAGCATTTTGTATTGTATGGTGTAGTAATGTGTAGTATCGTTTTGTATAGTATTGCGATACAGTTTTAACGTATATTATTGCTTGCGCATTGAGGTTTATAATAATGATTTATAGTAGTAGTGGTAGTAGTAGTAGTAGTAGTAGTGTAGTAGTAGTAGTAGTAGTAGTAGTAGCAGCAGCAGCAGCAGCAGCAGCAGCAGCAGTAGTAGTAGTAGTAGTAGTAGTAGTAGTAGTAGTATAGTAGTAGTAGTATGTAGCAGTAGTAGTAGTGGTGGTGGGTGTGGTGTGGTGGTGGTGGCTGGTGGTTGGTGGTGGTGGTTGGTGGTGGTGGTGGTGGTGGTGGTAGTAGTAATAGTAGTAGTAGTAGTAGTAGTAGTAGTAGTAGTAGTAGTAGTAGAGAGCTAGTAGCAGCAGCAGCAGCAGCAGCAGCAGCAGTAGTAGTAGTAGTAGTAGTAGTAGTAGTAGTAGTAGTAGTAGTAGTAGTAGTAGTAGTAGTAGTAGAAGTAGTAGTAGTAGTATCATCAACATCATCATCATCCTTCTTCTCATCCTCATTGTCGTTGTTGTTTCTGTTATTATCAGTAGTAGTAGTAGAAGTAGCAGCAGCAGCAGCATAAGCAGCAGCAGCAGCAGCAGCGCTAACGTTTTCTTCTAATCATTGTTGTTGTTGATGTTCTTATCCTTATTGTTGCTGCTGGTGTATTTTTTTGTTATCAACAAATTGAAAGCTTAAGTCGGTAGATGGGAGCATTATTTTATTAAAACCACATTCATTAACCTTCCCCTGCCCACCCCCACCCCACCCCCCCCACCTACCCCCACCCCCCCCGTCCCACCATCACTCTTTTTCTTCCCTGTTCCCAGCCAGACTAAAAACAGAAAATACCACCAGATTCCATCAAGGTTGCGTTTCCTATCCCACGCGCATGACATTCGGGGGTTGTTTCCCTTGTCAATATTTGCATAACTTGGAGCATGTTCTTTCTGCTCTTTCAGCAAATATTGATCGTCGCATGCCCATATATTTTGATGGGGGGATTACTAGCTGGGGGTTTTGAGTGACAAAGTGTTTATGTAATCAATAGTAAGCTCTGAAAGGTTATTACACTTGAGACATGTCATGGGGGTTTCTGGAAAAACTTGAGTCTGAGATAGCGATCTTATTAGGATGTATGCATATACATACATACATACATACATATTTACATACATATTGTAAATGTTGCTCTTTCTATTTTGTTGTTTTTTCATGTCCATAAATATATATGTATATATATATATATATACATATATATATATATATATATATATATACATATATATTCGGGAAAAAATATATGTATATGTATGTATGCAAAATAGCTTATCTTGCCAAGAATTTAGGTGGTTGGTTTTGAGTTTTGGGGTGTTTTTTTTTGTTGGTTTTTGTTTGTTTGTTTGTGTTTGGTTGGTTTTTTTGTTGTTGTTGTTTTTTTTTTGGGGGGGTTCTTCTGTTTCTTGGCGAGAGATTCAAGGTTCATAAATGGTGAGCGCGCGCGTACGTGTTTGTGTGTGTGTGTGTGTGTGTGTGTGTGTGTGTGTGTGTGTGTGTGTGTGTGTGTGTGTGTGTGTGTGTGTGTGTGCGTGCGTGCGTGCGTGCACTCGACCATTTTTTTGCCCCTCCCTCTCCCCCTTCCCGGTGAAGGTAGCCGTATTCCGACTTTGGGGATGGGTTTAAGCTGAGATGTTACACGGGTTTTCTGCAGGATGTAGAACTGGTGCTTGAAAAGAGTCATTGATAATGTCCCTTATTCGACATCGCGATTCTAGTGCTTTGTTTGTGTATTCTGTGTTACTTCTCTCACCTATATTCTTTTTATTTTGGAGGATAATAATTATGATAATAATCATCAACATCATCATCATCATTATCCTTCTTCTTCTTTTCATCCTTATTGCACGTGGTTTTGTTGTGGTTGTTGTTGTTTTACATCTTGATTTCGTGTACATGCAGTTTTGTAAATGTTGTTCTGTCTTTTTTGTTGTTTTATTTCTCATGTATATAAATGTGTATGCATCATTGTGTAATGAATTAATGTTGTGAGTATTTTCACACGCCCCACATCTGCAAGTTGGGGTGTTGTTATATTTCAGGTACCCGGGGGGGGGGGGGGGGGGAGAGGAGGGGTGTGTGTGTGGGGAGTGAGGGAGGGACTCTTGAAACGAAATTTCGAATCTTAAATCTTGAACTAAGTGCATCTCCTTTTACTATTACAAAAAAGAACAACATTCCTCGAAGTTTCAAAGAATTAGAAAAGTATATATATATATATATATATATAAGGATTGCGATGATAGCTTTTCAGGTGTTGTGTGGTAAGGGTGATTAGGATAATCTTCCCTGATCCGTGAGTTAAGGCCCCTGGATTATCCTGTAACCAGACACCAGTTTTTACTTCTCTACTAAATGCATGCACACACGCGCGCTTGTGTGTTTGCGTGTGCATGTGTGTATGTGTGTATGTGCGTGCGCGAGTGTATGCGAGCTTGCATGCGTGCGCGCATGAGTGGGGTTTTGTATGCGTGAGCGTTTGTGTGTGTGTGTGTGCGTGTGTGCGTGCATGCGTGTTTGTGTGTGTGTATGCATGTGTATGTTTTTGCGAATGTGCTGCTACATGTTGGCGAGTATGCTGTGCTTGTCTGTATGTTTCTGCTTGTTACGTAGCTCATCTTATTTTCTCATTGACAACCCCCCCCCCCCCCTTATCCCTGCTGACCATTAAGATTTATGATTATAAGAGAAAAGAAAAATAAATAACATTGACATTTAAAAAAAATTCTTTTATATCGAGGATAATGGAATAAGCACTTATGTGTTTTTTTTTACATCCAGTCCCCGTGTGTATGAGGTTTTGTAAATTCTGTCATCTCTTCCCACCGGCACACAATGGCCTACTCTTTCGAAAACCGTAACAGGACTTAACGTATGCTCAAGATGTTCTGCGTACGTTTGCACACGGGGCCTCGGTTTATAGTCTCATCCGAAGGACTTTTGGGGAGAGTGGAGTCTGCACTGATGTTAACTCCGGGTGAAAATATCCCCCTTGAACGGGAATCGAACCCGGATCGTCAGATTGAGAGCGCTATGTTCAAACCACTAGGCTATCCCGTCCCCCATAGCATATTTTAGCGGCCTGTCGACACAATGAATCCAAAGACTTGGAAAATAAGCAAGGAACGTAGACCTAGAAGAAGAAGAGGATGCCGGCGAGCGAAAAGCAGAACATGACGTGGGCAGTGGGTAGTTGGGAGAGGGCGGGTTGGGGGGAGGGGGAGACACCAATTGGATGGATGTGAGGAAGGAAAGTGTCTCTCCTAATCTAATCTCAAGATCCCTCAATCGTGATCACTCCAGTAGTTAGCTAGCCAGCCAGCCAGTCAGCCAGCCATTGCCTCTGACTGGAAGAAGGGTGTATATGTTGGCAGTGAGGGTGAAGAACATGTCCCATGCTTTTTCTCTTTAGGAGAAAATTACACGGCTTGACTGACGGTGAAATTGGAATGCGCAGGGAAAGGGAGGGGGGGGGGGAGAAGGAGGAGGGGGGGGGGGGGAAGAGAGAGGGAGTTTGATAGAGTAGGTTGAGAGAGAATTGAGGGGTTTGAGGGAGGCGAGAGAGAGATTTTTATGCCTTGACGACAAAAGACATTATATAATGATTTTTTTGGGAAAAAGGAGCATTTGTTTGGTTGAAAAATGAAAATTTTGACTTGAAGGAGGAGGGGAGGGGAAGAGAGATGTGGAAGAGAGAGAGAGGGGAGTGAGAGAGGAGCAGGGAAGAGAAGACGAACAGAGACAGAGATTTTTTATCCCCTTGAAGGATACAACGTTTTTAGTAGCAGAGTGGTAGTAGTAGTTAGTATTTTGTATTTGTAGTAGTAGTAGTAGTAGTAAAGAAGTCGTGTAGTGGTAGTAAGTAGTGATTTTTTCGAGAAAGTGATTAGTTGTCTTTTTGAAAAGAGTCAGAATTGACAATAAAGGGTTGAGACAGAGTATGATTTATTTTCTTTGTTTAAAAGAAAATCAGTTGTTTTTTTATTTAAAAGAAGTAAAAAAATTTATTGAGGACCAAGACGTAGTACGGGTTTCTTTCCAGAAGATTAAACTGAAATTTATTTGGAAGAAGTAAAAAGGACTTAGCCCGACTCTGGGAATAGAACGTGATGGTGATGTATCTCCGCGCCCAAAACAGGCTGGGTGACGAGTGGTTTGGTCAATGAGGAAGGACAGTTTCTACGAGGTTTATCCCGCAAAAACCTTCAGAATGTGAACGATTCCCTAAAGCAATGCTAGCTGTGTGTGCTTTAGTGGGTTTCCCTCAAGGTTTTCACCGTATAAAAGTGTCAAGCCCCCAAACCCCAAAAACACAGCACAGTACCACACTCATTTCCGCGCGCATACATAAAAGCACGCACGAAGCAAGCACGCACCCCCCCCCCCCCCCCCCACACTCAGCACGAGCACCCACCCCCATCACAACTCAAAAAAACCCACCAGGCACCCCCACTGTAAAAGCCCCCCCCCCACCCCCCCACCCACCCCCACACACATACAACAAAACACCTAAACACAACAAAACACGCACAAAACATCCCCCCCCCTTTGACATTTTACCACCCCCCCCCACACACACCCCCCCCCCCCCCCCCCCCCACCCCCACACCCACCCACCCATCCACCCACACACACACACACACAGGGAGGAGGAAAAAACTTCATTACTGACACAGAAGAAAATCAGATGGACGTTTGACAGTCAAAAAGGAAATATTCTCACAAACAATAAACGGAAAGGAACAATAATCTTAAGGATCATACTATTTTGAAGAACATGAGAGCACATAGTTATTTTGATTGAAAGTTGAGAGAGAGAGACAGACAGACACAGAGACGGATGGAGAGAGCGAGAGTGACAGAGAGACAGAGATGGACAGATAGACAGACAGACAGACAGACAGACAGACAGATAGATAGATAGATAGATAGATAGATAGATAGATAGATAGATGGAGAGACATACAGATAAACAGACAGATAGATGGATATATGGACAGACAGACAGATAGACAGACAAATAGAAACAAGTGAATGGGACAGAAATTGATTGATTGAGGGATAATCTTTATTCCCAGAGGTTACAGATAAGAGAGAAAGAGAGGAATGAGAAAGTGAGAGAAATAAAGAAAGAGACAGGGGAAGACATGCAGACAGACAAACAGACACAAAGACAAACAAACAGCCAGACAGGCAGACGGACAGACAGACAAATGGATACAGTGAATAAGAAATACATTCATTGGTCGATTGAAAAAATTGCTTGATTGCTTGATTGATTTGTTGATTGATTCAATTGAGCATCTTTACTCTTTAGAACTGCAGTTTAAGAGAGAGAAGAGAGACAGACAGACAGACAGACAGAGACTGAGAGTAAGAGAGAGACAGACAGAAAGACAGATGGAGAGAGAAAGACAGACAGAAAGAGACAGAGAGACACAGAGACACAGACACACAGACAGACAGACAGATGGTGGATCGGTGGTCTAGAGGTAACGTGCCTGTCTAGAATGCGAAAAGTCCGGGTCGGGTGTGTGCGTGGTTCGTACCCCGTTTGGGCCTGAAATTTTTCCCCATCCATTAGACCATGAGTGGTGGTCTGGGCGCTAGTCTTTCGGTTTAGACGATAAACCGAGGTCCCGTGTGTTACACAAAATTTTCAGCGCACGTAAAAGAACCCACGGCAACAAGGGAGTTGTCCCTGGCAAAATTCTTAGAAAAAAGCCACTCTGATAGGAAAACAAATACAGTTGCAGACCAAAAAAAGAAAAAAAGAAAAAAAAAAGGGTGGCGCTGCTCTTGTGGCGACGCGCTCTCCCCGGGGAGAGCAGCCCGAATTTCACGCAGAGAAATCTCGTGACTTAAAGTGGTATAAAATAAAAAATAAATAAAATAAGACAAACAGAGACAGAGACAGACAGAGACAGAGAGCTCGCCTTGTAGTTTGTTCGATATTACAAAAGAGACCCTGGAGAAAGACAAACAAAGAAGACCGGCCATGCAATGTCTGTTGACATGGGAGCGGAAAGAACATGTTTTAGATTAATGAACACTGAAGCCTAGAGAGCATGTCTTGACTCTTTAGAAATAAGACAGATGCGAGGGAGAGAGAGAGAGAGAGAGAGAGAGAGAGAGAGAGAGAGAGAGAGAGAGAGAAGAGAGAGAGAGAGAGACAGACAGACAGACAGACAGACAGAGGGGGAGGAGGGAACAGGCAGAGAGCGAGAGAGACAGACAAACAAAGACAGAGAGTGAGAGACAGACAGACAGACACACAGAGAGACAGACAGACAGAGACAGAGACAGACAGAGATAGAGAGATGGAGACAGAGACAGAGAGAGAGACAGAGAGAGACAGAGACAGAGACAGACAGACAGAGACAGAGAGATAGAGACAGAAACACAGAGAGAGACAGACAGACATGCAGAGAGAGAGAGACAGACAGAGACAGAGAGATGGAGACAGAGACACAGAGAGAGACAGACAGAGACAGAGAGTGAGAGAAAGAGAGAGCACATGTCTTTGCAGTGTGTTTGATATACAGAGACGCCCTGGTTTACTAGAGATTGAAGAAAGAAGAGCATGAAATATTCGTTGACGCAGCAGAGAAACGAACATATCTTAATTAACACTGAGATCAAAGAGAGTATTTCTTTGACATAGAGAAGAGAGAGGGAAAGAGAGAGAAGGAGAGAGAAGAGAGAAAGAGAGAGAGAGAAAGAGAGAGAGAGTGTGTGAAAGAGATAGAGATAGGAGAGTGAGAGAGAGAGAGAGAGTGAAAGAGATAGAGAGAGAGAGAGAGAGAGAGGAGAGAGGAGAGAGAAGAGAAGAGAGAGAGAGAGAGAGAGAGAAGAGATAGAGATAGGAGAGTGAGAGAGAGGAGAGGAGTGAGAGACACAGAGAGAGAGAGAGAGAAGCAGAGAGAAAGGCAGAGAGAAAGAGAGAGACAGACAGGGCGAGAGAAAGATCGTCTTGCAGTTTGTATAATAATGTTATTCAAAGAGACCCTGGTTTAATTGACATTGGAAGAAGAAGAAGAAGAAGAAGAAGAACATGCAATGTCCGCTGACGTAGCAGAGAAAGGAACATATCTTGATTATCACTGAAGCATAAAGAGCATTTCTTGATTCATTATAAATGAGACGGATGAGAAAGAGAGGGAAAGAGAGAGAGAGAAAGAAAGAAAAGAGAGAGAGAGAGAGAGAGAGAGAGAGAGATAGGAGAGTGAGAGAGAGAGAGGGTGAGAGAGAGATAAGCAGAGAGAAAGAGAGAGACAGAGAGAGCAAGAGAAATGGAGACAGAACGACAGAAAAATCGTCTTGCGGTTTGTATGATAATGTTATAAAAAGAGACCCTGGATTGACTGACATTGGAAGAGAAGAAGAACATACAATGACCGTTGACGTAGCAAGGAAAAAACCATAACCATCTTAATTATCACTGAAGCATAGAGAGTACATTTCTTGAGCTGATTTTGAATGACACAGATATGAAAGAGGTTGAGACAGAGGGAGACAGAGGCAAAGAGAGAAACATACAGGGAGAAAGAGAAAGAGAGTATGAGGGGATAGAAGGGAGAGAAAGAGAGACGGAGACAGAGGGAGACAGAGGGATATAGAAAGAGAGAGAAAGAAAGAGGGAGAGAGAGGAGAGAGAGAGAGAGAGAGAGAGAGAGAGAGAGAGAGAGAGAGGAAAAGAGAGAGAGAGAGAGAGAGACGCTTTAACGCTTTGACCAATTTATTGTCATTGTCCAAAGTGGCCTATTGACAAGGCGGGTTATACACGACTTTCTTTTGTAAATACAAATAAATACACGAGGAGAGAGAGAGAGAGAGAGAGAGAGAGAGAGAGAGAGAGAGAGAGAGACAGACAGACAGACAGACAGAGAGACAGAGAGACAGAGAGAGAGAAGGAGACAGAGACAGAAAGGACAGAGAAAGATCTGTCTTGCAGTTTGTTATATATAAAAAGGAGATCCTGGTTGAAGTGACATTGGAGAAAAAGAGCATCCAACATCCGTTGGCATTGCAGGGAAAAGAATATATCTGAATCAATATTAAAGGAAAGGCAGCATTTCTGGATTCATTTCCAATAAGACAGATGCAAGGGAGAGATAGAGAAGGGGGGGGGGGTGAGAGAGAGATAACGAAGAATTACAAAGATTTATTCCATAAGGCCATAGCCCCATTGGAAGGGGGTAATTACAGATCATCACGTGCAATATAATAATTCATATCACCCACACAATCACACACATGCACACAGCATGATTATCATCAAACATAATGTGGGTCTCAGCTGTTTGCTTTACCCAATTAAACAACTTCGTCTTTTGAAAGATTTTTAAAGAAACATAGCAAGATTATGAATAACAGTCTGATTTGATGATGTCAAAAGCAAAACTTACCCATGAAACATAGGTCTTCTATAATACTTCAAAGGAATGTATTTCTCTCTCAAATCATCTAATACTGGGCAACATAATACAAAGTGAACTTCGTCTTCCTTCGCTAATCTACATAATGGACATTCATCATTTCTTACAGAAAGAGATTTAAATCTTTGACTGTGCACAGCAATATCAGATACCCCCAATCGAAACTTTGTTAATGCATTTCTAACAAATCGGTTCATAATCAACACTAGATTTGGTTCAATCAAATGATTTACTTTAAGAAGTCTAAAGAATGAAAATCGTTCCTTTTCTTGGAGGTGCGAGTGAGACAGAGAGACATACATAGACATACAGACAGACAGACAGACAGGCAGACAGACAGACAGAGATACAGAAAGACAGAGAGAGATCGTCTTACGGGTTGTTTCATATAAAAAGAGGCCCTGGTTCTATCGACATTGGAGAAATAGAGCGGGCAAAGTCCCCTGACATAGCTGGGAAAAGAACATATCTGAATTAGCACTGACGCAAAGAGAGCATTTCTTCATTTAATTTATAAACGAGACAGATGAGAGAGAGATATAGTGAGAGACGGGAGGGGGGGGGGAGGGGGAGAAAGGGAGACAAGCAGAGAGAGTGTGAGAGGAGAGAGAGGGGGGTGTAGAGAGAGTAGAGAGAGCAGAGGAGAGAGAGAGAGGGGGGGGGTGAGAGAGAGAGGAAGACCTGGTAATTGACATGAAGAAGAAGAGAGCATGTGCGCGACAGAGAGAGAAATACTGTTTTAATTAACATGAAGAAGAAAACGATCTGATTCATTATAAATAGACAGTCAGAGGAAGGAGAGAGAAATAACGGTAGATAACATGAAGCAAAGAAGAAGACAGACAGTAAAATAAGACAGAGACAGGAGAACAGGAGAGAGAAGAGAACGAGAGAAGAGACAGAGACAGGACAGAAGAAAGACAGAGAGAGACAGAGACAGACAGAAGAGAGAAGTATCAAAGAGATAGACAGAGACAGACAGACGGGCATAGGATAGACAAAGAAAGAGAGAGAGAACGAAGAAAGAAAGAAAGAAAGAAAAAACAAAAGAAAGAGAAGAAAAAGAAAGAAAGGAAGGAAGAAAAAAAGAAAGAAAGAGAAAAAGGAGAAAGAAAGAAAAGAAAAGAAAGAAAAAGAAA
>CM054155.1:13413813-13416313 GCA_028751875.1 Rapana venosa
GCACCGCACTGTATTGTGTTCTATTGTATTGCATTGTGTTGTGTTGTGTTGTATTGTATTGTAGTGTAGTGTATTGCATTGTAGTGCATTGCATTAGGTACCACTTACAAGCACTGGCAGATTTCTCGGCGTGAAATTCAGGCTTCTCTCACCAAGAAGAGTGCGTTGCTACAAGCTCTCTGTCTCTCTGTCTCCCTCTCTGTGTCTGTCTGTCTGTCTGTCTGTCTCTGTATTTCCCTCTCTCTCTGTCTCTGTCTATCTCTCTCTGTCTCTGTCTCTGTCTGTCTCTCTCTCAGGACTTTGATTATGCATCTACAGAAGAGATTCGTCATGGATTCAAAGTATCGAGATTATGCATTATCTGATAGATTAATGTCTTGTTGAATACCACACGTTTCACCAAGACTTTATTGACAGAGAGAATACATTGATTATTTTTCGACGCCAAAACCTCAAAATGACCTCATTTCGAAAGTGGCCTACCGTTTAATTAATTATTCTTTTCTAACTTATCTTAATTTGAGGATGATGAATACATACATAAGTGGGGGGCAGTGTGATGAAATTGTAGGAGTGAATAAGAGAGTGGCGTGTGTGTGTGTGTATGTGTGTGAGTGCGTGCATGCGTGCGTGAGTGTGTGTGTGCTTGTGTTCTTGCGCATGTGTAAGTTTGCGTGTGTGTATGTATGTGTATGTGTGTGTGCGTGCTTGTGTGCATGTGTGTGTGCGTGCTTGTGTGCATGTGTGTGTAAGTGTGCGTGAGTGTATGTATGAGTATGTTCTTCTTTAATTTAACGTCTTTTCACATTATGTGATATTAGACAATATATATATATATAAAGTATGTGTGTGTGCGCGCGTGTGCATGTCTGTGTGTAAGTGTGCGCGTGCGTGCGTGCGTGCGTGTATATGTGTGTGTGTGTGGAATATTCCATGTGAGCTGCACCCTACTGGCACGGGAAGTCGAAAGAAAATGGAAAAAGCAAAAGAAATAGAAGAAGGATTACAAAAAAAACGAAAAGAACCCAGCCAACCAACAAACAAACTCTTTGATGTTACTTCATTAATGATTCTTGATTGACGCCTAGCCCACCGTACTGGTGGTGCTTTGATCTTATCTGGAAGGTTTTGTGTGTGTGTGTGTGTGTGTGTGTGTGTGTGTGTGTGTGTGTGTGTGTGTGTGTGTGTGTGTGTGTGTGTGTGTGTGTGTGTGTGTGTGTTGTGTGTGTGTATGTGTGTGTGTGTGTGTGTGTGCTTCTTTCTGGCTGTGTGTGTGAACGAGCATTGTGCAAACACACAGATGTGCCTAGGCATGCAATATGGTGTACACATGTCTTCTTTTCCTTCTTTTTTCTTTTCTTGCTGCTTGCTTTCTTTCTGTGTGTCTTTTTTTTTCTTTCTGCTATTTTTTCTTTATCTTTTTTCATGTTTAACATTGTGTTCGTTTCATTCATTTTTTTGTGGTGGCAATTTATTCCTGAGCTTTTTTTCTTTCTTTTGTTTCTGTTTTTTTGTTTCGTTTTTGTTTTTTCTGTTGTTTTTGTTTCATGCTTACTCTGGTCATTCATCTCTCTCTGTCTTTCTGTATCTGCCTCTGTTTCTCTGTCTCTGTCTGTCTCTCTATCTCTCTGTCTCTCTGTCTGCCTCTCTGTCTCTTTCTCTCTATTTATGCCTGTCTGTCTGTCTCTGTCTCTCTGTCGGTCGGTCTCTGTCTCTCTGTCTCTCTGTCTGTCTCTCTGTCTCTGTCTCTGTCTGTCTGTCTGTCTGTCTCTCTGTCTCTCTCTCGTCTCTCTCTCTCTTCTCTCTCTCTCTCTCTCTCTCTCTCTCTCTCGCTCTCGGCTTTGATCATACCAAATAAAATCCTCATCAATTTAAAATATTGAAATCATGCAACATCCAATAGATTAGTATAATATTGTAGAATTACACACGTTTCGCCGGGTTGTTATTGACAGAGAGAATGCATTAGTTCTGTTTCAACATCAAAACTTATTCCATGTTCACATTATTTCATAATTGATCTGAGATTGATTTATTATTATCTACTACCTTTTTATTTTTATTTCGAGGATGATGAATACAGACTTGGCCCAGGCCAAAAGCTGTGTCAGTTATTATTTATGTCAGCTAATTGCCAAGGCCTATATTAAAACGTTGTTATGTTGTAAAATGTTGTGTTGAGATTGCCTTCAGCCATGACAAGCTCTTAACATAACAACCTGCACTCTCCGTGGTTAAAGGAGAAAAAAAATCCTCTGAAGTCGGAGTATGGCTGCCTATATGGCGAGGTGCTTGAAAAAGAGTCATACACGCAAACTTCTCATCCAGTGTGTACTTCCTATCTCACAGTGATTCCCAGGTGGGATGAGTGAGTCAGAGTGCATGTTCTGGGTGACCCCCAGGGTGTAAAGCTGGGGAACGCCCAACAACAACAACAACATGAATACAGACTTGTGTATATTTTGTTTGCAAACAGTCCCTGTGTGTGTTTTGTTTTCCA
>CM054155.1:13421313-13436313 GCA_028751875.1 Rapana venosa
TTCAGTTTTCTGCTTTGATTTCTAAACAAAAAAGCTTTTTTTCTAACAATATATTTTTCACCGTTAGTCATACATTTTGTGAATCAAACTGCATTTAAAGTAAACATTGTCATAGCCTCTTTTATCCAAAAAGTAAACTTTGTTTTCAACATCACAGACTTTCTCACCTTATTTTTCTTTTCCTTTTTTTAATGCACCAAACTATTCTGAAATATGACTGTTAATGGCTGATTTAACGTTTGTTTTAAAAGCAATCTTAACCCACGTTCACGGCTTCACAGTAAAGATGTTACAGAAGAAGTTCCTCCGGACGGGAATGCTCTATCATCTTGTGCAGTTGTGCATATTAGATGCATGTACTAGTCCAGTGCTGGCTTTCGTACGATTCTCGTTCATGGTTTATGCTTTCATTTTCAGTCTAAGGGGTTTTATGAATATGTTGATGAAGAAACAACGTAATTGTTTCATTCCCTGGGTGTGTTCGTTGAAATATTCAGAACATAGTCCTTTTTTATTTTTGTTTGTTTATTTGTTTTCTTCTCTCTATTAAAAAAAAATAAAATTGGTCATTATGTGTGTTTTCTCAATGGATGGTCTGAGTATTAGATTGTCTTGGTAGTAGATTGTATATGTGTGTGTGTTTGTGTGTGTGTGTGTGTTGTGTAAGTGTGTGTGTAAGTGTGTGTATAAGTATGTGTGTGTAAGTGTGAGAATGTTTAAGTTTGAGTGTGTGTAAGTGTGTGTTAATGTGTGTAAGAGTGTGTGTGTGTGTGTGTGTGTGTGTGTGTGTGTGTGGTGTGTGTGTGTGTGTGTGTGTGTGTGTGTGTGTGTGTGTGGTGTGTGTGTGTAAGTGCACGCACGCGTTAATGTGTATGCAGAATAACCATATCCAGTGCACCTTATAGCAGGCTAACTGTAAAGTAAAAATAAAACAATCTTCAAGAGGGGGGGTGGGTGGGATTGGGGGGATGATTTAATTTTTTTTAAATCTCTCTTTGATGTTGTTTCGTTAATGCTTCTTGATTGACGCAGAGCCTACTGTACTAGTTGTGCTTTGATCTTATCTAGAAGATGGTTTGTTGGTTTTTTTAATTTGTGTGATGATTGTGTGCATGCCTCTTGCTGCTGTGTATGTGAAGGAGCATATGCAAACACACAGATGTGCCTAGGCATGCGGTATGGTGTACACGTTTCTTCTTGTCCTTCGGGTTTTTTTTGTTTCTTCCTGTTTGTTTTCTTTCTGTGTTTTTTGTTTTTCTTTCTGCTAATTTTTTCGTTTGTCTTTTTTCGTGTCTAACTTTGTGTTCGTTTCTTTCATTTTGTGTGTGGCATTTTCTTTCTATCTTTCAATAGATTTCTCTCTGTCTCTCTGTCTTTGTCTTTCTGTCTCTTGTTTGTCTCTCTCTCTTGTCTCTTCTCTTTCTTTGTCTTCTTGTCTCTCTGTATCTGTCTCTGTTTAGTCTCTCCTCTGTGTCTCTACTCTCATCTCTTCTCTGTCTCTCTGTGTCTCTGTCTCTTCTCTGTCTCTCTCTGTCTCTCGCTCTTCTCTCTCTGTCTCTCTCTCTCTCTTCTCTCTCTCTCTCTTAACTGTTTGTGTATTTTTACATTCTCTGCTTCCTATCTTTCAATGTTTTTCAGGTATCTTTTTCGTTTCTTTTTGTTTCTCATTCTCTCATCATCCTGTTTCGCATTGTTGCTTTCTCCCTGTGTTCTGTTTCTTTATCCATGGTTTTGTTTCGATTTCTAAACAAAAAAGCTATATGTCTGCATAAATATATAGTTTGACCTTTATCTATGCATTTTGTAAATGAAACTGTTGTTTTTTTAAAAGAGTTTATTAGCCTTGTATTAACCAAAAGGAATTTTTTTTAACATTAGAGCCTTTTTCCCCTTCTTCCTTTTTGGCGCAAGACTATTCTGAAATGTGACTGTGAATGGCTGATTTGATTATTTTTGTTTTTCAAAAAGCAATCTCAATGCCACACGCACTGCTCCACAGTAAAGGCTTTGCAGAAGTAGTCCCTCGGGACTAGAATGCTCGTGTCGTCTGGTGCGGTGGTACTTGTCAGATGCATTTGCCAGTTGAATGTTAGCCTTCAGAGATTCTCTTCCTGCGGTTTAGGCTTTCATTTCCAGGCTAATGGCTTTATAAATATGTTGATGGAGAAATAATGTGTGTGTGTTGCATTTGCAGGGTGTGTTTCTTGAAATATTCAGAATGTAGTCTTTATATTCGGGGTTTTTTTGTGGTTTGTTTTCTTCTCTCTTAACTGTTATCTAATTGGTCGTTTTGTGCGTTAACTCAGTGGATTGTCTGGGTACTAGATTGTGTGTGTGTGCGTGCGTGCGTGTGCGTGCGTGCGTGTGTGTGTGTGTGTGTGTGCGCGCGCGCGCGCGGGCGTGTTCATGTCTCTTGCTGTTAGGTGTGTGAAGGAGCATGTGCATAAAACAACAACGATGTGCCTAGGCATGCAGTGTGGTGTACACGTTTCTCCTTTCCTTGTCTTTCTTTTCCTTCTATTTGCTTTCTTTCGATATTCTTTTTCCCTTGTTGTCTTTTTTTTTTTTTTTTGCTTTTCCTTCTTGGTGTTTAACTTTGTCTTATTTCTTTATTTTGTTCTTGTGCATTCTCTTCCGGTCTTTCTTTTTCAGTGTTCTTTTTTTGTTTCTGGCTTGTTTCTTTTTTTTTTTGTTCACTGCTTACTTTCTTTCAATTTTTTCTGTCTTTTTTCTTTCTCTCTTTCTTTCTCTCTTTCTATCTGTTTTCCTTTTTTATTTACTGCTTCGCTGTCTTTCAATGTTTTCTATTTTTCATTATTTTTCTTTTTTTTCGCTTCTTATCCTTCCATCTTTGTTTATTATTTATTTGATTTGTTCTTTTAAAATTGTTTTGCATTCATCATCATTTTTTCCGTTTCTTTTGCCTGTTTTCTTGTACAAATTTCTAAATGAAAAAAAATATTTTTCCTAACAATATATTTTGACCTTTATTTATAGATTGTATGAATGAAACTGTATTTTAAAAGAAATAGCTGTCTTAAAAAACAACAACAGGGTTTTGTTTTTCAACATCACTGACTTCATCACCATTTTTTGCATCAGACTCTTCCAAAAAGAATTATGAATATTGATGGCTAATTTAACTTACGAAAAACAAACTTAAAGAAAACCATATTTATAAGGTGACTCGCAAGGCTCCACAGTAAACAGCCTTACAAAAGCAATCTCTCAGGGTCAGATTTCTGGTGTGGTCTGGTGCAGGGGTGAATGTTAGATGTGGCAGCGGAATGGTCGCTTTCATACAGCTCTCTTTTGCCGTGTGTGTGCTTTCATTTCCAATCTAACGGCTTTATAAACATGTTGATGGAAAAATGATGTGTTTGTTGCCTTCGCTGAACTATTCAAAATGTAGTGTTTAAATTCCTTGCTTGTTTGTTAACTTCTGTCGAACTTTTAACTAATTGGTCATTGTGTGTGTTCTCTCCTTGGATTGCCTGTGTAGGGGATTGTTCGGGGGAGGGGGTGTATGTGTGTGTGTGTGCGTTTGCTTGTGTATGTGTATGTGGTTTTTTTGTGTGTGTGCATGCTTGAGTGTGTGTGTGCTTGCCTCTTGCTGTTGGGTGTGTGAAGGAGCATGTGCATAAAACAGCAACAATGTGCCTAGGCATGCAGTGTGGTGTTTACGTTTCTCCTTTCTTATCTTTCTTTTCCTTCTATTTGCTTTCTTTCGATATTCTTTTTCCTTTGTTGTCTTTTTCTTTCTATCACTTTTCCTTCTTGGTGTTTAACTTTGTCTTCATTTCTTGAATTTTTCATGTGCATTCTCTTCCGGTCTTTCTCTTTGATTTTTCTTTCTTTTTTTTCTGGCTTTTTTGCTTTTCTGTTGTTGTTTTTTTGTTTACTGCTTACTTTCTTTCAATCTGTGTTGTCTTTTCTTTCTTTCGAGATAGCCTAGTGGTTAGAACATTATGCTCGCAATCTGACGACCCGGGCTCGATTCCCTGTTCAAGGGGATATTTCCCCCTTGGAGTTAATATCAGTGCAGACTCTACTATCCACAAAAGTCCTTCGGATGAGAATATAAATCGAGGTCCCGTGTGCGAACAGACGCAGAACATTTTTGCGCGCACGTTAAATTCTGTTCCGCTTTTCATGGGAGAAGATGACGGAATTTTCAAAACTGCATACACACGGGGACTGGATGTAAAAAAGCACATAAGTGCTTATTTCATTGTCCTCGATATAAATAATAAAATAGATACATAAAATTAAAATTTATTTCTTTCCTTCCCTCTCTCTGTCTCTGTCTGTCTGTCTATCTCTGTCTCTGTCTCTGTCTCTGTCTCTGTCTCTCTCTCTCTCTCTCTTCTCTCTCTCTCTCTCTTTCTCTCTCTCTTCACACTCTCTCTCCTCACTCTCTCTCACTCTCTCTCTCTCACTCTCTCTCTCTCTCACTCTCTCTCTCTCTCTCACTCTCTCTCTCTCTCACTCTCTCTCTCACTCTCTCTCTCTTTCTCTCTCTCTCTCTCACTCTCTCTCTCACTCTCTCACTCTCTCTCACTCTCTCTTCACTCTCTCTCTCTCTCTCTCTCTCTCTCTCTCTCTCTCTCTCTCTCTCTTTCTTCTCTCTCTCACTCACTCTCACTCTCTCTCTCTCTCTCTCTCTCTCTCACTCTCTTCTCTCTTTTCACTCTCTTCTCTCCTCTACTCTCTCTCTCTCCTCTCTTCTCTCCTCTCACTCTCTCTCTCTCTCTCTCTCTTCTTTCTCTCTCACTCTCTCTCTCTCTCTCTCTCTCTCTCTCTCTCTCTCTTCTCTCTCTCTCTCTCTCCCTCTCCTCCCCCCCCCCCCCTCTCTCTCTCTCTCTCTCTCTCTCTCTCTCTCTCTCTCTCTCTCTCTCTCTCCTTGACTTTCTATCTGTTTTCCTTTTTGGTATTTTTTTGTTCACTGATTCTCTGTCTTTCATTTTCTTTCATTTCTCTCTGAGTTTTTTGTTTGTCTCTTACCCTTTCATCTTTCTTTGTTGCTTGTTTGGTTTGATTTTGATGTTGTTGCTTTTGTATTCTTCATAATAATTTTTCTGTTTCTTTTACCTTTTGTTGTTGTTTAAGTTTCAAAATCAAGAAAAGCCTTTTTTCATAGCAATATATTTTGACCTTCATTCATACATTGTATGAATGAAACTGTATTTTAAATAAAATACCTGTTTTTAAAAAACAACAACGGGGTTTTGTTTTTCAAAATTACTGACTTTCTCACCTTTTTTTTAACCACACTATTCCAAACATAAATATGAATATTGATGGCTGATTTAACTTACGAAAAACAAACTTTTAAAAACATAATCTTAAGGTCACCTGCAAGGCTCCACAGTAAACAGCCTTACAAAAGCAATCCCTCAGGGTCAGATTTCTGGTGTGGTCTGGTGCAGTGGTGAATGGTAGATGTGGCAGCGGAATGGTCGCTTTCATACAGCTCTCTTTTGCTGTGTGTATGCTTTCATTTCCAGTCTAACGGCTTTTTAAACATGTTGATGGAGAAATGATGTGTTTGTTGCCTTCGCTGAAATATTCAAAATGTAGTGTTTACATTCTTTGTTTGTTTGTTTGTTAACTTCTGTCGAACTATTATTTAATTGGTCGTTGTGTGTGTTCTCTCCTTGGATTGCCTGGGTAGGGGATTGTTCGGGAGGGGGGTGGGGGAGGGGGTGTATATGTGTGTGTGTGTGTGTGTGCGTGCGTTCGCTTGTGTATGTGTATGTGCATGTGCTTGTGTGTGTGTGTGTGTGTGCATGCTTGAGTCTTTTCTTTTTCAGTTTTATTTCTTTTGTTTTTCTGGCTTTTTGCTTTTCAGTTCTTTTTGTTTACTGCTTACTTTCTTTCAATCTGTGATGTCTTTTCTTTCTTTCGAGATAGCCTAGTGGTTAGAACATTTTGCTTGCAATCTGATGACCCGGGCTCGATTCCCGTTCAAGGGGATATTTTCCCCTGGAGTTAATACCAGTGCAGACTCTACTATCCACAAAAGTCCTTCGGATGAGAATATAAACCGAGGTCCTGTGTGCGAACGGATGCAGAACATTTTTGCCACACGTTAAATTCTGTTCCGCTTTTCATGGGAGCAGATGACGGAATTTTCAAAATTGCATACGCACGGGGACTGAATGTAAAAAAGCACATAAGTGCTTATTCCATTGTCCCTGATATAAATAATAAAATAAATACATAAAATTTAATTTTTTTTCTTTCCTTCCCTCTCTCTGTCTCTGTCTGTCTGTCTGTCTGTCTGTCTGTCTGTCTGTCTGTCTCTCTCACTCTCTCTCTCTCTCTCTCTCTCTCTCTCTCTCTCTCTCTCTCTCTCTCTCTCTCTCTCTCTCCTTGACTTTCTATATGTTTTCCTTTTTGGTATTTTTTTGTTCACTGATTCTCGATCTTTCATTTTCTTTCATTTCTCTCTGAGGTTTTGTTTCATTTCTCACCCTTTTATCTTTCTTTGTTGTTTGTTTGGTTTGATTTTGATGTTGTTGCTTTTGCATTCTTCATAATGGTTTTTCTGTTTCTTTTACCTTTTGTTGTTGTTTAAGTTTCAAAATCAAGAAAAGCACTTTTTTCTATAGCAATATATTTTGACCTTCATTCATACATTGTATGAATGAAACAGTATTTTAAAGAAAAGAGCTCTTTTAAAAAAAACAACAGAGTTTTGTTTTTCAACATCACTGACTTTCTCACCTTCTTTTTTTGAACCAGACTCTTCCGAAAAGGCTTATGAATATTGATGGCTGATTTAACTTACAAAAACAACACTTTTAAAAAAACATATTCTTAAGGTCACACGCAAGGCTCCACAGTAAACAGGGTTACAAAAGCAATCCCTCAGGGTCAGATTTCTGGTGTGGTCTGGTGCATGGGTGAATGGTAGATGTGGCAGCGGAATGGTCGCTTTCATACAGCTCTCTTTTGCCCTGTGTATGCTTTCATTTCCAGTCTAACGGCTTTATAAACATGTTGATGGAGAAATGATGTGTTTTGTTGCATTTGCGGCGTATATTCATTGAACTATTCAAAACGTAGTCTTTATATTCCTGTGTTGTTGTTGCTTTTGTTGTTGTTGTTGTTGTTGTTGTTGTGGCTGTTTTCTTTTCTCTATCTTTAATCTAGTGGGTTGTTTTGTGTGTTTTCTCAGTGGATTGTTTGGGTGCTGTATTATTACGGGTGTGTGTGTGTGTGTGTGTGTGTTGATGTATGTGTGTGTTGGTGTATGTGTGTGTTGGTGTATGTGTGTGTTGGTGTATGTGTGTGTTGGTGTATGTGTGTGTTGGTGTGTGTGTGTGTGTGTTGGTGTATGTGTGTTTTGGTGTATGTGTGTGTTGGTGTATGTGTGTGTGTTGGTGTATGTGTGTGTTGGTGTGTGTGTGTGTTGGTGTATGTGTGTGTGTGATGGTGTATGTGTGTGTGTGCTGGTGTATGCTAATGTGAGTGTGTGTGTATGTGTGTTTGTGAGTGAGTGACTGAATATGTGTGTTGGTGTGTCTTGGTGTGAGTGTGTGTGTGTACGTGTGGGGGTGGTGGAGGTGTGTGTAGGGGGGGGGCATTCCTTTTTTCTCCTTTTGTATTTAGTACCTTTGATTCTTCCTTTGCCCCTTTGCACCTCTCTCTTTCTCTGTCTTCTGTCCTCATCTTTTCAATGTCTTATGTCTAGAGGGAACTGGATATCCTGGAGGTTACACCGTTGCGCATTACCCTCGCGATCTGCTGACCCGTGTTCGATTCCCGTTCTAGGGGATCTTTCCCTTCGAGATAACATGAGTTCCCCTTTAAAGTCCTTACGATGCACACTTAAAACCTGTTCCATTTTTTGGAAAGAGTAGGCCATTGTGTGCCAGTGGGAACGGATGACAAAAATTTACAAGACTGCATACACAAGGGGAGTATATATATTTATAACACCACAAAGAGTGTTTATTCCATTATCCTCGAAATAACAGAATCGATCAATAAACAAATAATAAATTTTCGTCATATTTTGGTTTCTATTGTCTTCTTTTCTTTTATTTGTTCGTCTATCTCCTTTTCCTCTCTCTTTCCTTCTCTCTTCTTTATCTCTATATTATTTGTCCATCTGTCTCCTTTCGTCTTCTCTTTATCCTATATTCTTTCCTTTCCTTTTCTTTTCTTTTTTCTTCTTCTTCTTTTTCTCTCTAAGCTTGTCTTTGGCTTTCTCTGCTTTTGTTTATTCTTTTTCTTTCTGCTTTGTTCATGATTTTTTTCTTCATCTCTGTTCTTCTGTCTTCCTTACTTCTCGCTTTGGGGTTTATGTTTTTATTTTTTATAAATGGCGCCACGATGATGGCTAAAAAAAAGTGTGTTTGGATTCGTGGGTCCATGTAATGAAATATTCATAGCGTTGTCTTTATATTTCTTTTAATTTTTTTTATCTGTCCTAAAATTTCTCTTATAGCGATAGGTTTTCTGTTTGATTTTTTCCCCACTCAGGGAATGAATAGGGGGGAAAAGCTGTTTTACATACTCATTTCTTTCAAAACAAAACAAAAAATCGATTTCTGTTTTTGATTTTTCTCTTTCGTTTGTTTTCTTTACCTCGCTCTTATCTTCTGTCTCTCTGTCTCTCTGTCTCTGCCTCTCTCTTGCTCTCTCTCTCTCTCTCTCTCTCTCCCCTCTCTCTCTCTCTCTCTCTCTCTTGCTCTCTCTCTCTCTCTTGCTCTCTCTCCCTCTCTCTCGCTAGCTCTCTCTCTCTTGCTCTCTCTACCTCTCTCTCCGTCTCTCACTTCCCCCCCCCCTCTCTCTCTCCCGCTCTCTCTCTCTCTCTCTCTCTCTCTCTCTCGCTCGCTTGCTCGCTCGCTCTCTATCTCTCTCTCTCGCTCTCTCTCGCTCGCTCTGTCTCTCTCTCGCTCTGTCTCTCTCTGTCTCACTCTGTCTCTCTCTGTCTCTCTGTCTTCCGCCCCCCCCCCCCCCCGCTCTCTCTCTCTCTCTTCACTCTCTTCTCTCTCTCTCTCTCTCTCTCTCTCTCTCCTTCTCTCTCTCTCTCTCTCTCTCTCTATTTATCTTACTCTTCTCTTTGTTCCTGTCTTCTTCACTTCTGTCTTTTCTGGTTTTCTCTTGTTGACTTAGCTCCGGTTCCTGCCCTTTTTTCTTTTCTTTCTTTTCTTCGGTCCTCGCTATTTTTACGTATGCCCTTTTTTTTTTCTTGTGTCTAGTTTACTTTTTTCTCTTTTTTTGTATTTTCTTTTTCTTCTTTCTTCTGTTTTTCTTTATTTTGTCTTTTTTTTTTCTGTCATTTTTATTTTTCTTTTCTTTTGTCTTCTGTACTCTTCTCCTCTCTCTTCCCTTCTCTCTCTCCTCTCTCTCTATCTCTCTCTCTCCCCATCTCTCTCTCCTCTCTCTCCTCTCTTCTCTCTCTCTCTTCTCTCCCCCCTCTCGGGAAAGGAGGTGACGGAGGGTTAAGCCCTCCCCTGCCAACACGAAACCGTGAGGTTATTCCCCCCAGCCTCCCCCTTTTTTTCCCCTTTTTGACCCCCCCCAAAATCAAACGAATGCCCCCCCCAAAAGCCTTGGGATGAGCCTATATACCGACCCCCCTGTTCGAACGCACGCAAACACTTGCGCACACGTGAAATCCTTTTCGCTTTTCGAAAAGTGGCCATTGGTGCCGGGGGAAACAATGAAAAAATTTTAAAAAAACCCCGCATGCCACGGGGACTAAAGAAAAAAAAGCAATAGTTCTTCCCCCTTACCTCGATAAAAAAGAAAAATAAATAGAAAAAAAAAAAATGAATGAATCCTGTCTATCTGTCTAATGTTCCCCTGTTTTCGTGTGTGGTGTTGTGTTGGTGGTGTGTGGTGTGTGTGCGCGCGCGCGCGCCGCGCGGCTGTGCTTTATATGGTGGTGCAAGGTAATGCGTGCGCACGGCAATATTTTTTGGTGATGACATTTGTATAAACCCTTATGTACATACATACATGTGGAGTTTGGTGATGTGATTTACATTGGCTGTCGGTGTCTTGACGACATACCCCCCTCCCATCCCCCCTCCACACCATCATGTGTGCGTGCTTTTTTTTCCCTGCGACAAAAAAAGAAATTTTCTGCATACGGGAAAAGTAGGTCTCTGCCCCTGTCTCTCTCGTCTCCACTTTGTCTCTCCTCTCTGTCTCCTCTGTCTCCTTTTCGTCTCGTCTCTGTCCCTCTGTCTTCTCCGTCTGTCTGCGTCCTCTCTGTCTGTCTCTCGTCTCTGTCTCTGTCTTCTGTCTGTCTGTCTTTCTCTATCCTCTGTCTCTCTCTCTCTCTCTCTCTCTCTTCCTCTCTCTCTCCTCCTCCCCCCCCCCCTCTCTCTCTCTTCACATATTGCCTTATTTTTGATTGTTTTAAAGGGCACATGAAGTTTTTATCAGTTTTTGTATGTATGTGAACTGTCTCTAGGGAGTTTTTATGGAAAATCCCCACAACACACCCCACACACCAACACACCAACACTTGCAAACACACTTTCACAACCATCAGACACAGACATACACATACCATTGAACGCCTTTTAAAAGACACACACATACACACGCACCACACACCAGAACAAAGAACAGCACCCCTTACACACACAAAACACACACACACACACACACCACACACACCGCGCGCGCGCGCGCGCGCGAGGTCCCGTGTGCGAACGCACGTACATCTTGCGCACACTTTAAAACTTGTTCCGCTTTTCGGAAGAGTAGGCCAGTGTGTGCCGGTGGGAACAGATTAACAAAATTTACAAAACTCCATTCTCATGGGGACTGGATGGGGTAAAAAGGCACACGAGTGGTTTATTCCATTTTCCTTGAAAAAAAGAATAAAATAAATAAACAAAATAAACACACACACACATTTACTTTTCTTCTCCTGTTTACTTTACTTCTGTTGTTTTGTTTATTTTCTTCTGTCATCTTTAGAACTCATATTTTTATCTATTGAACATACATGTCATTTATTCTATTCTCTCTACTCCGCGTTTTATTTCCATCTTCTTTATTTCTCTCTTTTCTTCTGTCTTTGTCCTTCATCTCTTTTCTTCTGTCTTTCTTCCTTCTATCTGTTAATGTCTTCTTTATTTCTCTCTTTTCTTCTTCCTTCTTCCTCTCGTTCTTTTGTTTGATTTTTTTTCTTCTCCCTGTTTATATGTCTTCTTTATTTCTCTCTTTACTTCTGTCTTTGTCCTTCATCTCTTTTTCCTGTCTTTCTTACTTCTATCTGTTGATATGTCTTCTTTATTTCTCTCTCTTTTCTTCTTCCTTCCTCCTCTCTTTCTTTTGTTTGATTTTTTTCTTCTCTCTGTTTATATGTCTTCTTTATTTCTCTCTTTTCTTCTTCGTCTTTTTAGTTTTTGTTTTTTTTGTCTTGTTTTTCTTCTATCTGTTTATATGTCTTCTTTATTTCTCTCTCTTGTCTTCTTCCTTCTTCGTCGTTTTCGTTTTTTGTCTTCTTTTCCTCAATCTGTTTATATGTCTTTTTTTATTTATCTCTCTTTTCTTCTTCCTTCTTCGTCTTTTCGTTGTTTTTTTTTGTCTTGTTTTCTTCTCTCCGTTTATATGTCTTCTTTATTTCTCTCTTTTTCTTCTCTTTCTTCATCTCTTTAATCTGTCTTCTTTGCTTCCATCTGTTTGTGTCTTTTGTTTCTCTCTTTCTCTTTTCTTTGTCTCGTTTTGTTCCCCGTCCGCTTTACATTCTTTGTTTATGTTTATCTTTCTCTTTGTTTTGTTATTCTCATCCCTTCTGCCTGCTGTTGTTTTATCTTCCTTTCTGGCGTCTTCAGCTGTTATGTGAGCTGTTCTCTTCTTCACTTTTTTCTTTCTCTTAATGCTTTTTTCTTCTTTCATTCTTTCTTTCTGTCTTCCGTTCTTTCTTTCTTTTTTCCTTCCTTTCTTTCTTTTTTTTCTTTCGTTCTCCCTTTCTTTCGTTCTTCCTTTTTTTCTTGCTTTCTTGCCTTTCTTTCTTTCGTTCTTTCTTTCTTCCTTTCTTTCTGTCTTTCTTTCATTCTTCCTTTTTTTCTTTCTTTCTTTCTTTCTGTCTTTCTTTCTTCCTTTCTTTCGTTCGTTATTTCTTTGTTTGCTTTGAATTACTTGCCTGATTATTTTCTTTGTTTTCTTGAAAGCTCGCTGTTCCATTTTTGTTTTTATCCATTCTATTTGCGCTTTCCTTCGTTTTCACTTTGTTTTCTTCTTCTGTCTTCTGTAGTGTTCTTCTTTCTCTACCGAGTTCGTTTCATTCCAATGTAATCGTTTTAGACATGCGTGGTGTCTTTAAATGGATATCTTGTCCCTAACTGGATTAAGACGTTTAACTTGCGAGAACCCAGTCCAAACAAGACTGAAAGCTATCCTTAAACTGCTTTAGCGCATTAAAAAAAATCAACACACTTAAAGAACACTGCTCAAAATAATGGCGATATTCAGATGATTACATAGCTAAATTCATAGTCGAGACTTTGCGAACGTGAAACAAAATACTCTCAAGCTTTCTGTGGAAAAGATTCTGGTTGTTTTACTCCAATCGCATGCTTGTGAGAGACATTGTTAAGGTTTGGAATCGTTTGTCCTGCGATTGGGCAGTCTGTGTATTGGCAGGCCACCTGGCGAAGGAAAGGAGAAGGTTAGTTTCTACAGGAATGTTTCCAGAGTCATGGAAGGGGATTTTTTCTCTCTGTTGATCCTGTCCACTTTACGACACAAACCATTTCACGACACAACAGACGTCCTCGTTCTCCTTATCTTTGGTCTTTTTCTGTTCTCTCTCTCCCCTCTCTTCTCTTTTCTCTCTCTCTCTCTCTCTCTCTCTCTCTCTCTTCTCTTCTCTCTCTCTCTCTTTCTCTCTCTCTCTCTCTCTCCTCTCTCTCTCTCTCTCTCTCTTTCTCTCTTCTCTCTTCTCTCTCTCTCTTTCTCTCTCTCTCTCTCTCTTCTCTCTTCTCTTCCACTCTCTTCTCTCTCCCTCTCTTCTTCTCTCTCTCTCTCTCTCTCCTCTTTCTCTCCTCCTCTTCTCTCTCTCTCCTCTCTTCTCCTTCTCTCCTCTCTTTCTTCTCTCTCTCTCTTCTCCTCTCTCTCCTCTCTCTCTCTCTCTCTCTTCTCTCTCTCTCTCCTCTCTCTCTCTCTCTCTCTCTCTCTCTCTCTCTCTTTCTCTCTACTCTCTCTCCCTCTCTCTCTCTCTTCTTCTTCCTCTCTCTCTCTCTCTCCTCTCTCTCTCTTCTCTCTCTCTCTCTCTCTCTCTCTCTCTCTCTCTCTCTCTCTCTCTCTCTCTCTCTCTCTCTCTCTCTCTCTCTCTCTCCTCTCTCTCTCTCTCTCTCTCTCGATATGAAAACTACAGATCGTTCAAAAATATCTTTGAAAAAGAAAAATGCATTGACTTTATGGACACTTACTGTTTCTGGGTTGCTGTTACACAAGTTAGGTTAAATGCTTACCCCTTGATTACAATGTTTTCAGATATACTAAAATTGATCAAGACAAAATGTGTCCGTTTTGTAAACCAAAAAATGAAAACGCAGTACATTTTTGCTAGAATGCTCAATGTACTCTGATTGAAGGGAAAAGTTCTTAACTGAGTGTATTGATATACCTCTACCAGATTTAATAAAATCATTAAATAAAGAACGCACTCATTACCTATCCAGATACGTTTTTCAGACCATTATTCCGACAGATATGAAGAAGTCCATCTACATTGCGATCCCTAAGAAACTGGGTACAGCTGAATGTGACCAGCATCGTACAATCAGCCTGATGAGTCACCTCACCAAAGTTCTTTTACGAATACTCATGAAGAGAATGAGAAATAAAATACTCCCAGAAATATCAAAAACGCAATTTGGATTCATGACAGACAAAGGCACCAGAAATGCAATCTTCGCATTGAAAACTCTCATGGAAAGATCCATCGAGGTCCAGAAAGACCTGTACCTCTGCTTCATTGACTACTCAAAAGCGTTCGACAAAGTACGACACTCCGACTTGTTTGATATTCTGGCAGGGCTATACATCGACGGGAAAGATCTTCGAGTCCTCAGAAACATATATTGGGAACAGGAGGCAGCCATTAGAGTCGACAATGACATCAGTCAATATAGACCAATCTGCAGGGGTGTGAGGCAGGGCTGCGTGTTCTCGCCTGATTTATTTAATGTATATAGTGAAATAATTCTGCGAAATATTGAGAATCATGAGGGAATTAGTGTAGGTGGCCACAACATCAACAACCTGAGATATGCAGATGACACAGTCCTTATCGCCGACTCTGAAGAAAAACTGCAAAAGATTTTAACAACAGTAACAGACGAAAGCGAAAAAAAGGATTACAGCTCAATGCAAAGAAGACAGAATGCATGGTGATCTCGAAAAAAGCTGTTATACCACAATGCAACATAGCCTGTAAAGGAGAGAGAATCAGACAAGTAAACACCTTTAAATACCTTGGTTGTACTATCACCCCGGACGGCAAGTGTGACACAGAAATCAAGAAGAGAATCGGTCAATCTAAGGCAACTTTTAACAACATGAAATGCATTTTTACCAACAGTAAGATAAGCCTCAAGACAAAGATCCATGTTTTGAGAGCCTACGTATGGTCCATTCTTCTGTACGGATGTGAGTGCTGGACCCTAGCCAAGAACACAGAACAGCGACTAGAAGCAGTGGAAATGTGGGGTCATCCTGAGAATCATGAAAATCTCATGGACAAAAAGAAAAACTAATGCAGAAGTAATGGAAATGGCTGGGTACAAGAGATCCCTTCTCAACACCACCAGAGAAAGACAGCTCAAATTTTTCGGCCATATAATCAGGGCTGACGGACTAGAGAAACTGTCATGGAGTGGCAAAATCTGTGGAAACAAGAGCAGAGGAAGACAACGCACAAAATTCACAGACAGCTTAAACAAATTCGCAACGAATAAAGAGGGCACCAACAATGAGCTCATGAGAGGGACCGAGAACAGGGAAGAATGGAGAGCC
>CM054155.1:13441313-13448813 GCA_028751875.1 Rapana venosa
GATAAACAAGAATATTACAGGCAAAAAAAGGAACAAGGCAGAAACAAAGAGAAGGGTAAAAAAAAAAGTTAAAGGTAAAGGAGTCCCATAACCTATAAGGTCGTAGGGGAGCGAGGCGTCAGAAACCTCACTTCTCTAGGGGCCAGCATATTGAGGGCGGCGCCCATCTCCTCTCCCTCGCTGCTTTACCTTCCCTGACCCTAAAGAGGGCAGGTACCCATTTACAGCTGGGTGAACTGGGGGAACTGTACTGAAGCCAAGGCGCACAAACGGTCACCCATCCAACTGGTAACCACGCTCGACGCTGCTTAACTTGGCTGGGGGAAAGCGAGTGCTCCGACCACTGAGCTATCCCGTCCCCGTAGGAAATTCGTAGGACATATGCTCCAAAATAGGGGAGGGGGGGGGGATGCTATTTGGCTATTTATACTGACAGGCCCCCGGCATTCCCACTGGTAGCGGGGGTGAAGGAGGGTGGGGGTGGTAGGGGTAAGATCATAATTATTGCTTTGGCATCTTGTCTTGGCGGCCGGGCACACATGGCACACTCAACACATGGCACACCCAACACATGGCACACCCAACACATGGCACACTCAACACATGGCACACTCAACACATGGCACACCCAGCACATGGCACACCCAACACATGGCACGACTTGAAGGGCACTGGTGTATGTCTGATGTGTTCTGACCTGTCTCATTATTATGGATACGACCTGACAGAGTTATTCATCTTCAGAAAAAGCGCACAGTGCTGGTTGCTGCTAATGGCCTTGTCTGTCAGGGATCCCGTTGGCCCAGTTTCTATTTATATATATACATGTGCTTTCTTTGTTTCTGAGTTTGATATCATCATCATCATCATCATCATCATCATCCCCTCCTCCTCCTCCTCCTTCTTCTTCTTCATAGCAGAATTGTAAAAAGGCCTTTATTGTGCCTAATTCTTTACCCATTAAAGATTCAATCAATCTTCTTCTTCTTCTTCTTCTTCTTCTTCTTCTTCCTCCCTCCTCCTCCTCCTCCTCCTCCTCCTCCTCCTCACCTCCTCCTCCTTCCTACTCTCCTCCTCTCCTCTCCTCCTCTTCTTCCTCTCCTCCCTTCTTCTTCTTCTTCTTCTTCTTCTTCTTCTTCTTCTTTCTTCTTCTTCTTCTTCTTCTTCTTCTTCTTCTTCTTCATCATCATCTCATCATTTTTCTTCTTCTTCTTCTTCTTATTCTCCTTCTCCTCCTCCACCTCCTTCATCTTCTTCTTCTTCTTGTTCTTCTTATCCTCCTCTTTCTTCTATTCCGATGAAAGATTATATACAGGACTAGCAATGACATTACAATCAACAGTATGCTTAAAACGCAAGCTCGCCACATTCTCGTCAACCATGCCTTCGGTTATGACTACCAGGAGTTTCTCTCAAGAAAAAAAAACCGGGTAGATTTTAACATGCACTCAAAACTCAATATATGCTTTGACACACTGGACCTCATTTTGTAGTCTTAGTTGGGTCTTTCTTTTTGTTTTGTTTTGTTTTTCCAGAAGAACAATTTGAAAAAAAAAACAACTGATAGCAAGACTAGGAATGGGATAGGGGTTGATGAATCCTAGACGCGTACGACCCAGAGGTATCTCAAACCTATTATCTTTTTAGAGCAGACGTTCTAAGAGTGTGTCTATTCATTTTCATTGTTAGGGTATGTTATTCTGCAGACAAATGTACACTCTTCATTTTTGCGCTACTTATGACACAAGCGTAAAGAATAAGTCAACGAGCATGGATATGATTTTGATTGATTTTTTTATCATCAAGATGTTGGATCTTTGCTTTTAGGTGTGTTTTTCTTCTAGTTTTGAAGTCGTTGAGCTTTTTATTGGTATCACCTCATGTCACTGTTTGATTATTTTTCAAAAAGTGAAACTTTTAATTCGAGTCATAATGCATGGAGTCATTATTAGGGCAGTGAAGGGGAGAAAAAAACAACAACGACAACAATAACCAAACAATACAGCATCGCAACTTCCAAGTCCTGACACCCATTTGTTAAATGACCTTGTCATGTCAGAGATGACATTAAAGAGTTTCAGTGTTCAGTGTTTTCTCTGTGTCTCTGCCTGTCTGTCTGTTCTTTTTGTTTGCCTGTCTTTCTGTGTCTCTCTGTGTCCTTTTCTGTCTCTCTCATTATCAGTCTGTCTCTCCTCTCTCTCTGTCTCAGTCTCTGTCTCAGTCTGTCTGCCTGTCTGTTCTGTTCTCTCTCTCTGTCTCTCTCTGCCTCTCTGTTTTCTGTCTCTGTCTCTGTCTCTGTCTCTCTCTCTCTCTTTTCTCTCTCTCTCTTTCTCTTTCTCTCTCTCTTTCTCCCTCTCTCTCTCTCTTTTCTCTCTCTCTCTCTCTCTCTCTCTCTCTCTCTCTCTCTCTCTCTCTCTCTCTCTCTCTCTCTCTCCCCCTTCTCTCTCTATGCCTCTCTCTCTCTTGCTTCTCTTTTCTCTCTCTCTGCCTCTCACTCTCTCTCCCTTCTCTCTCTCTCTCTTTCTCTCTGTCTCTCTCTCTCTCTGTGTTCCATTTTATGCCTGTCCAATCAGATGTCGTGTGAACATTAATTACAACTCAATCACTATGCATTCTGATGAATGGTCGGCGTGAGATTAAACGCCTCCAGTTTTTACTACCTTCTTTTATGGGCGCCAAATCAATTACACGAATGAGAGAGAGACAGACAGACAGACAGACAGATGGACAGATGGACAGACGGAGAGAGACACACCCACACATACACACATAATTATACACGAGCCCTCTCTCTCTCTCTCTCTTTCTCTCTTTTCTCTCTCTCTCTCTCTCTCTCATCTCTCTCTCTCTCTCTCTCTCTCTCACGCACGCACACACACACACACACACACACCCAAAGAAAGAGTTGCAAAACCAAAAGTTTTATGATTTTGCTATCAAATAATACAGACTGGAACCATACTTAATAAACTATGAAAACAAAACTCATAAGAAGACATATTGTAAATTTCGCACAAGCTGTCACAATTTAACGATAGAGAAAGGAAGGCACCAAAACATATCCAGAGAGGACAGAAAATGTAGATACTGTAACAAAATAGAACATGAATTTCATTCACTCGATGATTGTATTTTATATAATAAACTCAGAAATAATTTGTTATTAAAAATCATAACCAGAGACCAAGAACGCAAAAAATGTGTACATAAATCAAGTGACATGATCACAGTTGATATAGATCAAGCAGATATCATCAGATATGTGCATGAGTGTTTTGGAAAAAGAGAAAAAGAGAAGTAGAATGCAACATGTTTTTAGTGTACATCCCTTTTAACCAAAATAGATAATTATAATTGATGTTTTCGTTGTATCAAATAAGTCTACATGACTAAAATGACAATAAAATATTCTGAATCTGAATCTGAATCTTCTTACACACACACACACAACACCACACACACACACACACACACACACACACACACAACACACACACACACACACACACACACACAAAAGCACACACACACACACACAACACACACACACACACATGCACATACACTCGCGAGTCGTACCTGAGAAGATGCGTGTTCATATTTGCATCATGTTTTCTTGTACGATTTTGTATCACAAAGGCTGAAACCATTTAAAACCTTTAACTTTTTAAATATAAATTCTATTTGACCAAGACTGCTCATAAGATCTACGCCTCTGTATATTTTGTTTGCTATTTAAGGACAGACACAAAAAACGGACAGAATAATTATGTTGATGGGTGTCCCAGTTGAGGAATGCTTTACCAACGTGTTTTCTGTCTCTGTCTCTGTGTTTAACTCTGCGTTTGCCTGTGTCTGACTTTTCGGGCTTTCTTTCTTTCTTTTTTTTTATTTCCTCGTGTGTGTTTGTGTTTGTTTGTTTGATAGTTTTTTGTCTGTGTGTCTCTCATCTCTGTCTCTCTGTCTGTCTGTCTCTCTGTATCTGTTTCTGTCTCTGTCTCTGTTTCTGTATCTGTCTCTCTTTATCTATCTCTCTGTTTCTCTGTCTAAGTCTCTATCTCTGTCTGTCTGCCTGTCTTTCTGTCTCTCTTTGTCTCTCTGTCTCTCTACCTGTCTGTCTGTCTGTCTCTCTCTTTTCTCTCTCTTTGTCTTTCTTTCTCTCTCTTTGTCTCTATGTCTCTCTGCCCTGTTTGTCTTTCGCTGTCTCTGTCTTTCTCTGTCTGTCTGTCTGTCTCTCTCCACTTTCTTTCTTTCTTTCTTTCACTCTCGCCCACTCTTTCCCTCCTTCTTCTGTGGTGATTTCTCGCTTGTCCAATGAGATGCCGTGTGAGCACTTACTGCATCTGCATCTGAATCATTATATAATCTGATGAAATGTCCGTGTCAGATTAAACTCCTCTTGTTTTTACTGTGTCCTGTTGTAGGCGCCAAAGCATTGACACGAAAGGTTTTGTTTTCTTAATTCTGTTATATCGAGGATAATCGAATAAGCACTTATGTGCGTGCATTTTAACATCCAATCCCCTGTGTATGCAGTTTTGTAAATTTTGTCATCTGTTCCCACCGGCACACAATGGCCTACTCTTACGAAATACGGAACATTGATTTAACGTGTGCGCAAGATGTTCGGTTTATAGTATCATCTGGAGGACTTTCGGGGAGAGTGGAGTCTGCACTGATGTTAACTCCAGGGGAAAATATCCCCTTGAACGGGAATCAAGTAAGAGAGAGAGAGAGAGAGAGATAGACGGGAAGAGAGAGAGATGAGAGAGAGAGAAGATGAGGAGAGAGAGAGAGAAAGAGAGAGAGAGAGAGACGACAGACAGACAGACGACAGACAGAGACAGACAGATAGAGAGGGGGCAGACAGACAGACAGTTGGACGAACAGACATAAATAGAGAGAATGAGAAATAGATAGAACTGTTAAAACATGAATATGATTAATGAAATGCAAGGGTACGGAAAGAGAGAGAGACAAACTAAAACAGGATTCATTCCTAGTTATCTGTCTATACTCTACAAATTCCTGAAGGTAGGCGAAAAAATGAATATCACCAATAAAAATTATCTCTTCTTCTTCTTCTTCTTCTTCTTCTTCTTCTTCTTCTTCTTCTTCTTCTTCTTCTTCTTCTTCTTCTTCTTCTTCTTCTTCTTCTTCTTCGTCTTCCTTTTCTTTTTCTTCTACTTCGCAATTCTTATTCTTCTTCGCAATTCTTCTTCTTCTTCGAAATTCTTTTGTCTTCTTTGCAGTTCTTCTTCTTTTTCTCCTCCTTCTTCTTTTTCGCAGTTCTTCTTTTTCTGCAATTCTTCTTCTTCTTCTTCTTCTTCTTTCTTCTTCTTCTTCTTCTTCTTCTTCTTCTTCTTCTTCTTCTTCTTCTTCTTCTTCTTCTCGCAATTTTTCACAATTCGTCTTAATTCTTCTTCTTCGCAATTCTTCTCTTCTTCCTCGTCCTCCTCCTCCTCATTCTTCTCCTCCTCCTTCTCCTCCTCCTCCTCCTCTTCCTCTTCCTTCTTCTTCTTCTTCTTCTTCTTCTTCTTCTTCTTCTTCTTCTTCTTCTTCTTCTTCTTCTTCTTCTTCTTCTTCTCCTTCTTCTTCTGCCATTGGCTTCGATGCTTCAACAGCATCTACTCTTCTCTGGCATATGAACAACAATGCTTTGCTGTTCAACCAGAGTAAGCACTGAACACAGTCTGTGATCGGCCATTGCCCCGTGTCCTTCAGCCGGCGAACATGGCACACACACACACACACACACACACACACACACACACACACACACACACACACACACACAAGCCATTGCATCACTGCAGTGCCGTTGTCCTATGTCTGATCAGTGCCGACCTGTCTGATATCGATACGCCAAGGCACAGACACGCTGCCTAAGAAGTGGCTCTTGCAGCCAATTATCTTGTGTGTGTTTTTTAAAGTCTCCTCGTTGACCTAAATCCTGTACCTTGTGTGCAGCCTTTGTCAACCTGGAGGTGAGCCGTTTTCTTATACAGTTTCGTCGTCTTCTTTTTTCTCCTTGTTATTGTTGTTTGTTTGTTTGTTGTTGTTGTTGTTTCTTCTTCTTGTTCTTTGCAATTCTTTTTCTTCATGTTCTTCTTCTTGTTCTTCTTCTTGTTCTTGTTCTTCTTCTTCTTCTTCTTTCTTTTCTTCTTCTTTCTTTTCATTTTCTTCTTCTTCTTCTTCCTTGCATTCTTCTTCTTCTTTTGCAATCTTCTTTGCATTCTTCTTCTTCTTTGCAATCTTCATCTTCTTTGCATTCTTCTTCTTCTTTGCATTCTTCTTCTTCTTTGCATTCTTCTTTGCATTCTTTGCATTATTTTCCTTCTTTGCATTCTTCTTCTGTTCTTCTTCTTCTTTGCATTCTCTTTCTTTCTTCTTCTTTGCATTCTTCTTCTTCTTTTTCTTATTCTTCTTTGCATTCTTCTTCTTCTTTCTTTCTTTCTTTCTTTCTTCTTCTTCTTCTTCTTCTTCTTCTTTGAATTCTTCTTTGCATTCTTCTTTGCATTCTTTGCATTCTTTGCATTCTTCTTTGCATTCTTGTTCTTGTTCTTCTTGTTCTTGTTCTTTTCTTCTTCTTCTTCTTGTTCTTCTTGTTCTTCTTCTTCTTCTTCTCTTCTACCTTCTTCTACTCTGCGTTGTGCTATGTAGCCCTAGCACCCCTGGCCTTCATGTAGAGTGTAAAACGACATGACTAATAAGTATGTGCGGAGATTCTTCCTTTACTCCACCTGGCTACACATAATCAGCTGTACTCTTTCATGACAGATAGATAGGGTTACATCATTTGTACAGTGCTTGATCCATGCATTTAGGTGTACACAGGCCGTCTGGGTTTTGTTGTCTGTTGTTGTTTTTGTTGTTGGTGGTGGTGGTGATATTGTTGTTGTTGTGGTCACTGGGTTAGAGCTCCAAGGCTCACTAGCGGGGACATTTAGTGGATGAGATCGTTTGGTCACCAGTCTGACTTCGGCGATAATGTTTAAACACAGGTATGCTGTCCCTTTTTGGTACTTCTTTTGCACAATGATAAAAACAACTCAAACAACATTGATTCATGTTGCTGTCTATTCTGTTTTTCGTGTGTGTTATTCTTTTGTTTATTTCTTATTTGAGTTTTATGTCCTTTCTGTTTGGTTTCAAATCATTTGAGGTGTAGTTTTTTTCTATTGTTTTTTTTCATTGTTAAATTGTCTATAACACCATCATTAAGTCCCAGTTATTATGTGCAAGTGGCCGTAATGCTACCGGCCAGAGGAGCCCTGCACTGTCGCTGATTCACTTTGATCAGTGGTGTTCAGTAGTGGCGGTTCTGAGCCGATAATGCTATAATTATTATGCAACATGTCGCCTACTAAGGCCACCACTGACGACAATACTGGCGTATTTATTTATTTATTTTATTTTATTTATTCTTTTATATCGAGGATGATGGAATAAGCACTCATGTGCTTTTTTACATCCAGTCCCCGTGTGCATGCAGTTTTG
>CM054155.1:13453813-13463813 GCA_028751875.1 Rapana venosa
CTGTCATCAAGCTCCTGACAGGTCAGGCCAAGAGCATCTGACTTCGGCGTGGGAGAGAATTGTTCTTTTATAAAGTATTTCTGGGGGGAAAACCTGACTGAGCAGGCAGAAAACAGACAAAAAGAAGGTGACAGGAAGAAAAAAAATGGCAGAAGAAAAGGATTAGAAAGGATGGAGTTCCTAGCACAGAACGTGCAGAAGGTGGTGGTGGTAGTAGGGGAATGCTATTTCTACTGACAGGCCCCCGGCATCCCCACAGAAAAGAGCTACTGTACTATTTTGTCAAGAATCAAATGGCGAGTTGAAAATGTAAACTCTTGTCTAAAAACATCGAGTTTAAGAATCCTTCGTTTGTTCCTAGTACTAACGCCCTAACCAGCAAGTAAACCTACATCAGAATGACTACATCTGTAGCGCTTCGATTTGTTTCTTTTTACAAGATTCAGCGCTATATAAATTCCATTTATTATTATTATTATTATGATTATTATGATTATTATTATTATTACTATTATTATTATTATTATTATTATTATTATTGCAAGAACCACGGTAATAGCTATTTGATATCAGATGAAATCTGTACACAAACTAGAAAGCCTTAACGTCATCTTTTGATCTAAAAGACCATAACGTAATCCACTTATGAGATGAAAAGTGGCTGATTTTCGCTGGCATGCTGTGCAGAGCTATATTTGCTCAGCTGTCTTGATCATTTCTCTGATGATAAAACAACAGTTCCTTGTCTGTGCTTTCAAGTCAAAGGAAACTTGAAACAAACTTCATCATGTCTTTCCTTTTCCGTTGTTGACAAACATTGTCATAAACATTCAATAAAGTTTCTCACAGGCTTCCGAACACATTAGCATTTGGCGTTCTGTGCAACGGTAAAAGTCAAAGCGATTTATCCTTTCAAAGATGATAAGGGACATTATTTTGAATCATCGATAAACCAGCACAAGAAGACACTGTGTCTGCTTTACCGTACACTACACTGTGAAGAACGGGCCGGGACAGCTCAGTGGTCAGAGCACTAGCTTTCCTCAAGCTAAGGTTAAGCAGCATCGAATATGGTTGCCTCTTGGATGGGTGACCGTTTGCGTGCCTTGGCTTCAGTAGAGTTCCCCCTGTTCCCCAAGCTGTAAATGGGTATCTGCCTCTTTAGGGTCAGGGAAGGGAAAGCAGTGAGGGAGAGGAGATGGGCGCCGCCCTCAATACGCTAGCCCCTTGAGAAGCTGAGGCCCCTGATACCTCTCTCCCCAATGACTGCATTTGTTGTGGAGACACATTTACCTTTTCATTGTAAAAGCATGGCATTTGAAAATGTTTAATCTTTGCAGGTGTTAAAACGTCTGTGTAATTCCATGACTGTTTGACAGCAAGTTGACTGAATTATCATATACAAGTACTGACAATTTTGGTACGTGCATCTCTTCTTTGATTGTGGTAATCACCTCGAACAGTTGTAAGCATTTATGAAAGGTACAGGATAGTGTAACTCGTCCTGAAACCTGCTGTCCAATATCTGACTTTTTTTTTAAACGTCCCTCATACTTCCTGCTTATTTCTTGGTAATGCAACATTAGATAATGTATACCGTAAAATACGACTCTAGCCTCAAAGTATAATAAGGGACGGTTTTTAAACTTGGCCTTTAAATTTGACTGCAACAGTTTGGTATTATCTTCCCTTTTTTGTTTGATTTTTTAAAAATCTATAACCGAAAAATGTGTTTCCAAACTGTTGTGTCATTTAAGTGAAAACAGTCAGATATTAGTGTTGCACGGGTCGGTATAAAGTACCGCCATTTCATAAGGAATGGGTTTCTAGCTGTAAGCTATTCTTTGGAAGCAGTAAGTTAAAAGAAACGCAATATACTCTATTACTTTCAGTCCATTACAGCAGCAGCGGCAGCAAAACTGATTGCTATTGATGACTTCATACCGTTTCTGCCTGTTTCTTGCCTGCGCTGTTGTCTAATGAGTTTCTTGCGTGATGGCCAAACTTTATTCTCTCCTGATCTCTTGTTTGTTCCCATTACCTTTGCATGCTGTCGCTGTTTGGCTTCTATCGCATTCCGCTGCCAGTGCCAGAGTCTCGCTGTCTCCCTGCAGTCTTGTGTGGCAGGTTCTATCCACGGAGGGTGCACGGCTTTTATGTAGGCCAGGGTTTGATTGAATAATGAATGGTGATTAGGGAATCGAGTGCATGAAATAAACATTTCCCTATTTCTCGCTGTCTTTGAAAAGCTATTGAAAAGTAGCTGTACACGCTAGCTCTTAAAGATTTTAAGAGTTTTAACATGTTTATTCGGTTTATTTTACTTCGTTCCATTCTATTTAGCTTTGTTTTGAGTCATTTTCTCATATTTGTTTCTATAGTGATTACTTATGATAGTTCGCTTTATTTGTTTTATGTTATTCTTTCTATGATGTGATTTCATGTTGTCCTTTGTGTATACAATCACTCTCTTTCAAACTATTATTATATTTCATTTGCATTAACCTTTTCCTGATGGCATGCGTGCGTTGGTTTGTTTATTATAGATTGATTTATTTTGATAGGTTGTCTTTTGTTGACTCTGTTCATTGTTTTAGTGTTAAATGAATAGAGCTCTGGGAGTGTTTGACTTCAGTCAGCGTTTATGATCTACATCCGTTTTACATGGCTGACGTGACAGGCTATTTGGAAGTTTGAGACAGTCACATACTTGGAACTGGCACAGTCAGGATTGTACTTCTATATTAGGCATGCACTCAAGTGCTGTTCTACACACAGGCACACAAAGACTCAGACACACACAACACACACACACACACACACACACACACACACACACACACACACACACTCACATACACACATTATACAACACATTTAGTATTATAGTTTGGAAAAGGGCACCTGCCATTGTAGTCACTCGCATACGACAAAATATTATTGCTGAGATCACGAGTATTAGTTTTTTTATATCACTAGGTTTTGCTCTCAATGTCTGTTGGTGGTGGTGGCGGTTTTTTAGATTGAAATGTTTGAATAGATTTGTTTGTTCCTTATTATTGAGTTCAATTCTTTTCTTTTACGTCAAACAATACTAGGAATGAATAGACTTTGATTGGAAGCAAAAAGAAAACCTTGAGCATCAGCAACCATCGTAGGTATGTGTTGCTGAAGTGAACGAGCATGTTGTGTACATGAAAGTTCCATTTTTTTCGTTCCTCAGCTAGAGCTCTGAGGTTCACGAGTGATGAGAATTGTGCTTTTGCAACAGTATTTAACCCTCCCCCCCACACACACATTTAGGTAGCCGCATTCCGACTTCGGGGAGAAAATGTATTTAGTTGTCCTATTTTTAAAAAGAAAAATGAAGGGTTAGTATGATAAAATGTATGACAATTAATTTTATACGTAGTGTTATAAAGTAAGGTAAAGGTGTTTCCGTAGCCTAAGTGGTCGTAGGTGAGTGAGGCATCAGAGACCTCACTTCTCTAGGGCCAGCATATTGAGGGCGGCGCCAATCTCCTCTCCCTCGCTGCTTTACCTTCCCTGTCGCTAAGGAGGGCAGGTGCCCATTTACAGCTGGGTGAACAGGGGGACTGTACTGAAGCCATGGCGCGAGAACGGTCACCCATCCACTTGGTAACCACGCTCTACGCTGCTTAACCCTAGTTTGGGTAAGCGAGTGTTCTGACCACTGAGCTACCCCGTCCCCTTACAGAAAAAACTGACAAAATCTGCCGGAGTAAAGTGAAGGAATTCTTGAAAGTTTATCACGTGTATGTAGGGGAAACCTTTAGGGGGTCCATATGCGTGACTACATGCTTTTGTGCATACGTCAGTACAGAAACAAGCGCGTGAGAGAGAAAGAAAGAACTTGTGTGTTCTGTACCACTATCAGTTACGGCAGATTTTTCTGCGAAAATTTCGGCCTGCTTTCTCTGACTCTGTCTATCTATCTGTCTCTGTTTCTGTCTCTGCGTCCGTGTCTGTGTGTCTGTCTGTCTCTGTCTGTGTGTCTGTGTGTCTGTCTGTCTGTGTCTCTCTGTCTCTGTCTCTGTCTCTCTCTTTCTCTCTCTTCTCTCTCTCTCTCTCTCTCTCTCTCTCTCTCTTTCTCTCTCTCTCTCTCTCTCTCTCTCTCTCTCTCTCTCTTCTCTCTTCTCTCTTCTCTCTCTCTCTCTCTTGTGTCTTTGTCGTCTGCCTGTCTGTCTCTGTCCGTCTCTGTCTGTCTGTCTGTCTCTCTGTGAGAGAGAGCACGTCGCTACAAGAGCAGCGCTACACATTTATTTGTTATTCTTTTACCTGTCATTATGCGTATTAATTTTGTTCGGTTTTTGTCTACACACATATACACGCACATACACAATGCACACATGCGCGCACACACTTTCGACGTACACGCACACACACACTAGATTCTCTCTCTCTCTCTCTCTCTCTCTCTCTCTCTCTCTCTCTCTCTCTCTCTCCTCTCTCTCTCTCTCTCTCTCTCTCTCTCTCTCTCGTACTCAATCTCCTATCTTAGGGTGTCGTCTGGTATCACTTAAACAATCTAGGCATTTTTTAAAAAATGTTTTAAAAAATAATCAAAAGTGATGCCCCTCTTTTCTGTTTCAGTAACCGGAAGTACACGGGCACAGTGGATGAATGGATGATCTGCTCTTGGTCAACGTCACTTCCTGTGGTGCGTCTTTGTCACTGGTCACCAGCTCCGATCCGTCATCTCTGTGTCTCTGTCTCTGTCTCTGTTTTCTGTCTGTCTGTCTCTCTCTCTCTCTCTTCTCTCTCTCTCTCTCTCTCTCTCTCTCTCTCTCTCCTCTCTCTCTCCTCTCTCTCTCCATGCAGGTTTTAAAGACTATATGCTTACAATAATTATGTATTTTACATTTTGGATGATTTAATTCTTTTCCTTTTTCTTTTGAACAAAATTGTGCTGTTTGTTGTTTGGTTGAGAGGGGTTCTTTGTTGTTTTTGTGTGTTCATTTTTGCCCAGAGGGCTGGTTGTAGAAAAACTGTTTGCTTATGCCATAACCCTTTTTGAATAAATTAATTCAATTCAATTCTCTCTCTCTCTCTCTCTCTCTCTCTCTCTCTCTCCTCTCTCTCTCTCTCTCTCTCTCTCTCTCTCTCCCTATTTCTGAAAAAATCGAACTGGTTGACGTTTATTTTCACGTTTGCCAAAATCATATTATTTACATGGTTTGTTCTACTTTTTATTGTGGAGATTTTTCGTTTTGCTTTTGGTTTTGTGTTTTGTTGTTTGGGGGGGGGTGTCATTACTTTTTGTTGTTGATTTTTTTGCTTTTTATTTTGTTTTTTTTGTTTGTTTTTTATTTTTGGGGTGTTGGTTGGGTTTTTTTCGGGGGTAAGGGGGGGGGGGTTATTGGCTTTTCCTTCCTTTTTTGGTTCTTTTTTCTTGTTTTTTGGTTTTACTGTGTGAGTTATAGGTCTTGGGCTTATTTTAGTATGCGCTGTATCCCTAAGGGTGGGAACTGAATGTACAAAAGCGCAAGAATGGCTTCTTTATTATCCTCGAAATAAAAGAGTTTGAGTTAATTTGATACTCTCTCTCTCTCTCTTGGTTTGTAGGGCCACATGGTGGTACCTAAAGAAGTCTCCTGTCCGTCCTTGTGTTCCTACACCCATACCTGCGCTTGAGATTGTACGCAGATTTTGTTCTGGGTTTAAAAAAATACCCCGCTAAGGAGAGGAACAATATGAATACCCTCCCCTCCCCCGAAAAAAGTTCCAATTTGATCAAGTTTTTAATTTCTGGTCATCGAATCCCACCCCTTCTATGTTAGCCTGTGTACTAAAAAAGCGGATAAAAACAAGCATCTTTCTTGTGTATGTTCTTATCTGATGATAAGCGCTATAATTATATCCAACTCGGTAATCACTTTTCTAGGATATTGACTCAAAGCTTAAGGTGTTGTTTGTTTGTTTTTTCTCTTAAACCTGTGCTTGCTGTCTGAACAGTGAACACCCCCACCACCTGTGTAGCGATGTTGTCGCGGTCGCTCTTCCTCCTCCTAACTGACAACGACACCACCATCCTCTCCCCCACCACCACCACCACAACTACCACCTTCACCACCACCACCACCAACAGCAACAACAACAACACTACCCTTTGTCACCTTATCGACCATGTCCGGAGGCCTGGCGCGGGGGCGAGCCAGCGACAGTGGGATCAGCGTGCGTTACACACCCTGCGCCAACAGTGAGCGGCTGGAAGAGGAGGAGGAGGACGCAGAGGGTAGCGGACACGAGGACCCTGAGATCTCCATCCTCTCCCGCCATGGGGCCGGCTCCACCCACAGTCGCCTGTCGTCAGCGGGCAGGGGCAAGAGCGCCAGCTCCAGCTCCTCGGGCCTGAGCGGCTCCAGGTCGCGGGCTCGCGGGGGCTCTGAGGGCGTGGAGGAGGATGAGGAGGTGGAGGAGAGCAGGAGCGCGGGCAGCAGCTTGGACCGTCGCGGAGGCAGGGTAGCCTCCATCGCCAGCGGGGACCTCGAGCTGTCCCACTGCCCCCACTTCCTGCCCAGGCAGGACTCGGCCGTGGGCAGCGGTGACGGCAGGGAGGGCAGGGCAGGCGGCGCCGACACCCCCAGCTGCGGAGGCCGCTCCACCCCGGGTGGTCCCGTGGCGGGCCCCTCCGGCACGCAGACTCCTACCGCCAACGGCCCGCGCCACCTTCCGGGGCTGGACTTGTTCTCGCAGAGCAGTCACCGCACCCGGGTGATCGGGGAGCGCTTGAGCTCCACGGACAAGATCTCGCTGTCCTCGCCCGTCTATGCCAACAAGATCGTCGAGCAGCGAGAGCAGTCGTCGTCCAGGCAGAGTCTGCTGGAGATCGTCAGCAACAAGCTGGATCGCGTCAAGCCGAAGAAGCGCTTCTCCCTGGCTCAGGGGTCGCTGCTGAAGAAACCGCGCCTCAGCGAGGCCAATGTCAACGTCATCACCAGTCGCGTCACGCGACGTCAGCGGCGCAAGGAGATCGAGGAGAAGTTCGGCAAGCGGAAGAGCATCCGCGGGGACCACCACACCCGAATCGAGACCGCCACCTCCACCAGCTCGGACCATGACGGCTGTAACTGGACCTTCGTCTTCGACCCTTCAGGGCGCCTGTGTTACTGGTGGTCTTCCGTGGTGAGCGTGGCTTTCCTCTACAACTTCTGGGTCATCATCTACAGGTTCGCCTTCCAGGAGATCAGCCCGGACAACCTGGCCCTGTGGTTCACCCTGGACTACACGGCGGACCTGCTGTACGTGCTGGACATCGCCTTCCACTTCAGGACAGGGTACCTGGAAGACGGGGTGTACAGACGGACCCCACCAAGCTGCGGATCCACTACACCAACACCACCACCTTCTACATCGACTGCCTGTGCCTGCTGCCGCTGGACTTCCTCTACCTGTCCATCGGCTTCTGCTCCATCCTGAGGGGCTTCCGCCTGGTGAAGGTCTACCGCTTCTGGGCCTTCCTGGACCGCACGGAGCGGCACACCAACTACCCCAACGTGGTGCGGGCCACCACGCTCATGCACTACCTCACCGCGCTCTTCCACTGGAACGCCTGCCTCTACTACATCGTGGCCCGCAAGCTGGACCGCGGCGAGGAGGCCTGGCGCTTCCCCAAGGAGACGGAGGAGAACAGCATGGTGCTGCAGTACCTGCACGCGCTGCACTGGAGCCTCATCACCCTCACCACCATCGGCACGCCGCCCACGCCCAGGTCGGCCGGGGAGTACGTCTTCGTCATCTTCGAGCTCATCTTCGCCCTGGTGCTCTTCGCCACCTTCCTGGGCCACATCGCCAACATCGTCACCAACGTCAGCGCCGCCAGGAAGGAGTTTCAAGGTGAGGTGGGCGTGGGTGTGTTGTGGTGTGTGTGTGGGTGGGTGGGTGTGTGGGTGTGTGGGGTGTGTGTGTGTGTGGGGTGGTGGTGGGGGTGTTTGTGTGTGTGTGTGTGGGTGGGTGGGTGTGTGGTGGGTGGTGTGGTGTGGTGTGTGTGTGGAGGTGGGGGGTGTGTGGGGTGGGTCGGGTGTGGGTGTGTGGGTGTGGGTGTTGTGTGTGTGTGTGTTGGTGTGTGTGGAGGTGGGTTGGGTGTGTGGTGGGTGGGGGTGGGGGTTGTGGGTGTGTGTGTGGGGGTGGGGTAGGGTGTGGGGTGTGTTGGTGTGTGGGTGGGTGTTTGTGTGTGGGGGATGGAGTGGGGTGGGGTTGGGTGGTGGTGGTGGGTGTTGGTGTGGGTGGGTGGTGGGTGGGTGGTTGGTGGGATGGGTGTGTGTGTGGGGTGATGGGGGGTTGTGGTGTTGTTGAAGTGGTGGTGGTTTGGGTGTGGTGGTGGTGGTGGTGGGTGTCGTTGGTGTGGTGGTGTGTGGTGTTGTGGTGGTGGGTGTGGTGTGGTGTGAGTGGTGTGTGGTTGTGTGTGGTGTGTGTGTGTGTGGTGTGTGTGTGTGGTAGTGTGTGTGTGTGTGTTGGTCTGTGGTGGTGGGTGGGTGTGGGTGTGGATGGTGTGTGTGGTGTGTGTGGTGTTGTGGTGAGTGTGTGTGTGTGTGTGTGTTGTGTGTGTGTATGTGTGCGTTATGTGGTGGGTGTGTGTGTGTGTGTGTGGTGTGTGTGTGTGTGCGTGTGTGTGTTGGTGTGGTGTGTGTGGTGTGGTGGTGTGGTGTGTGTGTTGTGTGTGTTGTGTGTGTGTTGTGTGGTGTGTGTGTGTGTGCGTATGTTTATGTTTTGTGTTTGTATGTGTTGTTGTGTGTTGTGCTGCGTGTGTCGTTTTGTGTTGTCGGTGTGAATATTGTGTGTTGTGTTATGTTGTGTTTGTGTTGTGCCTGGTGTCTGTGTGCATTAAATTTTTGTCTGCTATCTGTTGTCTGTCCCGTGTTTGCTGATGTTTTGTCTTTGCGAGTCGTTCTCCCATCATTATTTCTCTGTCTTATCGACATTTAGTCTCTTTGGTAATCTCTCTCTCTCGCTCTCTCTCTCTCTCTCGTTCGCTTGCTCTCCTTCTCTCTTTCTCTCTCTTTCTTTCTCTCTCTCCGTCTCTCTCTCTCGCTTTGTCTGTATGTCTGTCTCTCTGTGTCTCGTGTGTGTCTCTCTCTCCATTTATCTTTCTATCTATCTATCAATTTATCCATCTATCTATCTGTCTGTCTCTCTCTCTAAATATATATATATATATATATATATATATATATATATATATATATATATATATATTTGTCTGTCTATCTATCTATCGATCGATCGATGGATCGATCGGTCGGTCGGTCTGTCAGTCGGTCGGTCTGTTTGTCTGTCTGTCTATCTATCTATCTATCTTTCTGTCTAGCTGTTTGACTAGCTAGCTAGCTAGCTAGCTGTCTGTCTCTCTGTCTGTTTGTCTTGCCATGTATCAATCTATCTATCTAACTGTATGCGTATCTATCCATCTATCTGTCTATGTATCTATCTATCTATCCCTCCCTCATTCTCTCTTCCTCCCTCCCTTCCTCTTCCTCTCCCTCTCTCTCACCCACCCTCCACCTCTCTGTTTCTCCCCCTCCCTCCCTTCCCTCTTCCCCTCCTTCCCACCCTCTCGTCCCTACTTATTTCTTTTCTCGCCAAGAGTAGTAATAGATCTATCACTAAGAACACCCCCCCCCAACACCACCACCCCCACCCCTACCAACCCCCCCCTCACCACCAACCACCCTTCCCCTCCACCCCACCCCCGCCCCCGCACCCACTCCCCACCCCCCTCCTCCCCCTGCCTAATAAAATGGTTTATGGTGATTAAAGCCGATATCCAGCTTTATACCAAACTCCTACACGAAGACGTAAAGCATGGGGGCTCAGGCTAATACATATGGATCTTCAACAGGCTAGGCCTGCTGTTGCTGACCAGCAAACTGAAGCTGTGTGCGACGCTTGCGAAATGCTCTGAGCCACGCTCTCCTTCCTTCCTTGTAGTGGGGCCGAATAGAGTGGGACAAGAAAATGCTGCTGAAGTGCAGGCTTAGGA
>CM054155.1:13468813-13518813 GCA_028751875.1 Rapana venosa
CATACATACATACATACATACATACATACATACATACATACATACATACATACATACATACATGCACACATACATACATACATACATACACGATACATTCATACATACAAACATACATATACACGTACATACACACATGAATGAATGAATGAATGAATGAATGAATGAATGAATGAATGAACACTATATCAGACATGGTTGAGAATGGTGTGTGCACTGTTAACGTTTCTCTCCCTCTCCCTCCCTTTCTCTCTCTCACTCTCTCACTCTCTCCCTCCCTCTCTCTCTCTCCCTCTCTCTCTCCCTCCCACTCTCCCTCCTCCTCTCTCTCTCCCTTCATCTCCCTCTCTCCCTCCCTCTCCCTCCCTCTCCCTCCCTCTCTCTCCCCCCTCTCTCTCTCCCTTCCTCTCTCTCTCACCGTCTCCCTCCCTCTCCCTCCCACTCTCTCTCTCTCTGTATCGATCAGCCTTACTCAGCACTAACCCATGTGCAGCTGTTACCTGCGTTCCCTATCACCTCATTTCCTTTGGCCCACGCTCTCTCCATTCAATCACATATTAATATTAGAGAACTGGCGTTTTCGCTGCACTCTTTATGTCGAAAAATCAGTACACACAATGCCATTTTTATACGTTCAGCACTTATGAAGTCATGTTTTCATTTTTGGGGGGGGCTTGTTTTTTTTATTTTTTTTTATTTTTTTATTTCAATAAATAATAATAATAATAATAATAATAATAATAATAATAATAACGAAGAATTGCTAAGAAGAAGAATTGCGAAGAAGAGTGCGAAGCAGTTATTTATTTATTCATTCATTCATTCATTCATTCATGTATGTACGTGTATATGTATGTTTGTATGTATAATAATGATAATAATAATAATAATAATAATAATAATAATAAATGGAATTTATATAGCAGATGTAGAAGAAATATTATCCTTCTCAAATGAATCTGACACTGAGAGAGAGAGAGACAGACAGAGACAGACAGACAGAGACAGAGACAGACAGAGACAGATAGACAGACAGAGACAGATAGAGACAGACAGACAGAGAGCGAGAGCGAGAGAGAGAGAGACTTAGAGAGAGGCAGACTGACAGATACAGCGACAGAAAAAGCGCATACACCTAATACATAAAAAAGTGACTAGAAATCGTTTCACACTCCCGATGTCTTTTTGCATTCTGATGCTTTTTAGCACAAAACCAGCCCAGACCTTGAATAACTTACTAAAAAGAAAAAGACTAGAAAACAAGCATACAAGCATTCATAGAGCTAGAGCAGAAGGACACGTGTGTACATGCACACACACTTAATCACACCAACGCACTGCTTTACCCGAATTTGCATGCATTTACATTAGAAATTAGAGCAAATATACAAGCGCAAATGCGTGCAAATACGTAAATAAACGCGTGCAGGTGCATATGCACATATTCTCTACCAGATGAATACACACACACATAACACACACGCGCGCGCGCGCGCATAGACACACATACGCAAACACACAGACACACACACACACACACACACGCTCGCACGCGCGCGCGCACACACACACACACACATAAACATACACACATACACACACAACCACACACCCGCACACACAGATATATTTTTACAAGAATTTTTTCTTTGTTTGATTTGTTTGGTTTAACATTGCTTAGGTAAAAGGTAAAGGTGTCCCATAACCTATAAGGTCGTAGGGGAGCGAGGCGTCAGAGACCTCACTTCTCTAGGGCCAGCATATTGAGGGCGGCGCCCATCTCCTCTCCCTCGCTGCTTTACCTTCCATGACCCTAAAGAGGGCAGGTACCCATTTACAGCTGGGTGAACTGGGGGAACTGTACTGAAGCCAAGGCGCGCAAACGATCACCCATCCAACTGGTAACCACGCTCGACGCTGCTTAACTTGGCTGGGGGAAAGCGAGTGCTCCGACCACTGAGCTATCCCGTCCCCCTAACATTGCTTAGGATTGTTTATTCTATGTATGCACATATCATTATTTTCTTTTATTTGATTTGCATGGTCTGCCATTGTTTAGATTCTTTGTATTCTATGTATGCATATATATTATCATTATTATCAATTATTTTTCGATAGATGGCTTAATAGAAAAACCGAATTGCACTGCTTATTCAATGTGCCATCTGAAAATAAAAGTTTGACTTTGACTTTGACACACACTCACACAAACACACACAACACAACACACACACAAGACACACACATACACACACATACACACACATACACACACACAACACACACACACACACACACACACACACACACACACACACACACACGGGCTAACCGAATCAACTATCATTCTAGTGCATCAGACCTGGCTGGAAATGATTGCTGTATTGCTGAGCTAGCTGTCCCTGCATCCACTGGCATTATTCAGCACGAGGCCTGACCTATCTCAAGCTGTTACGGCCTTCTCCAATTGCCTAATTTTCCTGATCACATCACTCAGTTCAATAGAAAGATCTATTTGTTCTCTCATTTGTCACTGCATTGACGGGATAGCTCAGTGATCAGAGCGCTCGCTTTCCCCAAGCTGAGGTTAAGCAGTATTGAGCGTGGTTACCAAGTGGATGGGTGATCGTTTGCGCGCTTTGGCTTCAGTACAGTTCCGCCAGTTCACCCAGCTGTAAATGGGTACCTCCCCTTTTTTTCGGGTCAGGGAAGGTAAAGCAGCGAGGGAGAGGAGATGGGTGTCGCTCCTTTATATGCTGGCCCCTAGAGAAGCGAAGGTCTCTGATGCCTCGCTCCCCAATGACCGCATAGGTTATGGGACACTTTCATTTAACTGTATACTACACTGCATGGGATTTCCAGTATATTGTTGGTTTTTTCATATTGAATTTCAAAGGTAAATGGGTCAGATGGAATCAACATGATCCTGTTAGTGTTAACTTTGACTAAAAATGTAAACCATGAATATTTGTTTATTTGATTAAGAAAATCAAGGCAGCACACATGCAAGCATCTATAGCAGGAGAGTACGTGCGTACGCACATGCGCACATGCAACACAGAGAGAGAGAGAGAGAGAGAGAGGGGAGAGAGAGACTAACACACACACACAATAACACACACACACCACACACACACACTCTCTCTCCCCTCTCTCTCACCTCTCTCTCCTCTCTCTCTCTCTCCACAGAAAACACCTGAATCAGCCACCTAACCCATCAGAAGTAGTCAGTCAGCAATGGTTTTTTATGCTGCCAAATGCTCTGATTTTTTGTTGTTATATCGATTAGCATCAGTATTCAGCGCTAACCCCTTTGGAGCTGTTACCTGCTTTCTGAATCACTCTGGTTCCTGGCATATATATTCCATTTTAAGAGAGAAATCTTCTTCTCGTATGTCACTTTGTTTAATAATCAGGGCATTGCTTTTGTTAACAAAAATGGTCTAGTAACCCCTTCTCCATCCCTTCAGCCTTTTGTGCATGCGTGCGTGCGCGTGTGCATGTGTGTAAGTGAGTGAGTGAGTGAGTGATTGAGTGATTGAGTGTGGGTGAGAGAGAGAGTGTGTGTGTGTGTGTGTTTGGGGGCGGGGGGTTGCATGCTCGTGTGCACATGTGTGAGTGAGTGAGTGAGTGAGTGTGTGTGTGTGTGTGTGTGTTGTGTGTGTGTGTGTGTGTGTGTGTGTGTGTGTGTATGGGCGTGTATGTGTGAGAGAGAGTGTGTGAGTGTTTGTGTGTGTGTGTATGTGTGTGCGTGTCCCTTTTTATGTTGTTGTTGTTGTTGTTGTCTTCAATTTAACGTCTGTGCACTCTAAGGGATATTAGACGAGGGAAATAGAAAGTGTAATGGAAGTTAAAGAAGGGAGCGGAAGGAGTGAAAGGAGAAAATGTTAAGAAATAGCATCAGTGTTGGTATTTTTGTGAGAAAAAAAATTACCTAGAAAAGTAAGGATAATACTTTTAAACAGGAGCAAAATGTAAACTCAACCATGTGGAAACACGATAACAATAATGTAACTACAATAAATATTCAAGTGGACTATGCAATAAACATCTGGCAATGGCAAGGGCTAGCTTTGAATTTTCAAATACATTTTCTAGAGACTGTTCAGAAAATGTAGGTAAAAAAGGTTTTACAATAGGGCACTCAAATATGATATGAGTATTGGAAATATGATCCCCACATAGACATCTGACATGTTTACAAAATTTTGTAAGGAATGCATTTAACTTGATTCTAAAATATAGTGAACTAACCCTTCTCACGGTTATAAAACGCGAATCTATTTGAGAAGGAGCAATATAACAAGAAATATGGGCAGTGGTCAGACAACTTTTTAAATATCGTTCCTTGAATTGATCAGATTCTTTAAACTTACCCTATGAAGTTTCTTCTAATATTCGGTATCCCTCCTGTAGAGATAAGGGTACATCCAGTTCTATCGATTCCATATCATGTCTTGCCCCCTTTTTTGCAGCTCTGTCAGCCCACTCATTTGAAAAAATTCCAACGTGAGAAGGCACCCAACAGAAAGAAACAGGAATACCTCTTAAACTTAGGAGGTGTATGACATATTTAATTTCAAAAATAATTCTGGAGACCTTGAATTTTGGGGATTTTATAGTCCCTTTTTATATCTCTCTGTGTTTGTCTCTCTCTTTCCCTGTGTCTATTTCTCTCTGTCTCGCTGTGCTAGTCTTTGCCCCCTTGCTCTCTATCATCTGCTCTCTGTCTCTATCCCTGTCTCTGTTTCCCTCTGTCTGTCTGCTTGTCTATCTGTCTCTCTCTCTCTGTTTGCCCCCCCCCCCCCTCTCTCTCTGTCCCCCTCTCTCTCTGTCTTTCTGTCTGTCTCTCTGTCTCTGTCCGTCTGTCTCTCTCTGTCTCTCTCAGTCTCCGTCTCTGTCTCTCTGTCATTCTTTCTCTGTCTCTGTCACTCCCCGTCCCTCTGCCTCTGTCTCTGTCTGTCTGTCTGTTTGTCTGTCTGTCTGTCTCTCTCTCTCTCTCTCTCTCTCTCTCTCTCTCTCTCTCGGAAAAAGACATTTATTCCAAGCTGCAGCTGTGGACACCTGCCGATCGTTACAGAATCAAAGACAGAATTAATGCCGGACTGGATGTTTTACATGTAATGATGGATGTGATCAGATTTTTTTCTGGGTTAGAAGTGACTGTGGTTGCCTGTGCGCACGTGTGTGTGTGTGCGTGCGAACGTGAGTGTGTGTGCGCATGTGTGTTTTCGTGTGTATGTGTGTGCGTGCGTGCGTGCGTGTGTGTGTGTGTGTGTGTGTGTGTGTGTGTGTCTGTGTCTGTGTGTGTGTGTGTGCATATGTGTGTGTGAGAGAGAGCAAAAGAGGACGGTTACACATATTGTGAGTTAGGTTTTTCACGTGTTGAAAAGAGCAGAGTTACCGGATCAGACATTAAAGCCCTGTCACAGACTTGGTGTTTATATAATCATGGTTGTTGTGACCCTCTCCCCTTTCCCCATTTGCAATGGGCGAAAGCGTTAGTCACCAATTCATCTGAATCTTAATGTAAATCACTTAACCATGTCGTGGAATCCACGCCATGTCGACCATTTGGGCTGTAGAAATTATACATCTTTATTTCTGAAAACATGTGTTTGTGCCCAGTCCCCTTCCCACTGTCCCCTTGTGAAAGGGCTTTAACAGCTTATCACAATAAAATATTGTCAAATATTGTCAAATTGTCTCTCTCTCTCCTTGCTCTCGCTGATGGTGATGATTATGCAGATGCTGAAGATGATGATGGGGAAGATGATAGCTAGAAGACATTGAGTGTGATTCTGTATACTTGCAGAAGTGGAAATGCGAAATGGAATAAAACGCTTTATGTTCTGATATCTACCCACCCCCTGCCTCAGACATGTCTTGTATAGTGGCCTGAGGCCGAAGCACAATAACACTGTTCAGTGTCAATGTTCAGTGTTCAGTTTTTTCAGCGTCTCTCCTCTCTCTCTCTCTCTCTCTCTCTCTCTCTCTCATCTCTCTCTCCTCTCTCTCTCTCTCTCTCTCTCTCTCTCCTCTCTCCCTCTCTCTCTCTCTCCCTCTCGTTCTCTCGTCTTGTTTTCTTTTGGCTTTCTTTTACACTTCTAAATAACAACTATGTCCTGAACACTATAAATAAGAAAACGGTTACATTAATGACAATGTTCTGTTCCTATTCTAGATTAAAAGCACACAGTTAGATGCCACACCTTCTGATTCTTTATCTTTTAACCAGTAGCGGATAATTTCTTTCTTTCTTTTTGTTTTTTTCTCTCGGGTTGATTTTTTGGGTCTCATGATCGTGTATGAAGTAGAATAATCTCTGGAAATAAACTACGGATTCTGTAGAATCCTAGTTCATCACGGAGACACCATTTACACACAGAAGAGGGGATGGCGAAGCTTCCATATTCATGGCCCTTTAGGGGGCTGTGGTGAACGTGTTAGCAGCGACTTTCTGCCGGCAGCTTTCAGTATTGATGTCAGTCAGTGCGAGGTGGGGGTCAGTTCGGCCATGTTATTCCCCAAAGGGCCAGAAGACTGCTAATGGCAGCCTAATCACGCCAGAGCTGTAAGGGTGGTGGAGGGCATGTCAGGCCAGCGAGCTGACTGTAAGGAGAAAGGGGCCAAGAACGACACTTGCTCTTTGTGGTACCGGTTTTATTCAAGTTTATTATGTTGTATGTTTTATATGTTATGATAGTACAGGGTTTCTTGTTAGATAGAGGGAGGAAAGTCCAAAGAACAATGACCCCCCAAAAAGGGGAAAGGTAACATAAAGAACCCTGAGAAGGAAAAAAAGAAATACGCACGCATGCACGCATGAGCGTGCATGTAACCAAGCACGCACATACACATTACAGGATAGAGAGAGAGGAGGAGGAGGATACAGATAGATAGATAGACAGACATACAGACAGATAGACAGACAGAGGTCACAATAAAAATTGCATGTTTTACATTGGTTGCAATACATTTTTTCTCTATGAGCATTTTTTATATAATTAGTAAGAAATGACTGTCCAGAACGTTACATAGTATTATAGTAATACAGCAAAAAATGTTTTTTAGTCCATATAAATACAAAGTGCAGATTTCATCTTTCAAAATATGCTTCAGAAATGTTCAAATGTTCCGTGACCATGTATTTAAAAACATTATTTTGACCACGTATTTAAGAAAAAAAACAAGGTTGAATAAACCCCAGTGCTGAAATTAATACAAAATTCATTTTTAAAGCAAAGTCTGCGATGCAAGTGTATTGCACCACGCTCTCTCAGTACTCCTGCACTGCAGACTAATGGATGGATATGCTAGAGAGGTGTCTATGTCCATGTTCCAGCTGTGGTGGAAGTGTGAAGGATGGCTCCCTGCAGGCAGTGTGCAGTATTGATGTCAGTGGCAGGCAGGGACAGTGTTCCCCTGTACTCCCTCAAGGCCCACAGCAGAGCTAATCACCTCCCAGCCATAAGGCAGCCATTGAATTAGGACAGTGAACGTGGCTGCATGGAAACTGTGAGAGGAAAAAAAATCATTTTGTTTCCTGTGAGGGTAGCAATTATTGATTGGTAGGTAATTTCCCATAGTCTGTGATATTAGGAAAGACACAGAATAGTTGGTTTTGCTTGCTGGCTTAGCTTTGTATGTGTATTTCGATACTCACATCCATCATGTATCTGATTCCATTTTGTCTGCTCTTTATCAGGCCCATAAGTAAGTATAGATTAAATCTGACCACCGCTTTCCATTTGAGCATGATAGATGGAGGGAAGTGAAGAAATGATTCATGAACAGTTTCAGAGTGAGAATAAATACTGAATAGAAACCAATTTCCCCCTGTTTCTGCCCCAGCAGACAGACTGGCGAGGATGGTTCAGCAGACCAAGAAGGGCGTGACTGTTGTGTTGTCTGGCCTGGTTTTGATCCTTTTCTACAGAAATAGATATTGATTTCAACCAAGTTTTCCTTATCTCTTTTAAATCAGGTCAGTTAGGAAGGACATACCTTTTGAGGGTTTGATCAATATTTCTGGGGGTGTTTGGTGCTGAATAAAGTGGTGAATGCATAGCTAAATGTTGATGGTGCAACTGATTTTCCTTTGACCCCGCTCTCTCAGTGCAGTGAAGGAAGATTGATCACAGTGAGTCAACAAGTACACTTCATCTTTTGACACATGAATAAGTAATATATATGAAACTGATACTGCCTGATTCCTATAATGTGGGCATGTGTGTGTAAAGAATCTGTCAACATTTTGCAGTGTTTTTTTCTTGGACTAGGCTGATATTGATATTTTTAGACTGCTACATTTTAACAAATGTTTTGGGTTTTTTACTGTTGCAAAACAGTCATATCAGAAACATTACTTGCCATGCCACAATAAACATATTTCTTCTACAGTACAATACAAACTGCTGACTTTGCACTATAACACATATTTCTGTCATTAATGCAGTTTCTCACTTCATGAAACCAAATTATCTATATACACTTTAATGTGAAATCCACAGTGAAGAAAATGTTTTCTGGAAGGAAACATACATGTACTGAAATCACAGCGCACAACAAAAACCTCTTAACTTGCACAGGCAATCAATAGGTGGGCTGTAGAGGTGGCCATGCCCATGACACTTCAGGGTGTAGGGTGGAAGTGTTAGCAATGCCTCCCTGCAGGCACCGTGCAGTATTGGTGTCAGCGGGAGGGAGGGAGGGAGGGAAGGAGGGGCAGTGTGGCCGTGTATTCCCTCAAGGCCCAACCACAGCTCCCAGCCAGCTAATGACTTCAGAGCTGTGATGCGCCACCATGTCAGACCAGTGATAGAAATTGCTTGGAAGTAAGGTAAGAAAAAATTCCTGTATTTAATCAGGCTGAGTGCAAATAGTGCATGGGGAACTGATTTCCCTCTGTCTCATTAGACAAACTAGTGATGACAGATTCATTAAATCAAGAAGGACAGTTCGTGTGTGCGCTTTGAAACCTGTGTTTCTTGTTTTATTTCTTGCAGAAATAGATATTGATTGTAGATCCAGTTCATCTGTATCGTTTTGAATTAGATGAGACAGTAAGGAAAGGTCTATACAGGCTAAAGCAAACATGTTTGGGGATGTGATGAGGTGAAGGATGCATAAGCAGGACGAGCATTGACAGCAAATTAATTTTCTTGTTCCTTCAAATACCAGTACGCTTTTAAATGAAAATAGATAATACATATTATAGCTATATCTCCCTGTTCTTGTAACTTGGGATTTTGAGGATCAAGAATCTGAGTAATAAAATAATACATTTTTTTATCAGGGCAAGACTAGATTGAACATTTTCAAACCGTTTTAGTTTTAGCAAATGCTGAGTTGTTGTTTTTTAGTTTTGTGGCAAAACAGCCATGACATTTTTTATTAAGAACATGACTTACCATGGCATGATCAAAATGACTATTTGATTGTCCATGTAAAATACTACCTGCAGTCAGAGTCCTTCAAAAACATTTATTTTTTATCTATTTTTTTTGTAACGTACAAAACAGAATTATCTCTATAAGATTGGTGTGTAGAATATCACAACAATGAAAAACTTTTTTTCAGGAAAGAAACATAAGACGTAAACTATAATCACAGTGCATGACTAAGTCACTGAACCTATATTATACCCAGGCAATGGGTAAGCTGTAGAGGTGGCCACGTGCATGACACTTCAGGGTGTATGGTGGAGGTGTTAGCGATGCCTCCCTGCTGGCAGTGGGCAGTATTGATGTCAGCGGGAGGGAGGTGGAGACAGTGTGGCCTGTATTCCCTCAAGGCCCAGACCACAGCCCACAGCCAGCTTATCATGTCACAGCTTTGGGGCGGCCACCCATGTTAAGACAGTGAACATGGCTGCATGAAAAGAGGATGATACCAAAACTCGCTATTTTTTCTGTGTTGAAGAACTGTTGGCTAAGAACTGATTTTCCTCTCATAATTCTGTAATATTACACAAAGAGTCAGAACAGATGGGTTTGTTTGGGTTGGGGTTTTGTTGTTTTTGTTTTTTTGTGTTTTGGTTTTTTTGTTGGTTGTTTTGTTTGGGGTTTTTTGTGTTGTTTTTTTGGGGGTTGGGGGGTGAAGAAATAAAAGTTTGGTATCAAATCTAGTTTCAAATAGTTCTCTCAATAGCAGAACAGTAAAACAAAAGAGTTCAAAATAAACGAGGCTATTCTCATTTTTGAGTCGAATATAGTTAGGGATGGAAAGAAATATTGACTGCATGGCCAATTTGTCTTTGTGCCTCTGCAGTATTAGGAAGGTGAAGTATTAGATGTATTCATGGAACAGAATTGATGTCTAGTGCAGGAATAAATATTGACTCTGGTATTGATGTTTGTATTTCCTGAAATATAAGCATTTGAGAGAAAGAAAAAATGCCTACATAGGTATGTTTTGTTTCATACCTTGAGACTGTTGTGAATAGAAGAGATTGTTTTTAGTTGGAGTAGCAATACACACTGATGGGGAGCACTTTTGCCAATCAGTATGTGTGTGTGTGTGTGCTGTCTTTTAAACGCAAATGAAAGGGTGAGGCTTAGATATTGACGGCAGTTGTGAGGTCTTATCTGTTTGTATTTCTTCTGTACCAGATCAAGGTTGGGTCATAGGGCTTAGAGGAGAGGGAGGGAGAGAAAGGAGGGAGAGAGAGAGAGAGATAGAGAAGAGAGAGAGAGAGAGAGAACTACAGTACAGAACAGTGCAGTACACTACACTACACCACACAAGACACGACTCGATATGCCCTACACTCCACTCCACTCCACTTCACTCCACTCCACCCCACTCCACTTATGCAAAATGAGGAATAGTGTAAGAAAGGTTCCAAGCACTGGTATCTCACATAAAGAAAAGGACAGGCATAAATCCAACCAGCAATAGTCATCTACAAGCTTCCCCTAAAGGATGCATTCTGTACTGCAGTGATATGGGCTTTCACACAAAAGTCATGAATATGCAGCCACAGAGAAAGAAAGAGAGAGAGAGAGAGAGAGAGAGAGAGAGAGAGTCATAAACATACAGGCTACACTCCTGCTTTAGCTTACGAGTCGAGTAGTATCTTCTATAGAGAACAAGTTGGGGGAAAAAATGTCTGCTGATTTTCAGAGATTTTTTGAAAGTATGAAAAAACGTACAGAGTACTTGTTTGGGGGGATTGAGGACATAAATCATTACCAGGTAGTCATAAGAAAGTTGGAAACGATCATCAGATGAGGATTGCTTGTATTGCTACAGTGTTGACCCCCGTGCATGCATATGGCGGTTAGGAAGCTAGCAGACGGCAAATGATTGAACGGTTTGCTGACATTAAGAAAACAAAACAAGCCTACCAAATGTGTGCACAATCACATTAGATTTGAATCAAAATCTAGTCTTTCACATAAAGTAATTTTTATTTCTGGGATGCCTTAGTACGTGCTGTATGATTGAAAGAGTAACATAGGAAAACAGAAGGAAAAGTGGCAAAAATGAACAGTGGTGTGTAACCAAAATTCTGTTTTCTTCAAAGCTGGCACCTAGTCTACCGCTATTTCCTCTAGCTGCAATCAGTGGTTCATCTTTCGCTGTCTATTTTCCTCAGCAAATTTTTTCCTGCTGCTGTGAGTGTGAAAGGGGGACTTTTAAAACTACTTTCTGACAGGCAAAGTGACGAAAGAAAATGGTCTGTTTCTTCTTGGTTTTATTTTTAGTGCATCCTTTTTTTCCTTTTCAGCAATGCACTTGCCAGTGCACTATCAGGGTAGATTTTTGTGTCATTGGTTTAATAATAATAATAATAATAATAATAATAATAATAATAATAATAATAATGTATGGAATTTATATAGCGCTGAATCTTGTAAAGCAACAAATCAAAGCGCTAAGATGACATTTTTCTTGTATGTGGACATTTTAAAGATGATTATCTGGCGTTAGACAGACAAGACGTACATTTGTGCGGCAGACAGACAAACAGAATTTCTATCGGAAACCCGTTGGCATATGGTTGAACAGGTGGAATCTTGGCGATCCATACACGTGGTATGATTATATTTCGATATCAACAAAAATTAGACATTACAGTGCAGTACAATGCAGTACAAAGCAGTACATTACAGTACAGGACAATGCAATACAGTACAGGTAGTGCAGTACAGTTCAGGACAGTGCAGTTTAGTACAGTGCGCTATATTGCAGTACAGGGCAATACAGTACAAAGCAGTACAGTACAGGGAAGTCCAGTACAGGGCAGCACAATGCAGCGCAGTATAGAACAGTGCAGTACAGGGCAATACAATATAGTACAGGGCAGTACAATACAGTACATGGCAGTACAATACAGTGCAATACATTACAGGGCAGTGCAATACAGCACAATACAGTACAGGTTAGTACAATACAGTACAATACAGTACAGAGCAGTACAGGGCAGTACATTACAGGGCAATATAGTATATTACAGGGCAGTCATATAGTACAGGACAGTACAATACAGTAGAGTGTGGTACAATATAGTACAGAGCAGTACATCACAAGGCAGCACAGATCAATACAGTACAATGGAGTACATGGCAAAGTAACACAGTACATTCAGGACAGTACAATACAGGGCAGTACAACAAAAGTGCAGGGCAGTTCAGTACAGTGCAGTACAATGTAGTACGTGGCAATACATTACTGTACAGGGGAATTACAGCACAGTACTCTACAGTGCAACACTGTACAATGCATTACAGGGAAGTGCAGAACAGTGGCGGGCAGTACAGTTCCGTACAATGCAGTACAATACAGCACCGAGCAACACAAGTCAATGCAAGCCAAGTCTCCACAGACGTATCCCTGGAGTTTACATTGGTACCGACCCCATTATACGGGGGAAGTCATTTGCATCAGGATCCCATAGAGAAACGCAGTGCAGAGAGCATCTTGTATAGTAAATAGACACTATAGAAAGACCCACTGGTCCACGACTGCAGAAGAACAGGCCACGCATGGCTGGTAGAATGGATCACAGTCATCATCATGGCCAGATTAAAGCGTAGTGCTTTAGCTAAAGACTGCTTAAGAAGGTTAGGTAGAAGTCTCCCAACACAAAGTATGTCAAAGGCTGTGCTTCAATTTGTGTGTGCGTTGTGTGTGTGTGTTGGTGGGTGTGGGTGTGTGTGTGTTTGTGTGCTGGTGTGTGTGTTGACCTATTTCGCTATGTATTTTGTGATCACTTACAATCTGTGCTTGATTATATAAATGTTTGTGTGTTTTTGATTTGTTTTTCTATTTTTGTTTGTGATTTGGTTTGATTTGGGGGTTGTTTGTTTGTTTTCAGGGGATGTTTGCTGTGTCTTCCTATTTGTCATCTTTGAAGTGGGGCTGTGTGCTTTTGTTCTTGGTTTCTGTTTGTTTAGGCTTGTTAATAAGTTTATTTTTGGGAATTGTTCCATTTGCAATTTGTTTTACCATTTTCACATTCGATAGGTTTTTGCAAGTCAATCCCCATCTCACCGAATGGAAAACATTGGCGACAAGTCTGTCACCTTCCACCGCTGCAACCCCCATCCATTAATTCCCCTTCCCTCTTTCCCCTTTCCCTCCCCTTTTCCTAGCAGTCTCTAGCGGCTAGCTGGCCTCTGCGCATGTCTGTGTCTGGCTTTCCGGTTCCGGTGTTCCCATTGGGAAGAGAGTTGTTGGGGTCAGTGGACATTATGTCTTGGGTGGCAGCTATCGGTCTGACTGGCAAGCTGCCTGACTGCCTGTCTTGTCTGTTTGTCTGTCTGTCAGTCTCTGCCTGTTTACCTGTCTGTCTGTCTATCCGTCTGTCTCTGTCAGTCTGTCTCTGTCAATCTATTTCTGTCTATATTTTCGGTATCTGTGTGTGTATGTGTGTGTGTGTGTGTCTATCTCTATTTCTCTCTCTCCCTCTCTCTCTCCCACTGTCTCTCTCCATCTCCCTCCCTCCCTCTCTCCCTCCCTCTGTCTGTCTGTCTGTCTGTCTGTCTGTCTGTCTGTCTCTCTCTCTCTCTCTCTCTCTCTTCTCTCTCTCTCTCTCTCTCTCTCTCTCTCTCTCTCTTTCTCTGATAAACAACAAAGCGCTTATCACTAAAATCGATCAAATAAATAGACTGAATATAATCAAAGAAAGAAAGATATATGCCAATGCAACATAAAGGATGGAGGAGTTTCTCTCAATGATGAACTCTAAACACTGCCTAACAATCCATAGACCAAGGTATGATCATTTGCGTTGGATTATTATGCAGTGATCACTGAAAAACGTTTGCTATTGAGTAAAAGTATTTATTCCTGTTAAAAACACTAAAAAGGGAACCTTTAAACTTCATCTGGAGGTCGTCTACGCTGACTGATTTTATGCATACCCTTTTTATTAGGACTACATTTTATTTTGCTATCCTGAAGCATCGAGGTTCATCAATGAGAAAACGTCGCGTACGCCACATCATTAAGGTAGCCGTATTCCAACTTCGTTCGGGGATGATGTTTAGATATGACATAGGTGTGTGTGTGTGCGGTTGTTTTGTTCTGTTTTGTTTTATTTTTGCGGGTTTTTTAAAAATTATCCTCCATTCTTACCGACACGCAAAGGCCTACTCTTTGGAAAGGCTGATCGGGTTTTAGTTGTTTTTTTTTTAATTCTTTTTATATCGAGGATAATGGATTAAGCACGGATGTGCATTTTTGATATTCAGTCCCTGTGTGTATGCGGTTTTGTAAATTCTGCCATAGTTTGTGTGGGCGTGTGTGTGTGGGCGCGCGTGCGTGCGTGCGTGTGTGTATGTGTGTCTGTGTTTCTGTCTGTCTGTCAGAATGCAATATACAACCTCATGCGTTCCTCCACGAGGCCTCGGCTTCGGCTTGTTAATCTCATCCGACGGACTTCCATGGGAGTGGAGTCGGTGTTCATTTTAACTCCAGAGTGAAAAAAGTCCCTTTGAACAAAAGTAATGCCCCGCTGCTGGCTCAAACTTGTGCCCCAGACCACGAACTCTATAACCACTAGCCTATCCCGCTCCGTGCATCCCCTCCCCCTCCCCCACCCCCACCCCACCCCCCATTGCTTAGTGCGAAATATCCAGTTTTCCAGTCTCTGTCGTTCCTGCCAGTTCGCATTTGCCATCGCTGGGTTGAGAGCCAGGGAGTCAGTCCTTGTAGTTGTCTCGCTGAAGCAGATATACTAGCGCATAGCAGAAAGTTAGTCTGCCGTACACGACCATCACAGCTACAATCACCACCTTTGTATGTTCCTTTTTCCTCTTAGTCTCTTTTTTAAAGCTACTCATTTCACTTCATACGGATCGAATGGAAGCGCTCTGATTTGTAATTGCAAGATATAGCGCTCTATAAATTCCATATATTATTATTATTATTATCATCATCGTCATCATCATCATCATCATCATCATCATCATCATCATCATCATCATCATCATCATCATCATCATCATACGTAAAACTATTCTCTTCAGCATAGGCAGCCGCTGTCTGTTTTCTGATTCTATATATGTTTCACACCCCGAAAGAGGAAAGGTTGTGTGATGACATGAGTGACATAAAAGTCTGTCACCTACCACTACCACCACCACAACAACGTCCATCCATCACACCCCCACCTCCATTTTTGGGGAGGGGGGAGGGGGCGGGGGTTGGGGGGGGGGGGGAGCGACTGTCCTATCCTACACAGTTGTAGCTAGGAACTGCGCATGTCTGTGTCAGTCTGTGTGGTTTCCGTGTTCCGGTGGGAAGGAGGAGATTGTCAGGATGGCAGACGTGATGTGTCTTTGGTGTCGGCCATTGGACTGTCTGTCTGGCGGGCCTGAGTGTAGCTTCCTTTCCCCAAGCCAGAATGCATTCGGCTGCATCTCTGTCTCTTCTGTCTATGTGTGTCTGTGCGTGGCTGTTGATCTGTCTGTCTATGCCTCTGTCTGTGTCTGTTTGTCTTTATGTGTCTGTCTGCCTGTCTGTCTCTGTCTCTCTCTCTTTCTATCGCTCTCTCGTATGTGTGTGTGTGTGTGTGTGTGTGTGTGTGTGTGTGTGTGTGTGTGTGTGTGTGTGGTGTGTGGTGTGTGTGTGTGTGTGTGTGTGTGAGTGTGTGAGAGAGTGAAGTTTCCTTTCTTGAATCAAAAATAGCTTTTCAAAATGTTCTTTATAACATTTCCTGGGGATAAAAAGCTTTTTCCGTAAGCCCTTCTTTAATTAACTTGATAGTTTTATGAGAGTTTATTGAATGTCCCGTAATGTGAAACGCTCACGCTCGTGTGAAGGTGACCTTTGCAAGCAGGATTCCTGTGCATAGCCATATTGGTTGGACTGCGCGGTGCCTGGTCATCTCCTGTGCTGGTCACTCTGCAGGACAGGAGGTCTGTCTGCCCGCTGGCCTCAGCCAACACATTCCGACTTCAGGGCAGCTCATCAGAACGCTCACTTGAGGGAAAAAAATTCAGATTTGCATGAAAAAAGGCAGGAAGAATGGGCTGAGTAGGCAGAAATTAAGCATGAGAGAGAGAGAGAGACAGAAAGAGACGGACAGACAGAGTGACTACAAACAGATAGATACAAAGAGAGAGAAAAAGAGAGAGGGAGAGAAGAGAAGAGAGAGAGATATAAGATAAATATATAATATATAATATAAAATATAAATAACAGGCAGAGCAATACAGACAGACAGACAGAGGTAAGGAGAAAGACAGAAACAAAGGGCGTCATAGACAATGATAAGTTTGTAGCACAGGGTATTCAAAATGTGGAGATGCTGTTTATACAAGACATGGTGTTCCCACAGTGGAACTGGCATAATTTAAAGAGTGACTCTCTCTCTCTGTGACATGTCAACCTGCTTTACAACTGCCATTTCTCTGTCACTGGGTGATCCAGTCAACAAGTGACCAAAACAAAACACATGGCAATAAGTCGCAAGTCTGTTCCACAACCACAAGCACCACTACCATTCCTTCCCTCATTCCTTCATTCCTTCATTCCTCTCCCTTTCGCCCCTTCAATTCTCTGTCTATTCCATTCTTCCTTGCAGTTCAGTGCAGCTAACTCTTTGCCTCTGAGTGTGTGTGTGTGTGTGTGTGTGTGTGTGTGTGTGTGTGTGTGTGTGTGTGTGTGTGTGTGTGTGTGTGTGTGTGTGTGTGTGTGTGTGTGTGTGTGGCTGTCTTTCCCGTTCCGGCATTCCACTGGGAAGGAAGATGTCAGGACTGGGAAATATCATGTCTTGGACAGCAGCCAGCAGGGTTTCGCTGTCTGAAAGCGTTTCATTTCTCCAACTGGATTACGTTGGGGATTTTCCATTAATGTTCTGTTATTCTGTCCGTTTGTCTGATTGGCAAGCACGGATGAACACATACATACATACATATATACATACATATGTGCATACGTACATGCATACATACATACATACATACGTACGTACATATATACGTACCTACATACATACATACATATATACATATAACCATACATACATTCACACACACACACACACACACACACAAAAAATACAAATAATATATATATATATATATATATATATATATATATATATATCAAAAAATCTCTCTCTCAAACACACAAAACACACTAACACACACACAAAATCGTTTGACAATGGTAGCAGAGTCTAGCCATACGTAAGATAATAAATCATCATTTCACCTATAACTTGTTCCACAAACACAACCTGCTCTCTCACATTCAGACAATCACAAATAGTCAAAGACCTTAAGAAAACACTCAAATGAACACACTGCAGATCGTTTTGTATCGTGGCCTGCAGATTGGCTTCTGCCTCTATCGTAGTAGTACGTTCATTCATTATTCCTTCACTTGTTTTCCACAAGAACACGTAACTTCATGGCCTCTTCTTCAACATTTCATGACAATTGCACGAAAGTTAGTGTCAAAGTACCCTTAGAGAAAACCTTCAAATGAATACGAGGGTGCTATCTGGCTGACTCTGTGTCTTTTGTTATCTGTGTGCTTCTGTGTCTTCTGTTATCTCTGTGCTTCTGTGTCTTCTGCTATCTGTGTGCTTCTGTGTCTGCTGCTATCTGTCTGCTTCTGTGTCTTCTGCTATCTGTGTGCTTCTGTGTCTGCTGCTATCTAACTGCTTCTGTGTCTGCTGCTATCTTACTGCTTCTGTGTCTGCTGCTATCTTACTGCTTCTGTGTCTTCTGCTATCTGTGTGCTTCTGTGTCTGCTGCTATCTTACGGCTTCTGTGTCTTCTGCTATCTGTGTGCTTCTGTGTCTCTCTTTTTTTCTGTGCTTGCTATCTTGCTCGTGCTTCTTTGTTCTTTCTGCTATCTGGTGCTTCTGTGTCTGCTGCTATCTGGCTGCTTCTGTGTCTTCTGCTATCTGGCTGCTTCTGTTGTCTTCTGCTATCTGGCTGATTCTGTGTCTTCTGCTATCTGACTGCTTCTGTGTCTTCTGCTATCTGGCTGCTTCTGTGTCTGCTGCTATCTGGCTGCTTCTGTGTCTGCTGCTATCTTGCTGCTTCTGTGTCTGCTGCTATCTGGCTGATTCTGTGTCTTCTGCTATCTGTGTGCTTCTGTGTCTGCTGCTATCTGGCTGATTCTGTGTCTTCTGCTATCTGGCTGCTTCTGTGTCTTCTGCTATCTGGCTGGTCGCTCTGTGTCTTCGGGCTTGCTATTGCTGATTCTGTGTCTGCTGCTATCTGGCTGTTCTGTGTCTTCTGCTATCTATGTGATTCTGTGTCTCTGCTATCTACTGGCTTCTGTGTCTGCTGCTATCTGGCTGATTCTGTGTCTGCTGCTATCTGGCTGATTCTGTGTCTTCTTCTATCTGTGTGCCTCTGTGTCTTCTGCTATCTCTGTGCTTCTGTGTCTTCTGCTATCTGTGTGCTTCTGTGTCTGCTGCTATCTGACTGCTTCTGTGTCTTACTCTGTGGCTCTGCCGGTGGTTCCACTGGGAATGAGGGAGGGTGGGGGGGGGGGGGTTGTCAGGGTTCGTGGCCGCAATGTCTTTGGGTGGCTGCCATGTTCAAGGACTTGTCTGGTGCCAGAGTGTGTCTTTCCCACAGCCAGATTGTGTGTTACCGATTTCTCTGTCTCTTGTTATTGTTGTTGTTGTTGATCCTGCTTTTCTGTTGGTCTGTATACATGATTTTTGGTCTGAGTGTCTGTTTGCCTCTCTGTCTGTCTGTCTCTTTCTCTCTCTCTCTCTCTCTCTCTCTCTCTCTCTCTCTTCTCTCTCTCTCTCTCTCTCTCTTTTCTTTCACCTCTTCTCGCTCTCTTTCTCTTTCACGCCCTGTCTCTTCTCTCTCTTTCTCCTCTGTCTCTCTCACGTGTCTGTCTCGCTATCTGTTTCTGTCTCTCTCTGTCCTCCTCTCTTCTCTCTCTCTCTTCTTCTCAAATCTTTTTCTAAAACCACTTTAAATGAAAAGCTATTAAACTAAAGAATAATGCAGAAAGATCAACAGAAATCCTGAAAGATTCTTCCAATTCCAGTTTCAATTCCAAACACTACATCATCTCAAAAAAACAGAGAACTTCAGTAAGGTTACGAGCAAAGGATTAGACATCTAAAGGATAAAAGAATGAATGACGTACATGTCCTCAGAGAACTTACAGCCTACAGCACCATACAGAATCAACATATCATGGTATTCATGCATACAGGAACTACATTGATTAGAACTTTGTGGCGCTTTAAAAAAAATCCCGGAAGAAATCTACATGAATTTGTATGGGCTACTCACCAGCTTACTATTTATCACTGTGTGGTGTGGGGGTGTTTCATTTCCGGAGACAGATACTGTTCCAGATCGTTTCCTCTTTGTCCTATTGCCTGCCCATTTGTGTGTATGTGTGTCTGTCTGTGTGCCTGTGTGTCCGCTTTTATCTTTTGTCTGTCTGTGTGTCTGCATCTCTCTCACTCTCTCTGTCTCTCTGTGTGTGTCTCTCTCTCTGTCTCTCTCTGTCTCTCTCTGTCTCTCTCTCTGTCTCTCTGTCTCTCTCTCTGTCTGTCTCTCTCTCTCTCTCTCTCTCTCTCTCTCTCTCTCTCTCTCTCTCTCTCTCTCTCTCTCTCTCTCTCTCTCTCTCTTCGGATGAGAGTATAAACCGAGGTCCCGTTTGCGAACGCACGCAGAAATCTTGCGCACGCATTAAGTCCTGTTCCGCGCATATCAAATCTTCTACATGCATATATATATAAAATATATATAAATATTATATATATATATATATATATATATATATATATATATATATATATATATATATATATATATATAAGGAATTAAGCCACTGGGAGGAATGCACTTATAGTTGACTTGGGAGATAGTAAAAATCTCAACCTTTAAAATAACAAAAACCCTGCCGAGATTCGACCCAAACGACCTCATGGACCCATGTGGGATTGAAGTCGAACGGTCTTAACCACTTTGCCATAACGCCTTCCCAGCACTGTTTTTCTTAGAGTCAAATTCTTATTTTTTTAATTTTTTTTACAGAAATGTGAACATCAGTTCCATGAGTGACACACCACGTCAAGGGAACAGGGAACATAAAAGACAAGTATCCCCCCACCCCACCCCCAACCCCCTCCACATCACCACCACAGTCCTTGGTTTCTTCTGTTCTTCTCCAGCTCACTGGCTTTACACGGTAGTGCAGCTCCTCTCCTGTCTTGCTCTGCAGTTCTAGGTTTCCGCTGGGAGGAGATGTTGTCAGGGGTTTGGTGGCCGTAATATCTTGGGGGGGGCAGTCATTTCTTGTTCTTCTTGTTCTTGTTCTTGTTGTTTTTCTTGTTCTAGTTCTTGTTCTTGTTCTTCTTATTCTATTTCTTCTTCTTCTTCGCAATTCTTCTTCTATTTCTTCTTCGCAATTCTTCTTCTTCTTTTTCTTCTTCTTCTTCTTCTTCTTCTTCTTCTTCTTCTTCTTCTTCTTCTTCTTCTTCTTCTTCTTCTTTTTCTTCTCTTCTTCTTCTTCTTCTTCTTCTTCTTCTTCTTCTTCTTCTTCTTCTTCTTCTTCTTCTTCTTCTTCTTCTTCTTCTTCTTCTTCTTCTTCTTCTCCTCCTCCATCTCCTCCTCCTCCTCCTCCTTCTTCTTCGCAATTCTTCTTCTCCTGCTTCTCCTTCTTGCCAATTTTTCTTCTCAATTCTTCGCAATTCTTCTTCTTTGCAATGTTCTTCTCCTTCGCAATTCTTCTTCTTCTTCTTCTTCTTCTTCTTCTTCTTCTTCTTCTTCTTCTTTCTTCTTCTTCTTCTTCTTTGTCCTCGTCTTCGTCTTGGTATTCTTCTTCTTCACAATTTTTCTTCGCAATTCTTCTTCTTTGCAATTCTTCTCCTCCTCCTCCTTCTTCTTCTTCTTTTCTTCCATCGTCGCCGTCGTCGTCGTCGTTGTCGTAGTCGTCGAAATCACAGACAGCAACTACTGTTGTCTGTCTTTGAGCAAAAATGCGTTGCGCTGCCGTTATGCGCCTGACAAATCAGGCCCAGCGCACCCGACTTCGGCATAGGAGAGAAATGATATATTATGTCTTTCTGGAAAAAAAAGGCAGGAAAATAGTCTAAGAAGGCAGAAACTAGGCAAGAAGGAGGTGACAAGAAGAAAAGAAAAAAAGGGCAGAAACAAAAGAGAGGGATAGAAAAGAGGGGCTTTCTAGCACAGAATTTCATGAAGATGGAGATGCTCTTTATACTGACAGGCCCCCGGCATCCCTAAGGGGTAGGCTGCCGTTTGACTGCCTTGTGTCGGGAGTGTGTCGTTTGCCACAGAAAGATTGTGTCCCAGATTTCTCGTCTTTGTTGTTTTTGTTGTTGTTGTTGATGATGATGATGATGATAATCGATGTTGTTGTTGTTCCTGCTTATCTGTTGGTCTGCAGTTATATTCGTCGGTTTCCCTCACTCCTATCTCTATTTCTGTCTGTCTGTTATCATTTATTTCTTATTTATTTTATTCTCTTTTTCTATTCTTTTAATTGGAGAATAGAATAAGCACTCATGTGCTTTTTTTAAAAATCCAGTCCCCGTGGGTATGCAGTTCTGTCAATTTTGTCATCTGTTCCCACCGGCACACAACGGCCTACTCCTCCGAAAAGCGGAATGGGGTTTTTTAGCGTGTGCGCGAGATGCTCTGCGTGTGTCCGCACACGGGACCTCGGTTTATAGTCTCATCCGAAGGATGTCTGTCTGTGTATAGGTCTGTGTGTCTGTCTGCCTGTCCGTCACTCAGTCCGTCACTTAGTGGTCTGTGTGTCTGTCTGCCTGTCCGTCACTCAGTCCGTCACTTAGTCCGTCTATCTGTCTGTCGGTCTGTCTCTGTCTCTGTGTCTGTCTGTCTCTCTCCTATGGGAGCTGGTGATATGTGTGGTTATGAATATTCAGGGGCGGTAGTTTGGCGCTCCTGATAATGCCATCTTCAGAGGACAGGAGGGAGGGAGGAGGGCGCGGGGGGGGGGGGGGGGGGGGGGGGGGTGGGTGGATGGGAGGCGGGGATGGAGATGAGAGTCAAAGGAAGGAGCCATTCTGTCTGTCACCTTTATCTTGTCTGTCAGTCGTAGTTTCTGTCTCTGTCAACGTGTCTGTCTGTCTGTGTGTCTGTCTGTCTTTGTGATTGGCTGTCTGTCTGTTTGTCTGTCTGTGTTTCTGGCTGGCTGGCTGTGTTTTCTGTCTCTCTGTCTGTTTGTCTGTCTATCTGTCTGTCTGTCTGTCTGTCTGTCCTCTGTTTCTCTAGCGTTGTCTGCCTTTCTGTTTGTCTTTCTGTGTGTCTGTCACTGTCTGTCTCTATCTGTCCTTTCTGTGTGTCTGTCACTGTCTGCCTCTGTCTGTCTCATCTGTATGTCTGTCTGTCTGCCTCTGTCTCTAGCTCTCTGTCACTGTCTCTCTCCCTCTCCCTCTCTCTGTCTATGTATGAGTGTGTGTGTGCAATGTGTGTGTGTGTGTGTGTGGGGGGGGGGGGGGTCAAGTCAAAGTCAGTCGGTTTAAGAAAAGGAAAATCCAAGTGATGTAATCTGTGTGTGTATGTGTGTGTACATGGGGTTTGTGAGTGTGTGCGTGCGTGCGTGCGTGCGTGCGTGCGTACATGCGCGCTCGCGCGTTTGTGTGCGCGTGCGTGCGCGCGCGCATGTACATTCATTCTAGAATGCTACAGACATACAGAGAAACAGACAGAGGCAGACAGTGACAGACACACAGACAGACAGACAAACAGAAAGGCAGACAACGCTAGAGAAACAGAGAGACAGACAGACAGACAGAAAGACAGACAGATAGACAGATAGTCCTTCGGATGAGACTATAAACCGAGGCCCCGTGTGCGAACGCATGCAGAACATCTTGCGCACACGTTAAATCCTGTTCCGCTTTTCGAAAGAGTAGGCCATCCTGTGCCGGTGGGAACAGATGACAGAATTTACAAAACAGCATACACACATTTAAAAAAAAGTCATCTGAGCGCTTTGATTTGTTGCTTTACAAGATTCAGCGCTATATAAGTTCCATACATTATTATTATTATTATTATTATTATTATTATTATTATTATTATTATTATTATTATATTATTATTGTTATTATTATTATTGTTATCATTATTAGAAACAACATTGACAACAGTTTTTTACTTACCACCAGCACCTACATTACAACAATCACATTTTTTTAAAAGAACAAACACAAGTGAAAAAGAAATCATGACAATTCTGAAGGAAATGACTATAAAATCATGGGACCTTGATCCCATACCTGCTCCTGTTTTCTCACAATGCCTTCCACAACTTGTACCTATTATCACTAAAATAGTAAACTCATCTCTTGTGTCAGGAAATTTTCCATCAGCTCTTAAAACAGCAATAGTCACACCTCTACTGAAAAAGCACGACCTCGATCCCAACATTCTGAAGAATTATAGACCTGTCTCAAACTTACCCTTTGTCTCTAAAGTACTAGAAAAAGTCGTTCTCAAAAAAGCTCAACAGTCACCTTCAATTTCCCAAAGATCTCCTTCCCACATTTCAATCTGCCTATCGCCCCAACCACAGCACCGAAACCACCCTAGTCCACACTTTAAATACACTTCTAATTGCTTCTGATGCAAAAAAAATCCCCCTCCTCACTTTTCTTGACTTATCTGCGCCTTTTTACCTAGACACTCAATTCTTCTTTCTCGCCCCAAAATACTTTTGGGGTATTAACGGCACGCCCTCCCCTGGTTTTCTTATACCTCACAGACAGGACCGAAAAGTTATTGTAAACAAATTCAATCAAAAACCCGTCAAAATGGAATGTGGAGTCCCGCAGGGGTCATCTGGGGCCCTGTTCTCTTTACTCTCTAAACGCTCCACTCTCACAATAATAACAACCCCATATTCCATCATTTCTATGCCGAGATACTCAGCTCAGTGCAGTGATACTGGAAAACTTTCCTTCCCCCTGAAAATTGTCCCTGCCTTCAAGACATTCAAAATGGATGATCAGAACAATTACAACTTAAGCCATAAAACCGAACCCCCGCTCATAGGGGCCCAACATAAACTTTCCTTATCGCAAAAACTTTATAGAAAAACGGCAAAAACGTCAGTTCCTTTGCCAACCTGTGAAGTAATTTTGGATAGTTCTGCAACAAAAACCCCTCAGAAAAATTCATCACCCAGACCCTTTCCCGTCTTGCACATCAATTTCGGGGCATAACCGGGTTCGCAAGATCTGTCCACTGAGCAATTCCAAGCTTGTCACATCTTATTCTTTCACGTTTTAAAAACGTAATTCTCTTCTGCTGGCCTACCACATCATCTACCACTCTCTTTAAGCATACAAACTCTGCACTCGACTGGTCCTAAAAAGAAAAAATCTGAAAACACACTCCCCTTCTGCTCCTTCACTGGGTGCCCCGTCTCACAAAGATGGGATAAAATCAAAAACCTTTTGTTTTTCCCCCCAACTGTTGTCTGTCTGTCTCTCTGTTTCTCTAGCGTTGTCTGCCTTTCTGTTTGTCTGTCTTTCTGTGTGTCTGTCACTGTCTGTCTCTATCTGTCTTTCTGTGTGTCTGTCACTGTCTGCCTCTGTCTGTCTCTCTGTATGTCTGTCTGTCTGCCTCTGTCTCTAGCTCTCTGTCACTGTCTCTCTCCTCTCCCTCTCTCTGTCTATGTATGCGCGTGTGTGTGCAATGTGTGTGTGTGTGTGGGGGGGGGGGGGGGGGGTCAAGTCAAAGTCAGTCGGTTTAAGAAAAGGAAAATCCAAGTGATGTAATCTGTGTGTGTATGTGTGTGTACATGGGTGTTTGTGAGTGTGTGCGTGCGTGCGTGCGGACATGCGCGCTCGCGCGTTTGTGTGCGCGTGCGTGCGCGCGCGCATGTACATTCATTCTAGAATGCTACAGACATACAGAGAGACAGACAGAGGCAGACAGTGACAGACACACAGAAAGACAGACAAACAGAAAGGCAGACAACGCTAGAGAAACAGAGAGACAGACAGACAGACAGAAAGACAGACAGATAGACAGATAGTCCTTCGGATGAGACTATAAACCGAGGCCCCGTGTGCGAACGCATGCAGAACATCTTGCGCACACGTTAAATCCTGTTCCGCTTTTCGAAAGAGTAGGCCATCGTGTGCCGGTGGGAACAGATGACAGAATTTACAAAACAGCATACACGCATTTAAAAAAGTCATCTGAGCGCTTTGATTTGTTGCTTTACAAGATTCAGCGCTATATAAGTTCCATACATTATTATTATTATTATTATTATTATTATTAGAAACAACATTGACAACAGTTTTATACTTACCACCAGCACCTACATCACAACAATCACATTTTTTTTAAAAGAACAAACACATAAATACAACAACTGCCACTAACCACAACCACCACCACCACCAACAACAACAACAGCAGCAGCTGTTAGCCTCATTAAGACAGCCATCATTACCGTCACATTTACAACCCACTGTCACGACAATTTTTAGAGCAACAACCTCCACCAACAATAGCAGCCACTCTTATTTCCCCCAACATTAACTACACAGTAACAACTAATCTCAACAACAGCAGCAGAAACAGCAGTAGCACCATCAACTACAGTAGCAGTAGCGGCAGCAGCAGCAAGCAAGCAACAATAACAACAATAGCAGCAACAATAACAAACATGTCACTGAGATAATTGCTGTGACAAAACAATAATAAACCCCAGCAGTTTCAATACTAACAGTAAAATCAAAACAATTACCACAACCGTTATCACCAATACCAACACACCACATGAAAGCGTCACGAACGTCATAAAGAAACAACAACAACAACAACGACAAGGACAATAACAATTCTAAGACAACGACTTCCCTGTGGTGAACCCGGGGATTGGGTGGGAAAGGGAGCTGCTGCTTGCTGTCAGTATAAATACTATTCACATTTTCTGGAAAATTTGTGTTAAGCATTCCTTCTTTTCAATCCCGCTCTTTGTTTCTGCCTTGTTCCTGTTGTTTATTTTCTTGCTACCTCTTCCTTGTCTATTTTCTGCCTTCTTGGTCCATTCTCCTGCCTTTGTTTTTCAGAACGACTTAGACGATAACAATTCTCTCCCATGCCGAAGTTGGATGCGCCGGGTCTGACTTGTCAGGCGCTCAAAGGCAGCCCAACGTATTTTCACTTATATGACAGAAAAACAGTTGTGACTGTCTGAGAGTTCGAAACAGAAGGAGAGAAGTACTTGAAGCGTATGTACTCACTAATATCATTAATAACAATGACGCATCGAACAGTTGCACTACCTCCGTGACAAAAACGGTGAACATTTCAACCAACAACAACACCAACAACACCAATAACAACAACAAGCAAGATGAAAACAGGTGTATACCAACCACCACCATCATTACCACCACAACCGCTAACTAGTACAACAACAACTACTACAACAACAGCAAGATGAAGACAGGTGTATACCCAATTACGGAAAGTAAAACAGAAAGAGAGACAGGGAGAGAGAGAGAGAGAGAGAGAGAGAGAGAGGAAGAGAGAGGAGAGAGAGAGAGAGAGAGAGAGGAGAGAGAGAGAGAGAGAGAGAGAGAGGGGGGGGGGAACACAAAACTCAAAACCCGAAACTCGAATTTTAATTGTTTAAGTCCAACAGCCCCATACAATAGAGGTGGACATAAGCTGAATAAACAATGATGGGGAAAGAGAGAGAGAGACAGACAGAGAGAGACAGAGAGAGAGAGAGACAGACAAACAGAGAGGCAGTCAGGCATACTGACAGACAGACAGAGATAGAGAGACAGAGGCAGAGGTAGAGAGACAGAGAGAGACTCGAAACTCGAAACTCAAATTTTAATTGTCAAAGGCCAACAGCCCCATACACTAGAGGTGGACATAAACTGACTACAAAACATTATATATATATATATATATATATATAGAGAGAGAGAGAGAGAGAGAGAGAGAGAGACAGAGAGACAGAGAGAGACAGAGAGAGAGATATAGATAGATAGACAGATAGACAGATAGATAGATAGATAGATAGATAGATAGATAGATAGATAGATAGATAGATAGACAGATAGATAGATAGATAGTAGATAGATAGATAGATAGATAGATAGATAGATAGATATAACAGAAATATAGATATACATACATTGAACACACACATACATACCTACATACCCTCATAGATACATATATACATGCATACAGACAGACAGACACACAGACGGAACCAAACACACGAAACAAACACACAAACAGACAGAGGCCTAGTTTGGAGGGAAAGGGTAAAACAAACACACACAAAAAAGGACCGAGATTCGAACAGGCAACTCTAGAAGTGCAAGTCCGCTTTTTTCTACCAGCTGACGCTAGCACAGCAAAGAAACAAGAGGAGTCCCCCGAAATTATCAACGCTATTGCTGTAACCAAAACCCACACACACACACACACACACACCTTTCCCTCTCCTTCATCACCCCCCCCCTCCCTCCATCACACCCCGTCCCCACACCTCCCACCCCCACTCCCACACTCCCAAACAACAGAAACCTCCCACCCCCACTCCCACCTTCCACCCTAACTCCACACCCACACCTACCTCCTTCACATCCCTCCTTCCCCCTCCGCTCTCACCCCCCCTCCCCCCCCCCGACCCTCTCCAGCTTGCTGGGGGTCTCTCTCTTTCTCTGTCTCTGTCTCTCTCTGTCTGTTTCTGTCTGTCTCTCTCTGTCTGTCTGTCTGTCTGTCTCTGTCTCTCTGTCTGTCTGTTTCTTTCTATCTCTGTCTCTGTCCGTCTGTCTCTCTCTGTCTCTCTCTCTCTCTGTCTATCTCTGTCTCTCTATATCTCTGTCTCTCTCTCTCTCTCTGTCTCTCTCTCTGTATCTCTCTCTGTGGGTCTATGTCTCTGTCTCTGTCTGGCTCTATCTCTCTCTCTCTGTCTCTCTTTCTCTCTATCTGTCTCTGTATCTCTCTCTCCCTCTCTCCTTCCCTCTCTCTCTGTATCTCTCTCTATCTCTGTGTCTCTGTCTCTGCCTTTCCCCTCCCCTCTCCCTCCTCCTCTCCCCTCCCCTCTCCCTCCTCCTCACCCCTATTTCATGAGCAGCAAAGCACAGCATCAGCAGCAGCAGCAACAGCTGCTGAGGACAGCACGGTCCAACCTAAAACGTGGTAGTGGTGGTGGTGATGGTGGTGGCGGTGGTGGTAGTAGTGATGCTAGTGGTGGTAGTGGTGGAGGTTGGTGATGGTGATGGCGATGGTGATGATGATGGAGTTGGAAGTGGTCGGTGATGGTGGTGATAGGGGAGAGTCCGCCAACAGTAGTAGTGGTAGTAGCAGTAGTAGTAGTGGTGGTGGTGGTGGTGGTGGGTGTGGTGGGGTGATGGCTATAGCGGGAGAGGAAGGTGAGGGATGGGGAAAGGGGGGAGGGGGGGGGATGAAAGTGGGTAAGAGGGTGATGGAGGTGGGGAGTTGGGGGGGGGAGGGGGGGGGGGTTTTAGAGGAGAGAGGCTAAAAGGGGGGAGGAGGGAGGAGGGGGGGAGGGGGGTGTCAAGTATTGATCGTGAGGCCTGGGGTGATGTACACCTGCTTTACCGGCTTGTTTGCCCGCTTAGCTTAGCTTAGCTTAGCTGAGGTGCCCTCCCGTACGTCCAGATGAGGAGAGAGCGAGGAGGCCGAGGAGGAAAAAGCTACATGTCGACGAAGAGGAGGAGAAGGAGGTAGAGGAGAAGGAGGTAGAGGAGGAAAAAGCTACATGCAGTCGAAGAGGAGGAGGAGAAGGAAGAAGAGGAAATGAGGTTAAGAGGAGGAGGAGGAGGTGGAAGAGGAGGAGGAGGAATGAGAGGAGAAGGAGGTGGTGGTGAGGGCAGAGAGAGAGAGAAAGAGAGAGAGAGAGGAGACAGAGGGAGAGGACAGAGAGAGAGAGAGAGGAAAAGAGAGAGACTAACTAATAGACAAACAGGGGACAGAGACGGAGAGACAGAAAGACAGACAGACAGACAGACACAAACGGGACAGATAGAGATAGATACAGATGACAGACAGACAGATAGACAGACAGACAGACAGACGGCAGACAGACAGACAGACAAATGGATGGCAGAGAGAAGAGAAGAGAGAGAGGCAAAGACGACACAGAGAGAGACATAGCGAGTCAGAGAGTTTGGAAACAGCAGAGGGGGAGACAGACAGAGAGCGGGGCCACAGACAGAGAGAAGGGGGAGAGAGAGAAGAGGGAGAGAGGAAGGGGTGGGAGAGAAAAAGAGGGGAGTGAGAAGAGAGGAGGGGAGTGGGGGAGATGAAGCGGACAACCACAGGTGTTGTTGTTGGCTACAGTAACACGTTGGTGTCAAAAGAAAGAGAGATAAAAAAAAAAAAGCGCAATAAAAAACAAGGATGGAAATTAGGGATAAGCTTATTCGATGACTGTTAGTTCCCAGTATTAGATTCACGCAAGAGTGCACGCACACGTACAGAGGTGGTGGTCTTCGAGTTTACGTCTCTTCCACATAAGTGATATTAGACAAAATGTTGAGTGCATGGGTACATGTATGCGTGTGTTCGAGTGTTTACATGCGTGTATGTAAGTGCGGATACTACATGCGCTCAAGCACATACTTTGTACCGATGTCTATAGATATATAAGACATAAGTGATTGCAGGTAGATGGGCAGTCGCAGCCAGGATGTGTGTGTGTGCGTGCGCGTGTGTGTGTATGTGTGTGTATGTGTGTGTGTTTCGCGCGCGGTGTGTGTTGTGTGTGTCGTCTGTCTGTCTGTCTCTGTTAGAGGAGGAAGATGTCTGGGTATTTTTGCCCGGGGGACAGAAGGATAGATAGTGTTCTTTAAGTACCTATCGTATGTTATACAGGGGTGTGTGTGCTAGCAAGTGTGTGTGTGTGTGTGTTGTGTGTGCGCGCGCGCATGTATTTTAACGTGTTAGCGCGTCTGTGTTTTGTGTATTTTGTGCATGTGTGTGTGTGTGTGTTTTAGGGTGTTAAAAATGTGTGTTGTGTGTGCGTTGTGTGTGTATGTGTGTCTGTGTTGTGTGTGTGTTTTAGCGTGTTAGCGTGTGTGTGTATTTTGTTGTGGGTTGTTGTTGTCTTCAATTTAAGTCTGTTCACTCTGAGTGATATTAGAAGAGGGAAATAGAAAGTGTAAGGAAGTTAAAGAAGTGAAGGAAGGAGGGAAAAGGGGAAAGGTTAAGAAATAGCATCAGTGCTGGTATTTTGGGAGGGGGGGGGGGGGGGGCAAAACTAGAAAAGTAATGATAATACTTTTAAACAGGAGCAAAATATAAACTCAACAATGTGGAAACATGAAATAACAAAAATGTAACTACAAAAAATATTCAAGTGGCATGCAAAAAATTGGGTTGGGCTGCTTTTTTGTTAATGTTTCCGAGTTGTTTTGTGTGGTGGTTTCCTTTGGGCTTTTAAAATAAGATTTGGGTTTTTTGGAAAATGATAACAAAAAGACATCTTTTAACATGGTTTTTTTTGTGGTTGTTTTTTTTTCTAATTTGTGTGGGGATCCCCCTCAGATTTAAAACGCGTTTCTTTATTTTGTGAGGGAGGTTTATAAAAAGGTTGGGCAGGTGGTGGGGCCTTTTTGTGATGTGTTTTTGTGTGTGTGTGTGTTTTTGTGTTTTTGTGTGTGGGGGTGCGCGCGCTTTGGTTTTGTGTTTGTGTTTGTGTGTGTTGTGTGTGTGTGTGTTTGCGTGAGTGCGTGATACATTGTGTTCTATTCTCTATGGAATCGCTTTTCTTGTTGAGGGTTGTTTTTCATTTAAAAAACGCGTTTGCCCGTTCCTTCACCTTTGATATTTGCTAAGGTTTTTTTTGTTGTTGTTGTTGTTATTTTTGTTTTTTTTGGAGGGTGTTTCTTGTTTCGTGGTTTGGTTTGTTTTTTTCTTTGTTTCGACGTCTTTTACTGCTGGAATGTTGTTTGTCAACAATCTTAAAAATAATCAGATTCGGAATAATATCAAAAAGTGATGTGATATATGAAGCCTATTATGTGTGAAACTAAAAACATTCGCAAATGTAAATGATTTATCACTATTATCATTATTATCGTCATCATCATCATCGTCGTCATCATCAGCATCATCATCGTCATCATCATCATCATCACCATCGCTATCATCATCATCATCATTTTTCATCATAATCATCATCATCACCACCACCACCGCCACTATCATCATTTATACAATTGGAATTCGTCAACCAACGAAACAAAATCTGAAAAGGCACACGAAGTAGCAAAACTAATAATACCACCACCACCACACCACCACCAACAAAAACAATAACAAAGCAAGCTTAAGCAAAGTTGTCAGAGTACAAACAAATGAACTAAACAAATGATTAAATGACAGTAAGTAAACACAGCCACAAGAACAAAAAAGATGAAGACATGATAAAGGCACGACAAACAGGGTGAAAATCAACTGGTCAATTCAATCTCAACCATGGAGTTTTTCCACCGAGGCATCTTAAAGTTTTTGGCCACCAATGCAACCATCTACCAAGCGTCTGACTCACCAGCCAGAAAGCCAACCACCCAACCAGCCATTCCACCAAACAACGACTCAATCAAATCAACCATGCAACCAACCAGCCCGTCAACCAGCCACCGCCCAGCCAACGTACAAAGCGGCCACGCTAATAATCACTACATTCCATACTTTACCATTCAATCCTTAAAAGTGATGAAAGAATCATCATTCAGTTCACTGGCCACCTATCAAATAACCAAATAGCCAACCATCCAAGCAACAAACCAACCATGTAACCAGATAGCCAACCATCCAAACAAAAAACCAATCATGTAAAAAGATAGCCAACCATCCAAGCAACAAACCAACCATATAACCAGATAGCCAACCATCCCAACAACAAACCAACCATCTATTCAACCATCTTGTCAGCTGACCAGCCAACAAAATACAAACAAACAACAACAAAATCCAAGAAAAAAAAAACAAGCAAAGAGCAAATTTGTGATAAACTGACTTATAGATTCATACTGAATAATCACCTTCGATCTTGTTTGTTTGTTTGTTTGTATGTCTTTTGTTTGTTAGCTGCTGGCTTGTTTGTTTCTTTACTGCTGTCATTTTGCGCTCATGTGCCTATTTTGTTGTTGGGGTTGGGGTTTTTTGTTGCTTTCTTGTTAGTTCATTTGATTGTCGTTTGCCTTTCTTTCAGTTTATTTTGTTGACTGATTTTTTTTCCTTTTGTTTTTAAACTGAAACTTTCATTACGCTTTCGTGTGACCAATGAAGAAAACTGTCGAAATCGAAGGGACAGAAAAAATAACTATGATGAGTCTAGGTTCGAGCTACTTCGGATATCATCGTATTGTTTCGGCTCTCGTCGTATCACTCATGGCATCCTTGTATTGCTTCGGGGTATCGTCGTATCACTTCGAGTCTCGTCGTATCGCTTCGGGTCTCGTCGTATCGCTTCGGGTCTCATCGTATCACTTCAGGTATCGTCGTATCACTTCGGGTCTGATTGGAGAAGTTCGGAAAACCTTAACACTGGGTCAAGTACAGTTGGTCATCTGTCTGACAAGTGCGTGTGTATGTGTGGGGTGTGACAAGAACACGTCTGCAGTTCGGACAGAGATCATGATTTGCTAAATATGATTCTATCTCCAAGTGTGTGGGTGTACAGTTTGCCCGGGATGGTGGGTCTGGACAGTTTTCAGTCGAAAAGTTTAGTTAAGTATCTGATCATTTCAGAAAGATCAGAATAAACAGTTCCAGTCCATTTTTATTTTAGTTTTGGGGTCTGGTGCATCAAGCACCAGGAGGAGCCTACCTAACTCCAGCCAGTGTTAATCCATATAACTTTTTTAATTACGAAAATGAATCCCTGGTCTGTCCTCCAAAATGTCGGACCTAGAGGGGTAAAGTTTGAAGTATGAGTTATTGCAAGGTAGGTGACACCTACACTAAGTAACCAACGAACTTAGCAGATACCTGGCTAACCAACTAGCTAAATAAGTAGCTTACTACCTTACTGACTAAATAAATAACTAGTTAGCTAACTTACTAACTCACTCATTCACTAACCTATCAGCTAATTACTAACAAACTAATGAGCGGTCAAACGAACGAACGAAGTAACAGACGGACTTACTATTTACTTTCCTTCCTTCTTTCCGTTCGTTCGTTCTTTCTTCCTTTTTTACTTCCTAGGCTTACTTTGCGCGCTTGTCTCTCTGCCTACTTGACACAATGTCCAGTTAACTGCTTCAGCCACTTAGAAACAAATCAATTATGGTCAACCATATGTTTTTACACTTAAAACATAAGCTTCTGTGGACAATCTTAGCTGTTTTTCTAAGCATTCTATTTGCTAGCGAGCCATCAAACTGACAGGCCAACTGATCAACTAACTGTCTGACTGACTGACTGGCCGGCTGGCTGACTGATTGAACAACTGAACACCCGATTTACTGTATGACAAGATAAATAAATAAGAAACAAATCAACTCACCAGTTAACTCACTCACTTACTCACTCACTCATTCATTCATTCATCCATTCACCATTTTAATGGACTCAAAAACTAACCAACACACTAGCCAACAAACAGACCAGCTACAAATCCACCTACCTACTAAGTCACGAACTTACTCGGTTACTATGACCTTTCTGGAACCAATCTTTCCTGAATCTAAACATTCTTCCTTGCCAGTTCCTAGACAAGTTATGCGACGGGATCTTGCTGTCTGTGTTGTAAGCCCTCTTGACAGGACGAATCGTTCTGTCCTGCGGTCATCCCAACTTGAAGACGTTCCTCGCAGAGAGAGAGTTCAAGATGTGGGCTCTTGAGTTGTACGCTGCAACTCAGTCCGCGACCATTCTGCTTTTCTGTGGCTTATTTTTTCCAGGTTCGTTGGCCAGTATTGTAAAACAGAACTAGAAATGAATGTCTCGTAGTAGTCAGGTCCATCCAACTTTGGACTCTTTTGATACTTGCGTCTCTTGCTATTGAAATGTTGCGCTGAAGTCTGTTGTGATTTCTGTGATAGGGTTTTTTTGCTGTTGTTGAAGATTTTAGTTGGATTTGATTTGGATTGGATTAGATTGTGTTATTCAGTGTTGGATTGTGTCGTGTTAAGTTGGGTTGGGTTGGGTTGGGTGGGCTTAGCTGGACTGCACTGGTTTGAATGGGTTTGGATTGGATATATGATAACAGCTGGTTACGCGGCATAAAAGGTTAACTGATTTACTTTGACCAGAAAGCGTCAACATAGTAGAGGTAAAGGTAAAGGAGTCCCATAACCTATACGGTCGTAGGCAAGTGAGACAAAAGAGACCTAATTTCTCTAGGGCCCAGCATATTGCGGACGGCGCCCATCTCCTCTCCCTCACTGCTTTACCTTCCCTGACCCTAAAGAGGCAGGTACCCATTTACAGCTGGGTGAACTGGGGGAACTGTACTAAAGCCAAGGCGTGCAAACGGTCACCTATCCAACTGGTAACCTGCTCGATGCTGCTTAACCTTAAAGGGGGGGGGTCTCCGTTTTGCTTGTGTCAAGTTGTGAGCGCGTTTGCATAGGCAAAAACAAATTGCTATACAGACAGTTTTCTTTCATAATTATGGGTTTTTTAACTGGTGCTAAATGAACATTCGAGCCAATACATTCATTTAGTACTAAAAAAACAAACAATTACCCCTCAGTCCACCGATCATTAACTACAGGAACAGCGGGAACATGTTTGTTTTTGTACACGAGAATTAAACCACCGATCTTTTCACTTTCTTGTCCGGTGCGTAGCCACTAAACCAACAGCACTCTCCTTTCCCCCCTCCCCTCTCTCTCTCTCTCTCTCTCTCACACACACACACACACACACACACACAGTCCTCTGTCTCTCATGTTTTTCATTTAAATCTCTTAACTTTCTACGCTCAAAAATTTCAGACAGGACTGACAGGAAACGACAAGTTGAAGTTGACCAAAATGTCTGTAAATGTACCAGTCAAGATTGACATAGGAACATGTGCGCTGAATACCAAAAAAAAATCTTCTCTATGTGATTGACTTGGTCTAAACTTAGGGTCTTGTATATATAGTTGTCAGGTCCTGTTCTTCAAATGTACTGATTCACTGGAAGGGGAGAGAAAGGGAGAGAGCAAGAGAGAGAGAGAGAGAGAGAGAGAGAGAGAGAGAGAGAGAGAGAGAGAGAGAGAGAGAGAGAGAGAGAGAGAGAGAGAGAGAGCTAGAGAGATTTGGTGTAGAAGGGAAGGCTGATGGGATGTTGTCTTTAAGTTTAGTACAGAGTTGTTGTTTTTTCCAAATATACGTTTGTTATCTCTCTCTCTCTCTCTCTGTCTCTCTTTCTGTCTGTCTGTCTGTCTCTGTCTATCTCTGTCTCTATGTATCTCACTCTCTGTCGTTGCCTCTGTCTGTCTGTCTGTCTGTCTGTCTGTCTCTCTCTCTCTCTCTCTCTCTCTCTCTCTCTCCTCTCTCTCTCTCTCTCTCTCTCTCTCTCTCTCTCTCTCTCTCTCTCCCTCTCTCTCCCTCTCTCATGAAGAAAAACAAATAGGGGCACACATGTGCACATACCCACATCAATACACAGACACCCACCTCCCAGACCCTGTCTCTGTCTGTCTGTATCTCACTCTCTGTCTCTGCCTCTGCCTCTGTCTCCTCTCTCTCCTCTCTCTCTCTCTCTCTCTCTCTCTCTCCTCTCTCTCTCTCTCTCTCTCTCTCTCTCTCTCTCTCTCACACACACACACACACACTCACTCTCTCTCTCTCTCAGTCTTCTGGATCTAATGTTTGCATTTAAATTTCTTAACTCTCTATCACTCAAAAGTTTCACACAGGGCTGACAGGAAACGAAAAATTGAGGTTGACCAAAATGTCTGTAAATGTATCAGACAAGATTGACATAGGAACATGTGCGATGAATACCCCCCAAAAAAATCTTGCCTCTGTGATTGACTTGGTCTAAACTTAGGGTCTTGTACATATAGTTGTCAGGTCCTGTTCTTCAAATGTACTGATTCACTGGAAGGGGAGAGAAAGGGAGAGAGCTAGAGTGAGAGAGAGAGAGAGAGAGAGAGAGAGAGAGAGAGAGAGAGAGAGAGAGATTTGGTGTAGAAGGGAAGGCTGATGGGATTTTGTCTTTAAGTTTAGTCCACAGTTGTTGGGTTTTTCCAAATATACGTTTGCTATCTCTCTGTCTCTGTCTCTATCTCTCTCTGTCTGTCTCTCTTTCTGTCTGTCTGTCTGTGTGTCTCTGTGTCTGTCTCTGTCTGTCTTTGTCTGTATCTCACTCTCTGTCTCTGCCTCTCTCTCTCTCTCTCTCTCTCTCGCTCTCTCCTCTCTCACGAAGAAAAAAAAATAGAGGCATACATGCGCACATACCCACATCAATTCACCGACACCCACTCCCCAAAATCCCCCGAAAGGAACAACAACAACAACAACAACAAAGACTACAAGAAACCAGGGGGGAATCTTACGACAAAAGATCTCTCTTCTCCTCAAAACAGCACTGTACAGTCTCTCTCTCTAAGGGTACTTCCCTCTCCTCCTTTCCCCCCTAGAAAGTCCTGTGTTGACAGTTTTAAAGGATGGACATTGTGTGGGGTTTGTTTAATCTATTTTTCAGTGTGGGGGTAGCCATAATTGTTTTGATTTTTTTTTTAATTGGGGAAATTTTTCTCTTAACTTTTTTGTTTGAGGGAAGTGAAAGGTTTGTTAATGATATTTTGTTTGTATTTTTCTTGTCTTCTCTTTTTGTCTGTTTTGGTGTTGTTTTGTTTTTGTTTTGGGTTTTTTTGGGGGCCAGGTCCTTTTTTCCTTCGACCAAGGTTATGGACTGTAAAAGGATAACGCAGTAGTAGTAGTAGTAGTAGTAGTAGTAGTAGTAGTAAAAGTAGTAGTAGGAGTAGTAGTAGTAGTAGTAGTAGTAGTGGTGGTGGTAGTAGCTTGCTCTATCACTGTAGTTATCAATATAAGTTGGGATGACAGTGCCAGATTTAGCGCTACATGGAGAAAAATCCAAAGTCTGTCTGAATCTTTCAACCTCAGTCTATTGATGAGTGTGTGTGTGTGTGTGTGTGTGTGTGTGTGTGTGTGTGTGTGTGTGTGTGTGTGTGTGTGTGTGTGTGTGTGTGTGTGTGTGTGTGTTGTGGTGTGTGGTATGTGTGTGTGTATGTGTGTGATGTGTGTGTGTCTGTGTTTGTCAAGTCAAGTCAAAATGATCTTTATTGAGCGTAAAAGATTAAGTTTGCACAACATTTTTTCTCATCCTGCCCTCACAAAAAAATCAAGATGTATGTATTTGTGTGCGTGCATGCGTGCGTGCGTGTGTTTGTGTGTATGGTGTGTGTGTGTGTGTGTGTGTGTGTGTGCGTGCGCGCGCGTGCACAACCGCTCGCGTGTGATTTTGATTTGATGTTACCTTAGAATGTTTTAACAAATACTAAGCACTGTTTTTCTTTAACTTTGTTCCTTCTAGATGACGATTCATACCCAAATTATGTGCCTGTCAGTGTTGTAATTGCAATTCGTGGGATGATTCAAGTTTTTGGTTTTTTTAACTTGACTTGTCGGTAGAATAATAACGAGATTAAAAGAAAGAACCAGTGTCAGCGGCATTTTTAGAAAACAAATATTTTGCTGGGCATCACTATAATGCTTATATTACCCTCGCATCTCCCTTCTCTGTCTCTCTCTGTCTCTGTCTTTGTCTGTCCGTCTGTCAGTCTCTCTCTGTCTGTCTCTGTCTCTCCGTCTCTGTCTGTCTCTCTCTATGTCTCTCTTTTTCCCTCTCTGTCAGTCCGTCACTCTCCTCTCTCTCTCCCTCTCTCTCTCTCTCTCTTTCCCCCCCCCCCTCTCTCTCTCTCTCTGTGAATCTGTCACTGCCCCTCTCCCCCCCTCTCTCTCTCTCTCTTTCTCTCACCCTCCCTCTCTCTGTCTGTCTGTCTCTCTCTCTCTGTCTCTCTCTGTCTCTCTCTCTCCCTCCCTCCCTCCATCCATCCCTCCCTCTCTCTGTCTGTCTCTCTCTCTCTCTCTATCTCTCTCTTCCTTGCCTACAGCTATTATAAAGACAGACATTAAAAGAGCTGTCAGTGTTGGGGGAAGCCCAACTAGTCATATTCAGCTGCCCCTCTTAACACTCCTTGCTTCTTTTTCTTCCTTCCTCTCCTTTCCTTTCCTTTCCTTCCTTCCTTCCTTTTCTTTATTTCTCATTTCCCTTCTGTCGATCATTTCCGTCCGCTTTCGTCCTTGCTCGACATCCTGACTTGTCTTGTTTTGTCTTGTCAATGTCTTGTTCAGTACCAGGGCTGGTGGGATGATTGGTTATTTCTACAGAACCTTGGTCTCCTGCTATCTATTAGGAAGCGTGTCATGCCGCTGTTGCCTGTGTGTCACTCTCTTGACTGTTTCTGTCAGCAATATGTCTGGGGTGATTTTTGTTTCTGTGTGTTCATGTGTGTGTGTGTGTGTGTGTGTCTGTTGTTCTCTCTCTCTCTCTTCTCTTCTCTTCTCTCTCTCTCTCTCTCTCTCTCTCTCTCTCTCTCTCTCTTCTTCTCTTGGTAAAAAGAAAAGAAAAAAGGTCACCACAGTGTTCCTTATAGATAAAAATTCTCTATCTATCTATCTACCTACCTACCTATCTATCTATTATTCTGCCCCTCCATCTGTCTGTCTATCTCTCTGTCCCTTATCTGTCTGTCTATCTAGCTAACTGGCTTTCCACCTCTTCTGTCTATCTTTATGACTGTCTATATCCGTCTTTCTGATTGTCCATTATCCATCTTTCTACCCCCATCACAATCTTCGTAAGACATCTACTTAACTCTACACAGAATAGAAACACAAACAAACAACTATACAAAGAAATCAACACAAAAACGCATTGCTGGCAAAAGGTTGCTTCCACACATTCCTCAACTCGCAAGACTTGATCGTTTTTTTTTAAGGTAATTAGTAAACGCTTTGATCTTGCTGTTAACTCTGTCTGTCTTTCTCCTTTGCCAGTACAGTTTGCCTTTCTCCCTCTGCTTTCTCAGTGTCGTAATCAAGATCAGGTGTCCCGGCTGGCTATTGAAACGTGTGATCTTTGGCGCAAACGAAAATAAAATGGAATGGCGGTGTTTGCGGAAAACCACTGGTGTCAAAGGATTTCGATGAGAGTTTTTGTCTATGTGAAGAACAACAAAAGTTACGGTAGGAATAGTTTTGCGTAAAACCTGTGTGTGTGTGTGTGAGTGTGTGTGTGTGTGTGATGTGAAATTCATAGGGATTTAGTTTGGTTCCTTTGTTTTTCAAAGGCAAAGTATGTTTATATTATTGGTTAAAATTGTTTGGGGTTCTTTGTTTTAGATTGCTGTAAATGTTAGTGTTAGTTTGCTTTTTGTTGATGTTGATGTAGATAAACGGGTTTCAAGGCTGTTTGTCCATAACAGTAAATGTCAGAAAACTGTCATAAAAAATTGTGTCATTTCTGAAACACGTAGCAATTCACCAGTATATATTCAAATAATGAAAGACTGTTTCTTTGTTATCTGAAATGTTGCTGTTCATACTGCTTGTGTGGTCAAGTATATCTCAGGCTGTTATCTGTATTCAATATCATTATTAGTTTGTTATTCCAAATACTGGATTGTCTGGGTTGTGTTTATTGGATTTTTTATTGGGGGGGGGGGGGAGGGGGTTGCTTGGATGTTTGTTGGTGTTTTTGTTTTTGTTTGACTTTGTTGTTGTTTAGCGAGAAAACATGTTTGATACGCAATTTTACATCACCAAATAAACAAACAAAAAATCAAGCATTGAAAAGAAAGGGTTGGGGTTTAGAAGCTTTTATAAAATGACCAGTGGGATTTATTACTGTCGTTATTGTTGGTTTTGCTTTCCAGTGATACTGAACTGTGTATCCGATTTTCACACATTCTGTGTTTTGTTTATAGTGTCATTATCATCATTATTGTTATTTTTTCTAATGTTAGCTTTCCTGTGAAATTCTTGTCGTTGTCATTCAACAATGCAAATTACCACAATATGCATAACGAACGGATCAGAATCATACCAGTATTGTGTTTTGCTACTTTGTTGTAATGCTTTTTGTTATGCTGTGCTGGACAGTGCTTTGCTCGGTTGTTGTTGTTGTATTGAGTTATGTTGCTTTGCGTTTACTGTGCTTGGTTTGTTTGTTGTTCTTTTTTTGTGTGTTCCGTATTGCACCGTAACTACATTAGATTGAGATGGAATGGACAAGGATGATTTGCATAAATTTTACCTCATGTCTTTGTGTATAAACATATTGCATCGCACCGCCCCACACCATATCGTCTTGCATTGCATTGCATTGATGTGCATCTGTTTGGCTTGGTTTGGCTTGGTTTTGTTAGGTTTGCTTTGGTTTGGTTTGGTTGGGTTTATTTTGGCTTGGTCTGGTTTGGCTTGGCAGTGGTTTGGCTTGGCAGTGGCTTGCTTTGGCTTAGTTAAGTTTGGTTTGACAGACAGGCAGGCAGACAGGCAGACAGGAAGGCTCGCAGAAAAGCAAGCAGGCAGACAGACAGGCAGACAAGAAGGCAGACAGACAGACAGGCAGGCAGACAGGTAGGCAGACAAACAGGCATGCGTGCATGCAGGCAGTCAGGAAGGCAGACAAGCAGGCACACAGGCAGAAAGATAGGCAAGCAGGCAGGCAGAAAGATAAGCAGGCAGGCAGGCAGATTGATAGACAGGCAGGCAGGCAGACAGGCAAGCTGATGGATAGATTTTGGTAAAGCAGGGAGGAAAAACCGTGGCTGCGTGATCAATAGGAGTGATTTTCTTCTGCGTCGATTAAATCTAGTCGATGTTTAGCGCAAATCGTGCTACCGTTTTCCCCAGCTTTCTGTGGGGCAAATTTCTTGTTCTTTTCTGTCCTTTTTATTTTTTCTTTGGTGCTAGTTTCGTGGTTTGCGTGGGTTTTTTTCACCTTTTTCTTCTCTTTTATCAGTTCTTTAATGCGTCTGTGGTGTTGTTTTGCTTCTGCGTGTATCTGTTTTTTGTGTGTGTGTGTGTGCAGTGTGTGTGTGTGTGTGTGTGTGTGTGTGTTGTGTGTGTGTGTGGTGTGTGTGTGTTGAGGGGGGGGGGTTGCTTATGTGTGTGCGTGTGTGTGTGTGTGTGTGTGTGTGTTTCGGTAAGGATGTACGTGAGTGTGTGCCTGCATGCGTGTAAGTACATGAACTGAAAAAAACGACAACCAAGTTACAGAAGAAATGAGTATAACTGTGAAAGACAGGGGCATTGGCAGAGGAAAGGCAAACAAAGAAACAGGAACAGAAAATGAAAAATAAGTTATTCTTCTGTTGTTTGCATGGGAGCCCCTTCCACTCTCCCAACAGCCTCCCCCAACACCCTACCTGTCAATTCTACCCTTTTCTCCTGAACACCCACCTACACACACACACATACAAACACCGCACGCATGCGCACTCACAAATATACACACGCTCACACATACTTACACACACGCATATACACACATACACACACGCGCGCGCGTGGTCACAAAAAATACACACATGCATGCACGCGCACACACACACACATACACACAGAGACAGACAGACAGAGATTAATACAGACGAACAGAGAGAGACAGAAACATGGACAGACAGAGAGACAGACAGACAGCAACAGAGAAACAGAAGTAAATACAGAGTAACAGAAACAGAACAGTAAGGAACATTAGTAAATCACAGTCTACTAGTTGGGAGTTGTTTGCAGGTTCTGCTTATGCATGCTTTCAAGCTAAGTGCTTTTTTGTTTGGTTTGGTTTGGTTTGGTTGAGTTTTCTGTAATGACATAATAAACGGATGTTATAACGGTGTTAACGTGCGCTGCTTTCTATTCCTTAGGTGCCCTAGTGCTCCATTTGCCGCTGATCAAGACCACGTGATTCAGCCATCTAATGAAGCGTGTGATTGCTCACGTGTGGCCCCCTTCCCTCAATCTTAGCATGAAGAAAAAAAAAGACTGAATGAAGGAAGGAAGGACAATATAGCTGAGTAGTAAAGAACGTTTGACTGCAATCACATGAATCTGTGAAGTCGTGGGTTCGAATATTGTTAGCATGTGGTGAATTGTCGGTGTGGATTTTTATGATCTCCCAGGTCAACTTTATATGTGGACCTGCCGGTGCCTTAACTGCTTTCATGTTAAGACGCATGCAGAAGATCAACTATGCACGCTAAAATTCCTGTCATTCATGTCAACATTCAGTGAGTTATGGAAGCATGAACATACCCAGTATACATCACTAAAGTCAAAATGAGGCTACCATCATGGTGGACAAAAATGGTTGCATATGGAACATTTCATCATAGGTGAACCTTTGAGCTCTATCGAAGGAACAAAAAAATGAATGAATGGATAACCAAATGAAAGATACTAAAGAGGATGCAGGAAAAAATTAATGAATGAATAAATGAATGATCGAGCAAAAGAATTCATGAATCCAAGCTTCCATTATGGCTATGTCTTTTTCTGCCACAAAGAGAGACCTTGGTCTGCTTTTAAACATAAAGAATGCAATGTTTCTTTTTCTTCATGTTCATAGATTAGATCTGCTTTTTACCCTTTACAGTCTTTGCAGATGTCTGTTATTCTTTTGCTCTGTATCTGTATCTCTATCTCTCTACAAGCCATACCTCCTTTCATCTCTTTGTCTCTTAAGTATCCTTTCACAAACACACACCCCCCTCACACACACACATACACACACCCCTCACAAACACACACACATGCATGCACATGCACCCCCCAACACACACATACACACACACAGAGATGGAGAAAGAGAGGCAGAGACAGCACAACAGAGAAATAATGAAATAATCACACTCTATTACTGGAAACGTTATTTGCAGATTTCTGCTTTGGCACGATTTCATGTGAAGATGTTTGCTTTTTGGTTTGGGTTTGTTTGCTTTCAGCATGTAATGACATAATAAACGGATGTTATAACGGTGTTAACGTGCGCTGCTTTCTATTCCTTAGCGTGCCCTAGTGCTCCATTTGCCGCTGATCAAGACCACGTGATTCAGCTATCTATTGAAGCGTGTGATTTCTCACATGTTTGCCCCCTTGTCATGACCCTGTCCTTAAAAAAAAGAAAAAGAAAGAAACAAGAAAAGGAGGCATAAATACAGGACCAAGCAGAGAGAGAGAAAGCGAGAGAGAGAGAGAGAGAGAGAGAGAGAGAGAGAGAGAGAGAGACCCAAGGTGAAGAACAAAATGAGGAAAAATGGACATATAGTCATGAAGGAGGTAAGGAAGAAAGGAAGGAAATGGCTTTGTATATGTACAAAGACAGAAGGAAAAAATAGAGGGAAAGACAGACCATAGTAATAGAAGAAAGATTATAGACAGACACAAAGTCAGGAAGGAAGAAAAGATGAACATGGTTTTCTATATGCAAAACGATGAAGAACAAAACATAGAGTGTGACAGATCAAGGTGAATAAAGATAGTTCAAGGGAAGACAAATAGAAAGTCAGGAAGGAAGGATAAAAGAAAGGATGGAAATGCCTTTCTACATGTACAAAGAGAGAAAGAAAAAATAGAAAGACAGACCAAATTAAAGGGAGAAAGATTAAGGAAAGACAGACAGAAAGACATGGAGGAAGGAAGAAAAAAGAAAGAAAAGACAAAAAGAGATTTCTGTATGCACTAAGTCTTTTGAAACAGAATTATCTAGTTACTAGTCTTAGGTACATTGGTTTTTGTGTGCTGATTTCTAGATTACAGTTGGTTTATTTTATTGTCATATTTTTCCTCTTTATTCCCTGTCATCTTTATGTCTGTCGATTAATCTTTGTGCGACTCTCTATATGTTAGACTGTTTCTGCATCTTTGTCTCTCTGTCTCCTGTAAACCTACCTTGCCCTTTCTCCTTCTGTCCTTATTTTTTCACACACCCATGCACGTGCGTACGCACGCACACACACACATACACACACACGCACGCACTCACGCACGCATACACACACACACACACTCACGCGCACGCGCGCAAGCACACAGACAGTGGAAAGTTATTTGCAGGTTCTCCTGTTGCACAATTTGATGCTGGCATTCTGTATTGTTTATCGATTTATTATTTTCTTCTTTAATGACATAATTTACGGATGTAATGGCATTGCTGCTTTCTCTTCCATCAATGTTAGTTTTTCATAGTGCCCTTTGTGCTTCAAGACAAAGCCAGTCATATCAATATTCCAGTGCCTCTTTTCCTTTTCGCTTTTAAAAGATGGCCCTTGATATCTTTTCCCTGTTCCTTCACTAGGGCTCTGATGTCCACTGATGGTAAGATTTTGCGAAAAGGACTTTTTTTCGCCGTCCATTAAGATAGCCACATTCCGACTTCGGGGATGATGTCTAAAACTCGACACCAGTGTGCATGCATTTTTAAGGTTAAAAAAAATCATTCCATGAGCACATGATAGTATACTCTTCAAAAAAGAGGAGACATGTTGTTGTTGTTGTCTTCAATTTAACGTCTGTTCACACTCAGTGATATTAGACGAGACATGTAAAAGAGGAGACATGTTCTAACATGTGTGCAAGATGCTTTGTGTGCGTTTGCGCACTGGATTTTTAGCTTATAGTCTGATATAAAGGATTTTGCTGGTTGCAACATCTTCATTAGTGCCCCCACGGTCCAAGGGACCACGGGATAGGTGAGGTGAGGATAAGGTCTTTTGGGGGCAGTGGAGTCGGCACTGATGTTATCTCGAGGGAAAAATCCCCTTAAGTTGCCATCTCAGGGGTACCTGAAACGTGGAATCGACCATCCCTGGCTGTCAGATTGCAAGCACAAGGTTCTAACCACCAGGCTACACTCCCCCCCCCCCACCCCCCTCATCCCCTCCTCTTCCATTTGACCTCAGTGATTCTGGTTGAGAACAAAAAAGTCGCCTGGCATGTGTTAGGTCACGAAATGTTTATTCCTAGCCCCCCCCCCCCTTCCCCCTCCTCCACCTCCACCACCATAGGACTGCTGTCCATTCTTCGTGACCCAATTCTGTGTGAATGCTTCCTGACCCATTTTTTGCTGATTAAGATCCCGTGGCTCAGTGACCCAATGCAAGGCGTAATTTGTCACGCACTCCGCCCTTCACCCTTCCCTCCCTACTATCTCCCTCCCCGTAAAATAAAAAATGGCTGGTAGTATGACCTCGTTCATTTTTCTCCCAGAACACATCAAGTCCAGTCTGTTGTTCAGCACGTTTCGTGTATTTCTGCGTGCTTTTTTCTGTTCTGTAGAATAGTGCGTTTCTCGTTTAGTCCTTTGTTCTCTTTGGCGTTCGCTTGTAGTTTGCCGGTCTGTCTCTCTGTCTGTCCTTCTGTTTGCTTCTATGTTATTTTTCTTTCTTTGTTTCTTTATATCTTCCTCTTGTCTTTATTTTATCCATTCTCGGTCTATCGTTCTCTCTTTCTGTCTGTCTGTCGGTCTGTCTGTCACTTTCTGTATATTTCTGTCTGTGTGTTGACATATCTGTTTTACTATGGTCTCTGTCTCTGTGCGTGTCACTGTGTGTCTGTCTATCTGTCTGTCGATCTGTCTGTCTCTCTCTCTCTCTCTCTCTCTCTCTCTCTCTCTTTGCCTGTAGTCTGTCTGCCCGTCTCTTTCTCTCTCTTTTGTCTCTCTTTTATGGCTCTTTTAGGCTAACATTACAATATTATACAGACACAAATTCGCGTGTGCAACCACGTGCGCATGTGCGCGCACACAGACACACACACACAGTCTCACACACATTACACGCACGCACAAACAGAGAAATAAAACGAAATAAGCACACACGTAGGTACATGCCTTACAAGAGACAAAGTGACTTGTTTGGTTCTGCTTCAAGCACGATGTTCATGCTGATGCTTTGGTTTCCTTTTCTTGTTGTTGCTTTTTTTTTCTCCTCCCTGCTTGCACAAGATAAGGTAATTAAGGGATGTTACGAAGTTGTTCACATCCTGCTGTTTTCAGCTTTCTCGTCCTTATCTTGCCTTAGGCGTCAGTGTGCCATTATGCTTCTGATCACGTTGACAGGGTTCACAGATCCAACACAATGTGTGATAGGTCACGTTTTGACCACCTCACCACCCCCACCCACCCCTGCCCCTCACTCTCCTCTCTCTCTCTCTCTCTCTCTCTCTCTCTCTCTCTCTCTCTTATTTGCCCCATCTCCTCCCCTACCTTAGAAAATGGCTGTCAGCATAGCCTTGGTCATTATCGTTTAAGGACATGTGGACTCTGCTGTGTTACTAAGCTGTGAATCATACATTTGTTGTTGGTTTTTATTTGGTCCAGTTCTGTAAAGGACCTTTGTCATTTGCTCGATTCTTTTTTCTGTTTTCTGTTCTGACTTGCTTTTCTGTCTATCTGGTTTTGGGCTTGACTGTCCCTCTCTTTCTTTCTTACTGTCTCTGTTTTGTTTCTCTGTTTCTGTCTAACCTGACATATCTACTCTCTTTGCCCCTTCTCTCTCTTTCCTTGATTATTCGTTTACACACACGTACGCGCTCACGCAGACATACACACAGAGACACAGGCATACACAGACATACACACATATACACATAGAAAGGGACAGACAGACAGACAGACGGACAGACAGAGAAAGAGAGACAGAAAGCGAGAAAGACAGAGACAAAGCAGGACAGAGACAAGAGAGAGATAAGGAGAGAAGGGAGCATCTATGAAATATAATAACCACCATTTGTTTATAAATGGAAAGTCATTTGCCATTTCTGCTTTTTGCGCAATTTCATGCTGACATGTTCTATTGATTTTTGTTGTGTCTTTTCTTTTTCTTCTGGTTAATGATGTCATTAGTGGATGTTACGATGTTGTTAACAATATGCTGGGTCTTCTTTTTTTTCGCTTCTGCGAAATCGTCTTTGCCATGATGTTCCTCTCCCTGCCTTTCAAGCCCACGTGCTGCCATCTTCCAATGAAAATGTGTTTTTCATTAGGCACTGTCCTGTCCTCAGGAGACGGGATAGCTCAGTGGTCGGAGCACTCGCTTTCCCCCAGCCGAGGTTAAGCAGCGTCGAGCGTGGCTACCACTTTAGATGGGTGACCGTTTGCGCGCCTTGGCTTCAGTACAGAATCCCCAGTTCACCCAGCTGTAAATGGGTACCTGCCCTCTTTAGGGTCAGGGAAGGTAAAACAATGAAGGAGAGGAGATGGGCGTCGCCCTCAATATGCTGGCCCCTTGAGAAGTTGAGGTCTCTGACACCTCGCTCCCCTACGACCTTATAGGTTATGGGACTCCTTTATCTTTTACTGTCTTCTCTCCTCCCTCTGGAGCACGATGCCTTCACTCTGTGCCCCCTAGTCATTTGGGGGGTGTTGGAACACAGTTATCTTTTTTAGGCCATTGTGTGCCTGTAGGAATGGATGACAAAATTTACAAAACTGCATACACACGGGGACTGATGTAAAAAAAAAAGTACACGAGTGCTTATTCCATTATCTTCGAAATAAAAGAATAAATATATAAATAAAATATCTTGAAAACACACTCTCTCTCTCTCTCTCTCTCTCTCTCTCTCTCTCTCTCTCTCTCTCTCTCTCTCTCTCTCTCTCTCTCTCTCCTTCGGATGAGACTATAAACCGAGGTCCCGTGTGAGAACGTACGCAGAACATCTTGCGCACACCTTAAAACCCGTTCCGCTTTTCGGAAGTGTAGGCCATTGTGTGCCAGTGGAAACGGATGACAAAGTGTACATAACTGCATACACACGGGGACTGGATGTAAAAAAGCACACGAGTGGTTATTTCATTATCCTCGAAATAAAAGAATAAAAAGAAAGAGTATCGATGTGTTACATGAAGGCAAACTATGGATGGGCTTACCCACACTTTCCTAGCAGAGTTTGTTTCGCTTTGTGCTTTATTAAGGAAGCAAGTTTTGCTTTTTCTTCGTTTTTGTTTTGTTTATTTGGTATTCTGATACAATGAAATATTTATGATATATTGCAATATTGTCAGTTTTATACTGCTGACCTTTACATGAACAGCTAGCATTTTTGATTGATAACCTCTGTTTTTTTGGTTGTTGTTGGTTGTTTTGGGTCGATCAAGATTTCTTGTTTCACTGAATCAGTTCAATATGTGATTCGTCATGCATTGCCCTCTCTCATCATCCCGATATTTTCCTACCCCTCGACCCCCCCCCCCCCCACACACACACACACACACTTTCATCCTCTCTCTCACAATAACATATTGCTCTGGTGACCGGGTTAACGCTTTTTTCCGGAGCATATTAACCCTGGGCCCATTGTTTAGCACGTATCATGTGTGTCTGTTGTGTGTAGTTTTCTGTGGAGTAGGGCTGGTTTTCTTCCCGTCTTTCTCTTTTAATGTTGTCTGTAATATCTTTTAGCGTTCGGTGTGGGTTTGTTCCTGTCTGTCTCTGTTTTGCCTGTCTTTGTCTGTATTTTCTCGTACGTGTGTGTGTTTGTTTTTTTTCGTCTGTCTGTTTGTCTATCTGTCTGTTTATGAAAGCCAGCCATTGTGATTTTCCTCTGGATACGGAGCCAACCCCTCCTCCCACTACTCTCTAAGCATTCGTGCATTTTTCTATCAGGTCCATCCCCGTGTGCATGCGGTTATGCGAATGTTGTCATCCGTTCTTACTGATAAATGGCGTACTCTTCCGAAAGGCGAAACAGGTTTAACGTTGGCACAAGAGGTTCTGCGTACATTCGCACACAGGAAGTGTATGTGTGCGTTTGTGTGCGTGCACGCGTGTGTGTTTGAGCGTTTGGTTGTGTGCGTGTGTGCACGTGTTTATTTTTGTTTCTTGGCATGGCAGGGTAGTTTTGTTTTGTTTTGGTAGATTTTGTTCTTTGTGCTTGGATGGCGAAAGGGGGACTTTTTGTTTTGCTACAGCACATATGCGCGTTTGAGTCTATTTTTAAGAAGACACAGCTGAAGTGAGATTTTTATGTACTGTAATTCTGCCTGTAGAGCAGGAAGCACATGTGTATCAAATCAGCACTGTAAAAAAGATCAAAGAACCAACTAAGCAAAGAGCCCTGGCTTCACCCCTATATCTTTTTCTACACTTGCCCGCTAGATAAATGTCTTGATGATGTAGTGCAACAGAAAACGAATGTTTCACACGCTGTAAAAGAAAACAAAAACCACACCTCCTTTAGCGAAAGAAAAAAAAACATAACCGAACAAAGCTGAAATCCGGCTCGATCCAGCAAAAAATGATAAACATAGGACACGACCTTCCACATCACGTATATCTCAGTTTTAGTGGAAGAATGGCTATGTTATGTGCCCTGACGGAAAAACAATGCCAACAGATGGGAAAAGCAGAAGAAAGTCTCTTGTTTATTTTTCTTTTTCTTTTTGTTTGCTTTTTTGGTGTGTGCAGAGGAAGGACAGATCAAGCATCTAGAACACATGGACATATCGGGATTCCTGTTGCTAGTTTTCTCCATGAAATGTCTGTTTGAAATGTCTCTGCTGGTGCCT
>CM054155.1:13521313-13541313 GCA_028751875.1 Rapana venosa
CTCTCTCCTATCTCTCTCTCTCCCTCTCTGAGGTATCTTGAAACCACACCCATAGTGCCTGTCATATACACATGGGTAGGAGGAACCGTGGTCGAGTGGTTTAGGCGGTCAACTCGTGATCCAGAGGTCGCGGGTTCGATCCCCGCTCGGCTCGGTGTTGTGTCCTTGGGAAAGACACTTTACTCCTATTTTCCTCACTCCACCCAGGTGTACAAGTGGGTACCAGCTCTGCTGGGGAAGTATCTGGCGACAGACTAGCGTCCTGTCACAGGGGTGGTGAAAAACCATCAGTTCGCTTAACGCTACAGAAACCGGGATAAGCTCCGGCTCTATGGGCCTTCTGGCTCGAAAGAACATACTTTATACACATGGGTGTCTATGTACCTAGGTGAGTAATTATTTAAGTGTGCTTGTGAATGTGCGCGCACACACACACACACACACACACACACAAATACACACACTCACACACACACGCGCACGTAGGCACACACACACATACATAAACAGACTCTTGTTTGATTTGTAAGGTTTATCACTGATTAGTTTTGTGTGTGCATATATATCATCTTTCTTTCTTTTATTTTATTTTAGATAGATGGCTTGATGAAAAAAGCAAATGCACTGCTTATTCAATGTACCGTCTACAAATAAAAGTTTGACTGACATTGACTTTGACTTTGACTTTCACACACACACACACACACACACACACACACACACACACACACACACACACACACACACACAGATTTGGATACTTTCATCATGTATAGGCCGTTGCCCCTCGTAAAAAGGTTTATACACCAAATACACAAGTGTATTAAAGCGCTCCATTGACAATAGTGTATTGTGATATGAGAGAGAGAGCGAGCGAGAGAAAGAGAGAGAGAGAGAGAGAGGAGAGAGAGAGAGAGAGAGAGAGAGAGAAGAGAGAGAGAGAGAGAGAGAAGGAGGGAGAGCGGATGAGAGGGGGAGAGAGGGGAGAGATAGAGTCATTAACGCAGAGAGAGAGAAATTTATTTATTTATCTATTCTTTTATATCGAGGATAATGGATTAAGCACTGATGTACTTTTTTATATCTAGTCCCCGTGTGTATGCGGTTTTGTAAATTCTGTCATCTGTTCCCACCGGCACACAATGGCCTACTCTTACGAAAAGCGGAACAGGATTTAACGTGTGCGCAAGATATTCTGCGTGCGTTTGCACACGGGACATCGGTTTATAGTCTCATCCGAAGGACTTTTGGGGAGAGTGGAGTCTGCACTGATGTTAAACTCCAGGAGAAAATATCCCTCTTGAACGGGAATCGAACCCGGGTCGTCAGATTGCGAGCGCAATGTTCTAACCACTAGGCTATCCCGTCCCCCAAAGAGAGAGAGAGAGAGAGCGACAGAGAGGTAGAAAGAGAGAGCGATTACTACGCACATTTAATGACAGATAGAAAGACATTCACAAAATAACAAGAGATGAAAGCGACCTACGGACAAACAGACAGACAGACAGGCAGACAGATAGACAAACAGAAATAATACGGTCCATCTCATCCCGATATCTCTTTGCGGTCATGACTCTCAGAGGGCTTGGAACCATGAACAAAAAATTTATTGCCTGTCTGTGTATAAAAGCCAGCCATTGTGATTTCCCCACCTCCACCCCACCCCACCCCACCCCTGGATAAAGTATCCTCACTGTTCATCGTATAGTTCTGATTTTGTATTTTGAATGCTGTTGGGGGTATTTTTGTAAAAGAGATGTGAGGATAGTGTGGGTATGCATGTGCGCTTCAGCGCTCTCTGCCCTCATTTTTAGAAAGAAATGTTGAGGGATATCTTTTACACATGACTCGATGTGCTTAGGTCTTAAACAGTTACACTTTATCTGCTATGATTTGTGTCGATGTGTCATGGGTGTTTTTTTATGTATGTATGTATGCATGTATGTATGTATGTATGTATGTATTTATGTTGTATGTATATATATATATATATATATATATATATATATATATATATATATATATATATATATATATATATATATATATATATATATATATATATGTGTGTGTGTGTGTGTGTGTCAAATCAAAGTCAAGTCAAAGTCAAAATTTTATTTCCAGATGGTACATTGAATAAGCAATGCATTTGCTTTTTTTCATCAAGCCATCTATCTAGGAACAAATTTCGTAATGATTATACTAAGACACTACATTATTGCATCGTTTACCATTAAATCAAACCAGTTAAAAAAAATAAAAAAAATTAAAAAAAAACCAGGGTGTGTGTGTGTGTGTGTGTGTGTGTGTGTGTGTGTGTGTGTGTGTGTGTGTGTGTGTGTGTGTGTAACTGAGAAAATATATTCATTATATTGTGTGTAAGCGTGTGTGCATGCGCGTGCGTGTGTGTGTGTGTGTGTGTGTAAGTGTGTGTTGTTTATTTGTGTGTATGTGTGTGCGTGTGTTTACGGATGTGTATGTGTGTGTGTGTGCGTGTGTTTACGGGTGTGTATGTGTGTGTGCGCGCGTGTGTGTGTATGTGTTGTTTGTTTGTGTGTGTATGTGTGTGTGTGTGTGTTGGTCTATTCCATAACCCCAATTCAAGTTATGCAGACATCTCAAATTTGAATAGAGACTGTGTTTTGCATTCATTTTTTTCAAGCTTGACTTACATCATCAAGTTTCGGTCGCATCTCGTTTCTTAACCTATAAACTTTCCAGAGAGAGAGAGAGTGAGAGAGAGAGAGAGAGACAGAGAGAGAGACAGAGAGACAGAGAGAGAGACAGAGAGAGAGACAGAGAGAGACAGAGAAAGGCAGAGAGAGACAGATAGACATACCGACAAAGATAGATACAGACCGCCAGCGACAGAGACAGAAAGAGATACAGACACGCAAGCATATGAACAGAGACAGAGACAGACACAGAAATACAGAGACAGACAGACAGACAGACAGACAAATAGACAAGACTTATATATAGACAGGCAGTCACAAATGACAGGGAAAATAATGACAAAGGAAGACACACACACTCACTCACAGACACAACGTTGACTACTCTCCATCCCATTCTGACACTCAACCCCCTCACCACCATGTCTCTCAAAGGGCTGGTAGCCATAACGAATATCTGTCTGTCTACCTGCCTGCCTGCCTGCCTGCCTGCCTGCCTTCCTTTCTTCCTGTCTGTCTGTCTGTCTGAATGTCTGCCTACCTGTCTGCCTGCCTGCATGTCTGTCTATCTGTCTGTTTGTCTGTCTATCAACCTGCCTACCTGCCTGCCTGTCTGTCTGTCTGTCTTTTTGTCTGTCCGTCAGTCTGTCCACCTGCCTGCCTATCTGCCTGCCTGCTTGTCTGCCTGCCTGCCTGCCTGCCTACCTGCCTGCCTGCCTGTCTGTCTGTCTGTCTGTTTGTCTGCCTGCCTGCCTGCCTGCCTACCTGCCTGTCTGAGAGGTCATTTCATGTTGAGGAAAAATCGATCTATATTTGCAGCTCTGAATTATCTGCCATATTCATGGGCTTTTATGTTAATCTTCTATTATTTTCCTAAATTTATATTTCACTAGACGCTTTGTTCTGTGTTTGATTTGATTCCAGTCGTTCTTACATGCCCTAAAACAAATCCAGTTTCAAAAGTGTGAGACAATAGACAATATCTCGTAACTGAGATTGGTCAATCCTTGACTTTCATTTTCTGATTGTTACGAGGCGCTGGTGTTACTTTTGTTGGCATTCCTACGACATTGTGCGGTTATTCTACCTTTAATGAAAAAGTTGACAAAATAGCGCAAAATATGGGCTATAGCATAGTTAATGGGTTGTGCAGCATGATTGTCCCCTTATCCATTCATGAGGGCTACAGTATGTTACAGTATGTATGTTGGAACAATGTTTTAAAAGATAGCAAAAAAAAAAGGTATCGGTTCTCCCTGGAAATGTGATGTATAGCCATGTATTATCTTTTCGATAAGACCAATGGCCGTAAAACTCACATCAATATAGAATAATGTTGTTGCATCTGCTTAGCTACATGTTTAAGCTCTATGCTTTAGAAACAAAAATTTTCACCAAAATACATATCATGTATCTGTGCAAAAATATTACCTTGGCTCGCATTCTTTTAGAATGCAGGATTTGAAAAAAAAACTGTTTTTACTGTTTTCAACAGTCGCTGCTTAAGAGCAAATTTCAAAACACATTCCATTTAATGAAAGAAGATTGGATTGTCATTAATTCATAGTCCTATTATCAGATTGTTAAGCTCTTTTTTTAATGGATGCTTACAGTTGGTATGAATTGGGAAGTTAGTTTTGAAGCTGTGTTTTTTTTCTCTTCAAACCTTTCTTGTGTTTGGTTTTCCTTTGGTGTTTTCTTATAGTTGTTATGCGATAATGGCTATGTGTACACCCCAACCCACCCATTTCTCCACACACTCACATGCAGGCACACTACATCTTTCACCGTCTGAGTATCACTAATTAGCGGACAGGACTTTAAACTGAAGAACTAACATACTTACATTTATACATACATACATACATACATACCATACATACATACTTCATAAATCATACATACCATGCATGGCATACAAACATACATATTATATGTTTATACTATATAATATGGTGCTATTTATATCTATAACATATGGACATATTACATATATACATTTAGATATAGAAATATATATAACTGTATGTATATAAATAATATATATATAGTATATATATATATATATAAATATATATATATAATATATATATATATTGCAGCGGAACAACCCACTCTCTTGTCCTGTCAATCATTAATGCTTTGATTAAGGGAGAGATAGGTAGACAGGTTCTGTCCTACACTTTTGATCAGAGATATGGAAAAAAGTAGAAAGAGAGTGGGGAAGAGAGAGTATATATGGGGAAATAGTGAGAGAGGGGAGAGGAGAGAGAGAGTAATGACGAGGAGAGAGAGAGAGAGAGGAGAGCTGAAGATGGATTGAGATGAGATTGGGGAGAGAATAAGAGAAATGATGAAGCCCGGTGCGGAGAGCGGAAGCGAGATGGAGAGGAGGAGGAGAGAGTTTAAGAGGTAGAGAGGAGAGCAAAGAAGGAGAGAACGAGATGAAGGGAGGGGATGATTGGGTGCTGAATAGGGATCTGAATCAGAAGAAGGAAATGTATACTTGGAGCGAGGTGAAGATGATTGAGAGAGAGAGAGATGAGGAGACGGAGAGACGAGAAGACGAGGCGACTCGAGAGAGAGAGGATGCGAATCGAAATGCGACCTGCGAATGCGATAAGTTTCAGTAATTATAGCCATGGCCCTCCCACATGAAGCTGGTCGTTGGAGGCGTAAATAAAAAAATGAGCGCATATTCCAAAACAAATTGCATAAGTGAAACATGTAATAAACAGAAGAATGTTTTGTCAGTTTTTGTGGTCTGTCTGTCTGACTATCTGTGTTGTTTAGTATGGGATGGATTATGAACTTGAGAAGCGTAGCGGATTAGTTGAAGGACGGAAAAGACAGACAAGACAGAACAGATAGGATAGCTTTATAGATAGATTTGTAGATAGATACATAGATACATAGACTGGACAGGCAGACAAACAGACAGGCAGACAACAGACAGTCAGATAGACCAGACAAACAGACAAAGATGGATAGACAGATAGAACAACAGTAGGACAAACAGATAGATAGGATAGACACGGACAGAACAGACAGACTGGACAATAAGAATTGTTAGATAATCGGAGATAGTTAGATAGACTAGATAGATAGATAGGATAGATTTGTTAACTGTCGGAAGAGTAAGTCTTTTCCTGTCAGTTGGTACAAGGATTAGACATTTTTTTTTTATTTTTTATAAAACGCAATTCACAAGGGCAGTGATTGTGTGTGTAGCATCATCCCTGACTTTGGGTATGCGGCGACCTTAATATTAGTAGTGGGTCTCAAATTAGCCGCATACGGGAAGAATAAAAAAAATTCTGAATTGTTTGAAACCTTTTGAGCTTAGCTTGGAACGAAAAAATATTAATTAAACATAGAAAAGAATCCAGCAAAAGCAACACAAGATAGTCCTCCGATGAGACTATAAAGTCGAGGTAAAACATCTTCGCGCACAGCGTTTGTGAAGCTCATGTTCCTCTTTCCGTAGAGTAGGCCATTGCGTGGCCGGTGGAACAGAGAACAAAAATTTACGAACACTACATACACACGGGGGGTAGAGTTTAGATGTGTAAGAAAAGAAAAAATGGGACACGGAAGGGTATTCTATTATCTTCGGAAAAAATAAAAGTAATTGATATTCAAAAAAATGAAATAACATTGTTAGGTGACCGCATCAGAATACCAAAAGAAACAAGATTAAAAAGTAAAAAAAGGGCGGGGGGGGGGGGAAGATAAGAGAGCGGTGAGAGAGGAAGAGAGAAGAGAGAGAGAGAGAGATGAGAGAGAGAGAAGGTGTGAGAGGATGAGAATCCGATGAAAGAAGGAGAGAGGAAAGGGAGAGGAGGAGAGAGATTAGAGAGGAGAGAGATAGGGAGACGTGAGAGAGTTAGTGAGAGAAAGAGAACGACGAGTGCAGATGAGGGAGGGATAGAAAGAGAGAGAGAGGAGAGAGTGTGAGAGAGAGATGTGAGTATGGAGTAAGAGAGAGAGGAGGAGGGTTGGACGAAGAGAGAGGGGGGACGAGAGAGAGAGGGAGCGGAGAGCAGAGAGAGAGATGAATGAGAGAAATGAGCAGTAGGAGAGACGCGGAGGAGAATGAGAGGGAGAATGAGACGAGAGAATGTAGTGTGATGTGAGGATGGAGCCGAGACAGTAGAGAGAGAGAGAGAGAGAGGAGAAGAGAGAGATACTGAGATGGACGAGAGAGAGAACGAAAGGATCGAAAGGAGGGAGCGAGGAGAAGAGGAGTTAAGATGTAAAGAGAGAAATTGAGAGGGCGACGAGTGAGAGAGGAGAGAAATGATGAGAGACAGAGAGCAGATGAGAGAGATGAGGAAGATAGTATAGAGAGAAGAGGATGAGAGGGAAGAAGAGAGAGAGAGGATGAGCAGAGAGATGTTTGAGAGAGACACGAGAGAAAAAGACGAGAGAGAGAGACAGGAGAGAGGATGAGGAGGAGGGAGGGGAGACGAGGAGGAGAGGAGAGAGAAGAGAGAAGACGAGAGCTAGAGAGAAGAATGAGACGAACGTTGAGAGTAAGAGGAGGATTGGGGGAGGAGAGGAGAGATGGAGAGAGGAGAGAGCGGGATGATGCGTGAGAGAATGGGCGACGAGTGAGGATAGAGCGTGAGATTATATCGACGAACGAGAAGGAGCGAGCTAGTTGATGACGAGGAGAGAGAGATTAGAGGAGAGAGAGGAACTAGAGGATTTGAGAGGAGGCGACGGGGTGACGACGATTGCGTGGCGTGAGAGATCCGAAGCCGAGAGAGGAGAGGAGAAGCTTTGACGCTTTGACGCTGTTGACTCGCTATTGACCAATTTATTGCATTGTCGCAAAGTGGTCGTATTGACAAGGGGTGGTTATACACCACTTTCTTTTTTTGTAAATACATATACATATGATACAAGACAAAATAACATGATTCATTGTTAGTACCGTAACGAAAACCAAAAACCAAAAGTGAAGCGTCTTAGTGAACGGACGGATACGATCTTTAAGCTAGTGCGCTTAAACTGTCTGTTTTATAAAATGAACACAAAAGAAGTTACATAACTATAACAAGGACGCTGTTGGACAATAATGTAACCAAATAGCATAATAACTAAAATAATGAAAAAAGAAAACATTACTAGATGCTACTATTAGACCTTCCATTGACACTTGTATGGTGAAATTTTCAAAAATATTCTTGCTGGAGAATTTAAGACGTAATTATAAGTGTTCTTTATGTGTTTCACAAAAATGCTGGAGTTTTTTACCATAATTTAAAGTTACTTTAGTTTAGTCAACAAACTGGTTACAGCTAATTGGAATTTAGCCTGTAATTGTCATTAATTTCAGTGCTTCAGCTATAAACTTGCAACCCGATTAGATGTCAAAATAAATCATCATCGGACTCCCGTGATAAGATTAGAAAAAATTTCTTGCATTCGGAAAGCTTCTAGATTGTAGGTTACACCACAGTTTTTCTCGTATGCGAAACGTATGAATTGGACAAGTGATGAAAACAGGAAATTGCACTTCGATCATCAAGTATATGACCTACCATAGGGCATGGGGAACTGTGCGTGGATCGTCTCGGTTGAAACTCATCTTTTTGTTTGCATGATGACGAGTGCTCTTAGTCGAAAAAAGTCTTTCATAAATTATCGAGATGCCATTTGTCTGTGACCTATTCGAAGATATTTTTCAGCTTGAAAAGCTACACTTTTTAACATCGAAAATAACCAGCAGTATAATGTATCTTTTTCTTTCATTGTCCGAGTGCCCAATTTTGTTTATAGCTTTGAAACAATGGTGGTCAGTCTTTCAATTCAGAAAATAATACCCATGCTCGTCTACCTACTTCCTGAGAACCACACGATTTCCAAACCAGGTTCCTGTTTAAAACACATTTTTTTACCATTTGAGATATGACCAACTAATTCTTCTTGACCCGCAGCTCCATTTGTATAAACCATTCATGTCATAAGACTGCCCTACATAAAACGGTAACCCTGGAAGTTTTCAGAGTTATAGTTTTAGCTCAGTTTTAATTTTGCTAGTATTTATATGCACTTACTTAACAGACCGTTCTGTTTTTTAATAAGGATATCTTACCGTTTGCTCCATATAGTACAGTATTTTGACGAATGGATTGGGAATTTTAAGAAGTTTTTGATAGACATATGTATTGTAATTTTTTTCCATGATTGTTGGCTAGATTAACAGTAATGTCCCCATTTTTCCAGAAATGCATATGTTAGTACAAGGGTTCGTATTTGAACATCAAACAATTTCCAAAATAAAGAACAATCTACTGATTTCAGCTATTGTAACGTTTTTAAGATTTCGATTACACCTTTTTTTTTCCCTTTCTGACATCATTCACCGCGGCATGCACCACATTCAAACTTTGCTTCGTTGAAAATGTCGCTTGAAAAGTCTTCCTAGGTACTTATAAAGAATTCGCGACTTTCACTTCAGCATTTCCATAAAACCATTTTTCTACGCATGGATAAATTGTCCTCCCATTACTAAAAAATCATGATGTTCGTTTTTTCCATATTGGACTGATTAAATCTTGGACGGTTCATGCCTCATTCCTTTTAATTATCTAGCTGGTTTTGTAAAACCCTAAGTACCGCTGTCAGATAAAGAGAATCATATCTTCGGGCCAATTATTAGTAAAAATTACCACCATTGCTCCTAAGATAAAAGAAATACCATGTTTTCCTTTTTTTGTTAATTCAACGGCTCTCTAATTCGTTTACAAAAAAAAGACAATATATTGTAGCCCTGCTTCACTACTTTTGGACACTTCTCGAAATATTCCCGACTATAATCACGTCATATCCTGCGCGTACAATGCCTAATAACTGATTTATTACACTCCTTAGTGCCAGTTAATAATTTACCGTTGTTTCCATTTTTACGCAGGCAGAACAGTCCTTAAGATATTACGAATAACGAATCGAACGCCTTACCGAATAATCGACAATGTCAACAAATAGTTTTTTATTGTATTGCAACGTATTTTTTTGAAACATAGCGATTATAGGGTGGAACTATATGATCAGTGAGTAGCTGTAATTTGCTCGAAAAACATGCTTGTTCTATCAAGCAGTTTTTCATTCTCTTCAGCCCATCTAGTTATCCTTTTATTCAAAAAGTAATAAGTATATTATTTTGCTGAATGAGGAAGATGAGGAAAGAGTGGATGAGGGGAGTAGACGAGACTGGGGAAGGGGTGGCGGGATTGAGAAGAATAGCTCGAGTTAGAGGGAGTGAGATTGACTAGGAGAGAGAGATGAGAGAGGAGCAGTGAGGACAAGAGACAGAAGATCAGAGAGACCAGAGAAAGAGGAGCCAGAGAGGTTAATAAAAAACGAAAAACTGCAAGAAAAGAAAACCAAACAAAAAGGATAAGTTGTTAAAACGCAATGGAAGGAAAATCTTGAGCTTGTCTTGAAATAGTTGTCAGATAAACGAGCGAGAAGCAAACCTCTCAGCAAAAACAGCACCAAGAAGCTTACTTGGTAGGAGGGCTTTTTTCTTTTAACATAAAGCTTACAGCTAAATATTTTAACAGCCGAACTGATCACTAGTTCATTCCCTCAGAGGACAAAAGTCAAAGGTGCACACTACTTCGCTCTTGTACGGATGTGATGATGATAGCTTTCTAGATTTTAACGAGAGAAAAAAAAAAACCAGAAACAAAAAAATTGGCAGCGGAGGGTGAGGGCTGGGAGTTTGGTGAGTGGGGTGCTATGGGCTGCAAGGTGGGGTGTGGGGGCGGGGGCGGAGCGTAGACACAGTCAGGAACAGTATAAATGATTGATGCAGAAGAAAGAGAGGCTAGGGAGAAATTAGGTAGATAAGTAGACAAGGTAGATAGGTAGGTGGAGGATGGATGGAATGGATGGCTGGATTCGAATGGATTGATAGTAAGATTGTTAGGATTGATAGATAGATAGATAGATACTAGGATTTAGATAAAGGTGGGGTATTTAGACTAGATTATAGATTGATTAAATAAAGACAGATAGATAGGTTGATAGATAGATAGATTGATAAGACTTGATAGATAGATTGGATGATAGTTAAGGTAGATAGAATGGATGAGATAGATTGGATGAGTAGATAGATGGATAGAATAGATAGATAGATAAAAATAGATAGACAGGACAGGTAGACAAGATTAGACAGACAGATAGATAGATAGAGTATGATGGATAGATAGATAGGAAGACTGACAGACATGTAGAATAGATAGATGATAGATAGATATATAGATAGATAGATTAGATAGATAGATAGATAGATAGCTGAGATAGTTAGGACAGATACGAGAGTATGACCATAAGAGGAGGTAGGAGGTATGGAAGTGACAGACACAGGACAGACAGACAGGACAGACATGATCAGGGTGCAGATTGAATGTTCGAGACCAAAAATACAGGTTAAACTAGCAAGATGAGAACTAATAATAGAGAGATAGGAACAGAGAGAAAGGTCATATTTGAATCTCATAAGTAGTGAAATCATAGTTCAAACATTTTTGGGAATGTTTTTTTAAGGAAAAAAGAAGAGAAAAAGAGAAGAAGAAGATGAAGAAGAAAGAAAGAAGAAGAAGAACAACTACCAACATCAACAACAACCAAATCTCAACAACAAGAACAAAGTGGAAAGAAAACAAAGAAAGAAAAGAGGACGAGAGAAAGAGAGAGAGAGAGAGAGAGAGGAATTGGAGGGGGTGAGGAGGAGAAATGAGAGAGTGAGAATAGAAGCCTTGATATCCCCATGTTAATCTATTTCAAACTCCAAACAGAACTGGCTATGAACTTACAAGGGGGCCTTTTTTCATTAAGCTATTGGCATTTCCGCTTTTCAAACACAGAGATATTAGATTTCAGCCGCCAGCAGTGGTAGGCCTTTTCCTTATCCGTGATGGGGTAGGTGTGTTCTCTTATTTCAGAGATAGTCAAAGAGAGACAGGTGGAAAGGAATTGGGTAAGATAGGCAAAACCAGGAATTGGATAGACAAACGGAGAGAGGTGAGAGATGAGAGGAGAGGCGTGTGTGGATGGGAGGGGGTTACCAAACAGAACAGACAGAAATGAAGGGGGAGGGAAGGAGCAGAGATGAGAGAGATAGGAGAGAGAAAAGATAAGGATGCGAAAAGGGAGATGTGAGAGAGAGAGATCTATGAGAAATGGGAAAGAGAGAGAGAGAAAGGAGGACAGACAGGGACGGGACAGTAAGGTGAGTGATGTGACCCAGACAGGACAGGACAACCAGACTAATACAGAGATGAGGAGAGAAAAGAGGAGAGAGGCGGGTTGGGGGTGGAAGTCATACAGACAAAGATGGAGATCGAGACTGAGAGAGTGAGAGAGAGAGACAGAGAGAGACAGCACGACACGACAAAACAGGATAGAGATACACACGACAGACACACACACACAGACAGGGAGACGGACAGGACAGATGGCTAGACAGACAGATAGACAAACAAACAGACAAACTAACAGGGACAGAGAGCGGAGAAGAGAGAAGAATACAGTAAGGAAGGCGAAAAGAAAAAAATAACATCAAGGCAAACGCAGAAAAGTAAAACCGGAGGAGTGCATGGAAATGAAGAGTGAAGCAAAAACCAAAGAAAAAAGGTAAAAGAATGAAAGAAAGAAAAAGAAAGGAAAGAAAGAAAGAAAGAAGGAATAAGAAAGAAAGATAAGACAAGAAGAAAGAAGAAAAAAAGAAAGAAAGAAAGAAAGAAAGAAAGAAAGAAAGAAGGGGAAAGAAGGAATGGATAAAGGAAAGAAAGAAGCAAAAGACTAGCTTTTCGGTACTACAGGAGAAAGAAAGAAAGAAAGAAAGAAGGAGGGGTAAAAGAAAAGAAAGAAGGAAGGAAGGAGAAAGGAAAAGAAAGATAGAAAGAAGACGAAAATGATGGAAAGATAAGAAAAGAAAGAAAAAAACGAAAGATAAGCAAGAAAAGAAAGAAAAGAAAGAAAGATAGAGGAAAGAAAAACTGAATGAGAGAATGAAATGAAGCATGAATGATCAATGACATGAATTGAATTAATGAATGAAAATGCAAATAAGAAAACGAGAAAATAAATTGTGATGGCTGAGTTGGAGCGGGGTGGTGAGGGGGGATATTTCCTTCAAATCACCTCGATGTGAAAGAGCCCATAAGCAACCTTAAAATAAGGAACTGAAGCTGAAACTTACGAGAGGAGTACTTTTACATAAGCGGATTGGCGTGGGTCTGTTTGAAGAAAACAACAAGAAATGAAAATCCATCGTTTATCCATACAGTAACATGCATTCACTTTTTTCCTTCTGTTTTTTTGCATTTTTGTGCGTTTTGCTATTAGGATTAGAAGCGTGTGGCCTGGAAGAATTGTGATTGGCAGTCTGAGAGAAAAAGCAAGGAAGACTCGAATAGAAAGGACTTTTTTTTTTTCACGACAAACAACGTACAGGACACGACACTCACAACACACAAACACACCACACACGCACGTGCGCGCGCACACACACAACAAGAATTAGCTATGCATAAAAGAAGATGGAAAAAAAAAGAAAAGAGACAAAGATTAAGTAAAGACGCGAGAATTAAGGAATGTGGGGATTGAGGACTAGAGAAACACACACACACACACTACACACACACACACACTCACACACTACACACACACACACACACAAAGATGAAATTAAGATGAAAGGGGGAAAGGAAAGAAAGAGAAGATATGACAGATGCATAACATACATGCATGCATATTGCAAACGGACAGACAGACAGGTCAGACAGAAGACATACAGAACCATGACAGGCAGGCAGTCAAAAATAAGACTAGCCAAATAAAAACGGTCGAGGAAATATACTGGAGAGGAAAAATGAAACAATGTGGGGAGGAAATTTTTAAAACTAAAAGAAGCGAAAAACTCAGAAGGCTTCAGAGAGACAGACAGAAAGGAAATACAGAGAGGATAGAAATACAGACAAGTCAGATGGAGATAGAGCGATGAGGAGAGGGTGGGGGGATGAGCGCGAGAGAAAACAATGAGAGAGAAGAGAGAGAGGGAGAGAGAGAGAGAGGGATGGAAGTGAATGTCCAAGACGCGGGAGATTGAGATAGAGTTAAGAGATGAAAGAGGAGAGAGAGATGAGAGAGAGGAGAGACACTCTGAGGGAGAGAGAGATTGAGGATGATGAGATAGAGAGAGAGAGAAGTTATTTGAAAATACACACAGTTGGAAAAGAAAAAAAAACTTTCTTCCAACTTAAACAGGACTGCAACGCAAAGTTTGAAAGATAGCGAAAGCGTGGTTTACATAGCGGCGAATTTGAATGTCTCCTGGCCAGCCACAGAACGTTACGTGCGTTCATTTCGAATCAAAAAACAGGCCATTCTCTTTCTCGCTTTTTTTTGTCTGTGTAATGGCAAGAGAATGAGCCGGATTCTCTACACAAACGAGAGAGAGGAAAAGAGAAAAGAAGAGAGGCAAAGAGAGATGAGGGGGAGAGAGAGAGAGAGAGAGAAGAGGTATGAGATGGAGCCGAAGAGAGTGGAAGAGAGAGGAGTCAGAGAGAGGACAGAGAAGAGAATAATGAAGGAAAGATGAGAGAGAAGAAGAGAGACAGTGAGAGAGAAGAGAAACAGACGAGAAGAGAAGGAGGAAAAAAAGATCGGAAAAAGGATAGAAGAGAGAGGAGAGATGAGAGAGACGACGAGAGAGAGAAGAGAGAGAGAGAGAGAGGGGGAGAAGGAAGAAGGTAGAGAGAGAGATGAGGATAGAGAGGAGAAGGAAGAAGGAAAGAGAGAGAGACAGACAGTACAGAGAGAGAGGCAGAGAGAAAAGAAATACGGACAAGCAGACAAAAAAACGCACAGAGGAAAACAGATAGATATGTTTAGAGACAAGCTGAGATATACAGGACAGCAGTAGCCAGCCAGGCGGACAGACAGACAGTCTCAGTCAGGACAGACATTACAGGCATGGCTAGACAGACAGGCATTACAGGCAAAAATAAGAACAAGGAAAGGACAGACCACAAATCAGAGAAATATTCTTTTAAAAAATTTACTAAGGGTGGAAAACCAAATGCTTAACTTCATGACTCGAACTTTTGAAGGGAAAACAAAGCCGCCTCGAAAAACTTATAGGAGGAATGTTTTTCGCGAGAATTGCTATTTCGAGCTTTGAAACCACGGACAGCATTTTCTATCGTAGCGAAAGGACAGTCTCGTTTGCTCTCTCCTGTAGAGTGAGAGGAGGAGATGGATGATGACTTTACTACTTTACTTTACATATTGATGGATCAGATTTGTTTTTAAAAAACCAATTTTATTTCAATTTTAATCATGTTGTACATTGTGATATGTCTCTGAAATATAGTTTTTCGTTATATATGGGGGGGAAAAAAAGCTGTGAGGAAATATTCTCACCAAGAAAATATTTCACAACAAATGTTCACAAAAAAGAGAAGGAAAAATGATAGAACTGTAAAACCTGAAGGTGGGAAAGAGGAAACGAAGATAAAACCCAAATCACATATTACATACTCGCACTAATAAGTTAAAGGAAGTAAAGAGAAGAAAGGTTTGAGGCAGACCAGACAGAACGAGACAGTACAGACAGAAGACAGACAGAGTTCACAACAGAGATAGTATGGTTTACATGGGTTTATTATACATTTTTTCAAGAAGGTTCGAACATCATAGTTTCTATAATGACTGTCATGCAACATAAAAATGTTCATAGTACAATTAGGTAGTTTCAACAGACCATTCAAAATACTCACATTTTGATCAGTTGCATGATGATCAGATTTGAAAGAGAGAGATGAGGGTGTGTGTGTCGGGAGGGGCGGGGGTGAGAAAGAGAGACAGAAAACGAGGGGAGGGAGGGAGTTGAGGGGGCGGTGATGGAGTGTAGACAGGGATGGGAAAGAGAGAGGGGGTGAGGGTGTAGAGAGATGAGAGGGGGGCGAGAGAAGGGGGAGGGAGAGAGAGAGATATAGGCAGAAGTAAGCGGATGGATGAGACTATACAGAATCAAAGATGGAGAGAGAGAGGGGGGGTTGGCAAGCTCTCAGACAGACGCAGACTGACAGAGCATAAAGACAGAAGAGGAAGGCATGAAAGAGGATGTTCAAAGTTTCTTCGACAACACGCCACAAATTCTTAAAAGAAAATTGGCCATGCAACGTTGACGCGGGGGTTATGTTTATATAAGCAATTGAATTGCAGCGTTGGAAACACACAGTTTCGGCCATTAACAGACAGTTTGGTCTGCCTTCTGGAGACTGACAAGGAAAAGATGGGCTTCTTCTGTGCTGTCGCTTCTTGTTCTTCTTTTTCTTTAATGCTCTTGCTCTTGTGTTTTATCTCTTTCTTCTTCTTCTTTTCTTCATCGTCGTCTGTCGTCGTCGTCATCATCGCATCATCATCATCATCCAGTCATCCATCTCATCATCATCATCATCATATCATCCATCATCTTCTTCTGTTTTTTCTTTTCTTCTTTCTTCGCTGTTCCCTTCTTCTTCTTTTTCGTTCTTCTTCTTCTTCTTTTCTTCTTTTCTTCTTTTCTTCTTGTTTCTTCTTCTTCGTTCTTCTTTCTTCTTTTTCTTCTTCTTCTTCTTCTTTTCTTCTTCCTTCTTCTTCTTATTCCTTCTTGTTCGTTCTTTCTTCCTTCTTTCTTGCTTCTTCTTCCTTCTTCTTCGCTTCTTCTTCTTCGCAATTATTCGCAGAGTTTCTTCTCTTCTTCGCAATTGCTTCGAATTCTTCATTCTTCTCTTCTTCGCATTCTTCGCAATTCTTTTCTTTTTCTTTATCTTCTTCTTCGCACTATTCTTCTTTTCTTCTTCTTCTTCTTCTTCTTTTTCTCTTTTCTTCTTCTTCTTCTTCTTCTTCTTCTGTCCTTCTTCTTCTGCTTCTTTCTTCGTTTCTTCTTCTTGTGCCTTCTTCTTCTTCGTTGCTTCGCAATCTTCTTCTTGTCATAGGGTCGGGCCTTCGCAATTTCTTCTTCTTCTTCTTGCGCAATTCTTGCTTATGTCTTCTTCGCAAGTTCTTCTTCTTCTTCGCAACTGCTTATTCTTTTACTTTCTTCTTCTTGTCTTCTTCTTCTGCTTCTTCTTGTCGAGTCTTCTTTTCTTCTGTCTTCTCGTCTTCTTCTTCTTCAGTCTTGTCTTATTCTTCTTCATCTTCGCAATTATTTCTTCTTCTTCGTAATTTTTTCCTTATTCTTCGTAATTGTCTTCTTCTTTCTTCGTACGTTTTTCTTGCTTCTTGTTTAATTCTTCTTCCTTCTTCGTAAATTTTTTTTTTCTTCTTCTTCTTATTGCGTCTTCTTCTTGCTTCTTCGTCTTCGTCTTCTTCTTCTTCTTCTTCTTCTTCTTCTTCTTCTTTCTGTTTCATCTTTCTTCTTCTTCTTTTCTTCGTAATTGTCTCGTAATTCTTTTGTAATTTTCTTCTTATTCTTTGTATTCTTTTCTTCTTCTTCTTTTTTCCTTCATCATCACATCATCTTGTAGATCATCATCTTCTTCTTGTTCATCATCATCGCATCATCATACATCGTGCATCTGATCATCGTCTTCTTCTTGTTCTTGTCTGTCTTCTTCTTTCTTCTTCTTCTTCTTCTTTTTCTTCTTCTTCTTTCTTTATTCTTCTTCTTCTTCATTCTTCTTCTTCTTCTTCTTCTTCTTCTTCTTCGTCCGCGTCCGTCGTCTAAAACGCCCATTGGACAAGAGACAGAGAAAGAGAAAGTAAGAAAGAAGAAAAAGTTGGGTAGGTTTGACAAAGCAAAAAGAAAAAAAAAAAAAAAAAAAAAAGATAAAAAAAAAAAGGAAAGGGAAACAAACAAAAAGAAAGAAAGAAATAAAGAATAGACAAGAAAAGACACCTCAAGAAAAACATTAGGCAACAAGAAAAAAAAAAAAAAAGTAGGAAGTGGAGTATTAAGAAAATAAGTTTAAATACAAATCCAATCTTAAAGGAAAAACAGAAAAAAAAAAAAAAATAAAAAAAAAAAACAACACAATAGTAAAGAATTGGTATGTGCTATGAACAAAATAATGAAGGAAAAGTACGAAAAAAATAAAAGTTTAAAAAAATATTTAAAAAACAGTGAATTAAGAAACCAGGAAGAAAGAAAAAAGAAACCTCCCCCCACCACACCCCACCTCTCCCCCCCACACCCCGCCCCCAAAAAATAAGAAAAAAGAAAGAAGAAGAAGGCAAAATAAAAACACTGTATTTGAAAAAACCGTCCAGGGCCTAAAAAAACAAGACAAAGAATTAAGTGACACAGACACCTAGCGGTGATACTCGGCAGATGGGAGGATATTGTACATTGCATGGGCATTGTAGCGATTCTTGTTCTGCTTTTGACAATGATAATAATAAGCGCAGTTGGTGCCTTCAGTCGCAAGCTGAAGGGAGAGGAGGGGCACCAGACCTCTTTGTCCTGTGGTATAAGGAAACAGAGGAGTGGAGAGGGGAAAGGGTGAGAGCGTGGGTGGGGCGGGGTTGGTAAGGGGATGTCAGATTGGGGGAGAGGGATGGGTGGACTTTGGGGGGGGGTGGAGAGGTGGGTGGGGAGGGAGAAGAGGACAATTCCTCTCTCTAATGAATCAAAATCTGGGAGAGTAGAGAGTTTGTGATTTGAGTGTGTGTGAGAGAGAGAGGGAGAAGAAATGAAGAGGGGAGGAGGGGATAGATGGGAGGGGGTAGAGAGAGATAAATAGAGAGAAGATGAAGTGACATGACTCCGAGAGAAGGCGAGATGATGAAGGCAGAGAGAGAGACAGACAGACAGACGACAGACCAGACAGACAGACAGACAGACACGGATGAAAGAGAAGAGGGGGGGGGAGAGATTTGGGCGGGGAAGGGAGAGAAGTTGAGAGTGGAGAGATGGCCCGTATGGGGGACACAGAGAGAGAGGAGAGAGAGAGAGAAGAGATGATAGGACTGAGGCGGAGGATGAGAGAAGAGAGAGAGACAGCCAGACAGAGAGACAGAGAGAGAGAGGTACAGCACCCCCGCTCCAAGAGATCGACGAGAGAGGGTGTTGTTTTGTTGTCTCAGAACAGAAGATGGAAAGAAAGAATGAGGAGAAAGAGAGATGATAGAAAGACAGTCAAACAGCGGGACGATAAGAGAGAAGAGAGAGGGAGAGAGAGTGAGAGGGAGAGAATGATAGAAGAGAGAAGAGAGTGATAGACGAGCAGAGAGAGGAGATAATAGAGACGAGGAAGAGGATAGAGAGAGGAGAGAGAGAGAGGAGAGGTGAGAGGAGATGATGAGAGCTGTGAGGGGAAAGTGGGCAGAAGAGAGAGAGATGTGAACAGAATATAAATGAATCTTGAATGAAATGAATGTATCTGTATTTTTCATGGGTATTCGCAGAACAGCGGTACGCATACCTTTGTTGTCATCGGGAGAGAGGTCAGATAGGACAGACACAGGACCAGATAAGCCAGAGACAGATTACAGACAGTATGGAGAGAGAGACAGAGAGTGATAGGAACGGAGAGACAGCAAGAGTGTGACAGAGAGATGAGAGAAACAGAGAGGGGAAAACAGAGAAAGAGACAGACAGACAGAGCTGAGATCACAGAGAGAATGTGATGAGAGAGGGGGGAACATTTTTACAATCAAGCGACATACTCATCACACACTTCCAGCAATGTCCAACTTTAAAAAAGATGTTTCTATAGAAGCAACTGATTTCATCTTGGGACATACAGAGCTCTACACACCCATACATAATACATGGGCCATAGCGGACATTACATTGCGTACATTACATAATACATACATATACATACATATCAACATACATACATTACATACATTATAAATTAATACATACATACTTTACATACATACGCTACATATATACATCCGTTCCGCTTTTCGCATGAGTAGGCCATTGTGTTGCGGTGGATAACAGATGATCAAAATTTACAAAACCGCATACACACGGGGACCCGATGTAAAATCACATGAGTGCGATATTCCATTATCTCGATATAAAAGAATTAAATAAACAATAAATAAGATAAAATAAATAAGCATAAAAAATAAGGAAACATACTAACATAATACATACATACATACTCAGCGTTTGTTATCTCATAATTGAAAAGTCTGAGAGGTCATTTCATGTTGAGGAAAAATCGATCTATATTTGCAGCTCTGAATTATCTGCCATATTCATGGGCTTTTATGTTAATCTTCTATTATTTTCCTAAATTTATATTTCACTAGACGCTTTGTTCTGTGTTTGATTTGATTCCAGTCGTTCTTACATGCCCT
>CM054155.1:13546313-13561313 GCA_028751875.1 Rapana venosa
TTCTTCTCTCTTCTTTTTTTTCGCAATTCTTCTTCTTCGCAATTCTTCGCAATTCTTCTTCTTCTTCTTCGCAATTCTTCGCAATTCTTCTTCTTTTTCTTCTTTTTTCTTTCTTCTTCTTCTTCTTCTTCTTCTTCTTCTTCTTCTTCTTCTTCTTCTTCTTCTTCTTTCTTCTTCTTCTTCTTCTTCTTCTTCTTCTTCTTCTTCTTCGCAATTCTTCTTCTTCATCTTCGCAATTCTTCTTCTTCTTCGTAATTTTTCTTCTTCTTCGTAATTCTTCTTCTTCTTCGTAATTTTTTCTTCTTCTTCGTAATTCTTCTTCTTCTTCGTAATTTTTTTTCTTCTCTTCTTCTTTCTTCTTCTTCTTCTTCTTCTTCTCTTCTTCTTCTTCTTCTTCTTCTTTCTTCTTCTTCTCTTTATCTTCGTAATTCTTCGTAATTCTTCGTAATTCTTCTTCTTCTTCTTTGTAATTCTTCTTCTTCTTCTTCTTTTTCTTCATCATCATCATCATCTTCATCATCATCTTCTTCTTGTTCATCATCATCATCATCATCATCATCATCATCATCATCTTCTTCTTCTTCTTCTTCTTCTTCTTCTTCTTCTTCTCTTCTTCTTCTTCTTCTTCTTCGTCCGCGTCCGCGTCAAACGCCCATTGGCAAGAGACAGAGAAAAGGAGAAAGCAAGAAAGAAGAAAAATTGGGTAGATAGACAAAGCAAAAAAAAAAAAGGAAAGGAAAACAAAAAGAAAGAAAGAAAGAAAAAAGAAAAAAGACACACAGGGAAAAACAGCAACAAGAAAAAAAGTAGAGCAATAAAGAATATAATAAATACAGACCAACATAAAGGAACACAAAAAAAACAACAACAAAAGTAAGAATGGATATGTGCATGAACAAAAAATGAAGGAAAGAAAGAAAAAATGAAAGTTTAAAAAAATATTTTAAAAACAGAATAAAGAAACAGGAAGGAAAGAAAAAACCTCCACCCACCCCCACCTCCCCACCCCCACCCCCACCCCAAAAAAAAAATAAAGAAAAAATAAGACAGAGGCACAAAACCGTATTTGAAAACCGACAGGGCCAAAAAACATGACAAAGATTAATGACACAGACCTAGCGGTGAACCGGCAGAAGGAGAAATTGTACATTGCATGGGCTGTAGCATTCTTGTCTCTGCTTTAGACAAAGATAATAACTAACTAGTTGGTGCCTTCAGTCAAGCCGAAGGGGGGGGAGGGACACCAGACTCTTTGTCTGGGTATATCGGTAAGGAAACAGAGGAGTGGAGAGGGGAAAGGGGGGGTGGGGGGTAAGGGGATGTAAGGGGGAGGATGGGGTGGGGGGAAGAAGGGACAATTCCTCTCTAATGAAACAAAAACTGGGGTAGTTTGAGTGTGGGGTGAGAGAGATGGGGGAAAGAGAGAGAGAGAGAGAAAAGAAGAGAGAGAGAGAGAGAGACAGACAGACAGACAGACAGACAGTCAACGACAGACAGACAGACAGATGAAAGAGAGGGGGGGGGGGAGAGATTGGGGGAAGGGAGAGAGTGAGGGAGAGAATGTCCCGATGGGGACACAGAGAGAAGAAAAGGGGAGAGAGAGAGAAGAGAGAGAGAGAGAGAGAGAGAGAGAGACGGGTGTGTCAGACAGAAAGATGGAAAGACAAGAAAGAGAGAAAGAGAAATGAAGAAGAAGACAACGAAATAGAGGAGAGAGAGAGAGAGAGAGAGAATAGGAGAGAGAGAGATGAGAGAGAGAGAAGAGAGAGAGAGAGAGAGAGAGAGAGAGAGAGAGAGAGAGAGAGAGAGAGAGAACGAATGAATGAATCTCTGAATGAATGAATCTGTATTTTTCAAGGGTAACAGAACAAGCGTACGCATACCTTTTTTTCATCCGGAGAGAGAGACAGATAGACAGACAGACAGATAGAGACAGAGAGATACAGACAGATGGAGAGAGAGACAGAGAGAGATAGGAACGGAGAGACAGCAAGAGAGTGACAGAGAGAGAGAGAAACAGAGAGGGGAAAACAGAGAAAGAGACAGACAGACAGAGACTGAGACACAGAGAGAATGTGAGAGAGAGGGGGGCATTTTACAATCAAGTCACAACTTCATCACACACTTCCAGCAAGTCAACTTTAAAAAGAGGTCTTCTATAGAAGCAACTGTATTTCATCTTGGACATTACAGAGCTCTACACACCCATACATACATACATGCATACATACATACATGCGTACATGCATACATACATACATACATACATACATACATACATAATTACATACATACATACTTACATACATACATACATATATACATCCTGTTCCGCTTTTCGAATGAGTAGGCCATTGTGTGCCGGTGGAAACAGATGACAAAATTTACAAAACCGCATACACACGGGGACCCGATGTAAAAAACCACATGAGTGCTTATTCCATTATCCTCGATATAAAAGATTAAATAAAAAATAAATAAAATAAAAAACATACATACATACATACATACATACACAGCGTTTGTTATCACATCATTGAAAGTAGAGAGGTCATTTCATGTTGGGAAAAATCGATCTATATTTGCAGCTGAATTATCTGCCATATTCATGGCTTTATGTTATCTTCTATATTTTCCTAAATATATATTTCAGACGCTTTTCTGTGTTGATTCCAAGTCGGTTCTACATGCCCTAAAAAACTCCAGTTCAAAAGTGAGACAATATCTCGTAACTGAGATTGGACATCTGATTCATTTTCTGATGTTACGAGGCGCTGGTGTTACTTTTTGTTGGATTCCTTCGCATTGTGGTATCTACTTTAATGAAAAAGTTGACAAAATAGCAAAATATGGAGCTAAGCATAGTAATGGGTTGTGCAGCATGAATGTCCCCTTATCCATTCATGAGGGCTACAGTATGTTACAAAATGTATGTTGGAAACATGTTAAAAAGAAGCAAAAAGATATCGGTTCTCCCTGGAATGATGATGTAGCCCATGTATTATCTTTCGATAAGACCAAATGCCGTAACTCACATCAATATAGAAATGTTGTATCTCTTAGCTACATGTTTAAGCTCAATGCTTTTAGAACAAAATTTTCACCAAACAAACATGTATCTGTGGCAAAAATATTACCATTGCTCGCATTCTTTTAGAATGCAGAGATTTGAAAAAACTGTTTACCTGTTTTCACAGTCCGCTGCTTAGAGCAAATTTCAAAACACATTCCATTAATGAAAGAGATTGTATTGTCATTAATTCATAGTCCTATTATCAGATTGTTATCGTTTAATGATGCTTACTAGTTGTATGAATTGGAAAGTTAGTTTTGAAGCTGTTTTTTTTCTCTTCAACTTTCTTGTTTATGGTTTTCATTGGTGTTTCTTATAGTTGTTTAATGCCGATAATTGGCTATGTGTACACCCCAACCCACCCATCTCCCACACACTCACATACATGCACACTCACACTTTCCCGTCTGATATCACTAATTAGCGGAAGGACTTTAAACTGAAGAACTAACATACATACATACATACATACATACATACATACATACATACATACATACATACATAAATACATACATACATGCATGCATAACACATACATACATATATGTATATATATATATATACATCTTACTAAATATATATCTACATATGAGAATATAATATAACATAAGATAAGAAATATATATAATAGTATGAATAAAAATATATATATATAATAAATGATAATATATAAATATATATATGAGAATTGCAGCGGACAACCCACTCTCTGTCCATGTACATCATTATGCTTTGATAAGAGGGGGACGGTTCTCTCTACACTAAAATTTTATCAGAGATATGAAATAAGAGATGTGGGTAGAGATAGATATATATGGAAATAGGAGCGAGGGAGAAGAGAAGGAAGAGAAGAAGAAGACGAGAGAGAGTAAGAGAGAGAGAGAGAGAAGAGAGATAGAGAGAGAGGAGAACGAATACGAATGCGACTGCGAATGCGAAGACATTCATAACAGCCGTGACCGATCATGAAGGGGGAGTAGAAATAAGATAGTGATAAACAAAGCGATAGAGAAATTTATAACAGAAGAAGTAGTGATTGTCTGTTGATCTGATATTGTTTGTTAGATGATGGATGAACTGAAGAGCAGCGAGTGAAGGACAAACAGACAGACAACGATAGATAGCATATAGATAGATAGATACATAGATACATAGACAGAAGCAGACAACAGATAGGCAGACAATAGCAGTCAATAGACATACAAACAGACAAACAGATAGACAGATAGACAAACAGATAGACAAACAGATAGATAGATAGACAGACAGACAGACAGACAGACAGATAGATAGATAGATAGATAGATAGATAGATAGATAGATAGATAGATAGATAGATAGATAGATAGAAACAGATAGACAAACAGGTAGACAAACAGATAGACAAATAGATAGACAAATAGATAGATAGATAGATAGATAGATAGATAGATAGATAGACAGATAGACAGATAGATAGATAGATAGATAGATAGATGGATGGATGGATGGATGGATGGATGGATGGATGGATGGATGGATGGATAGACAGATGGATGGATGAATGGATAGACAGATAGATAGACAGATAGATAGATAGATAGATAGATAGATAGATAGATAGATAGATAGATAGATAGATAGATAGATAGACAGACAGACAGACAGTAAGATAGATAGATAGATAGATAGATAGATAGACAGACAGACAGACAGACAGACAGACAGACGGATAGATGGATGGATGGATGGATGGATGCATGCATGCATGGATGGATGGATGCATGCATGTATGGATGGATGGATGGATGGATGGATGGATGGATGGATGGATGATGGATGGATGGACAGATGGATGGATGGACTGAAGGACGAGCGGAGTAAAGGACGGAACGACAGATAGAAGCTGTAAAAAGAAGGTTGTAAGTGAAGAAGAGGGGTAGAGAGAGATATACAGATAGACAGACAGGCAGACAGGCAGACAGGCAGACAGGCAGACAGACACACAGGCAGACAGATAGACTAACAGAAGGAAAACAGAGAGAGATGCGATGGTTGCGTGATTAATCAAGTGATGTGCAAAATCATGACAGGGCGAAAGGGAATGGATGGCATAAGAAAACAAAGTACACGGGGTTATGCCTAGTTTGGTTGGTTGGTTGGTTTTTTGTTGTGTTTGGCTTTGTCTCAATTTTGTCTTGTTTTGTTATATTAAAAGTGGAGGTGTTCTTGTTTTGTTTTGTTTTTTGCTTGGCTTTAGTTTGGGTTTTGTTGTTGTTTGTTGTGCCTTTTTTGGTCTGTTTGGGGTTGTATTATTTTTGTGGGATTTTTGTTGTTGTTGCTTGTTTTATTTTAATTTCGTCTTGTGCGTTTGCTATGTTTTCCTTTATTTTGTTTTCGTTTTTTATTTGTTCAATTGAAAGGTTGCGTGATTCAGGTTGTTGGTTTTTTTCATTGTCTGAACTCTGCACGCTTTCTTGTCAATGAAGATAGATATATGGGTGAGAGAGAAAAAAACATGGCGTCGTGGTTAGACTGTCAGACGCCTGATCTGTGGTAATCTGTGGTCGCGGGATCAAATCTTTGATGAGCTGTCCGTTTCAGGCTGAGAATACAGTATACTATTCTTGGACTTATATTGCTTCTGACTTTATTCACGTCAAGTCCATCAGAATATGCTTCATACCGAAGCTCTCTAAGCTGACACCCATGTCATATCTACCGGTAACACACACTAAAATATCCTTTCTTTTCCAGGGAGGTGGGAGTTGAAAATAAAACGTCAACCTTCCCTCTATTGTGATACCGGGGAGCCTGCCTGTATAACTAGCATCCTCACCTTCTGAAAACTCCGTGCTTGGAAGTCCCTCTTTTCTATCTCTCTGTTTGTTTCTGCTTTGTTATTTTTTCGTCCTGTCACTTTTTTTCATTTTAATTTTCTGCCCTTTTGGGCCATTCTCTCGCCTTAAACTCTAAAAAAAAAACTATTTTTGAAATATAGCAATTTTTCCCCCAAGCCGAAGTTAGATGTGCTAGGCCTGACTTGTCAGGCGCTTAACGACAGCGCAACACATTTTTGTTCATATGACAAACAACAATAGGTCCTGTCTGAGCGTTCGACCACGAATAAGAAGTTCTAAGAAACGTCAACGACGACTGGTGGTATGGATCATGCAAACATACCCAGCATGCATTCTCTGACTTGGAGATGTATAGACTGAGCCACATTTGACTTACTTGAGACATGTACACTCCATGGAAGTTCGAATGCAGTATCTTATGATTCTTTTGCAAACTCTTCACGTAGAGAAATATCGTGACTTAAAGTGGAAAACATTTTTTTTTTAAATAAGGGAAGAAGAAGAAGGAGGAAGAGGAGGAAGAGTAGGAGGAGGAGGAGGAGGAGGAGGAGGAGGAGGAGAGAGATGCTTCACTACTTTGCTGTGAACCTTGACAGGACAGACAGATATACACGATCAAGAAAGTCATAATATACTCTTTAAAATAATTGTGTCAGGGAGGCTGACAGGCAAGAAGACATGCAGCAGACAGGAAGGCAGACAGCAAGACAGGCAGACAGGCAAGCAGGCAGACAGGCAGACAGGTAGACAGACAGGCAAGCATACAGGCAGGCAGGCAGGCCAACAGGCACGCTGGCAGGCAGACAGACAGCCAGACAAGCAGACAGGTAAGCTGACAGACAGACAAGCAGGCAGGTAGACATGCAGGCAGGCAGACAAGCAGGCAGATAGACAGGCAAGCAAGCAGGCAGGCAGGCAGGCAAACAGGCAAACAGGCAAGCAGACAGACAGACATGCAGGCAAACAGACAAGCAGGCAGATAGACAGGCAAGTAAGCAATCAGGCAGACAGACAGGCAAGCCGACATACATGCAGGCAGACAGGCAAGCCGACATACATGCAGGCAGACAGGCAAACAAGCAGACAGACAGACAGACAGGCAGGCAGGCAGACAGACAGAGAGGCGCACGGGCTGGGCAGAGTGTGGTCGATATTCCATTTCTCCTCCTCAACAGTGGCAGAAGCAGTGATCAGGACCACAGGGGCGGCTGCTGACCTAGGCTCTAGAAAGAGGCCTGCCTAGCCGGCGCTTGGGCGTGCTCCTGATAGCATAAGGAAACAGTAGACCTGTCTGTCTCTCCTCGCTCCTCTCTCTGTCGATCTCTCTCTCTCTCTCTCTGCTCTGCTAGTCTCTCTCTCCTCTCTTCTCTCTCTCTCTCTCTCTCGCTTCTCTCTCTCTCTCTCTCTCTCGTCTGCCTGTCTGTCATGTCTCTTCTCTCCTCTCTCTCTCATCTTCGTCTCTTCTTCTCTCTCTCTCTCTCTCTGTCTCTCCTCTCTCTCTCTCTCTCTCTGCTCTCTCTCTCCTCTCCCTCTGTCTCTCCTCTCTCTCTCCTCTTCCTTCTCTCTCTCTCTCTCTCGCTCTGTCTCGTCTCTCTCCCTGTCTCTCTCTCCATCCTCTGTCTCTCTCTCTCTCTCTCTTCTCTCTCTCCTCTCTCTCTCTCTCTCTCTCTCTCTCTCTCCTCTGTTCTCTCTTCTCCTCTCTCTTTCTCCTCCTCTCTCCTCCACATGAGTGCTTATTCGTATTCCTCGAAATAAAAGAATCCTCCTTCTCTCTCTCCTCTCTCTCTCTCCTTCTCTCTCTTCTCTCTCTCTCTCTCGTCTCTCTCTCTCTTTCGCTCTCTCTCTCTTCTCTTCTTCTCTCTCCTCTCCTCCTCTCTCTCTCCTCTCTCTCTCTTCTCTCTGTCTCTCTCCTCTCTCACTCTCTCTACCTCTGTGCTCATCTCTCTCTCTCCTCTTCTCTCTCTCTCTCTCTCTCTTCTCTCTCTCTCTCCTCCATGAGTCTTATTCGTTCTCCTCGATGTCTTGTCATTTGCTCTCTCTTGTCTTGTCTCTCCCCTCTCTCTCTCTCTCTCTCTCTCTCCTCTTCTCTCCCCTCCTCTCTCTCTCCTCTCTCTCCTCTCTCTCTCTCTCTCTTGATTCTCTCTTCCTCTCTCTCTCTCGCTCCCTCTCTCTCTCTCTCTCTCTGATTCTCTCTTCCTCTCTCTCTCTCGCTCCCTCTCTCTCTCTCTCTCTCTCTCGTCTCTGTCTCTCTCTCTCCACATGAGTGCTTATTCGTTATCCTCGAAATAAAAGAATTTGTCATTGTCATTGTCATTGTCATTCTCTCTCTCTCTCTCTCTCTCTCTCTCTCTCTCTCTCTCTCTCTCTCTCTCTCTCTCTCTCTCTCTCTGGCTCTCCCTCCCTCTGTCTCTCTCTCCCTCCCTCTGTCTCTCTCTCTCTCTCTCTGTCTGTCTCTCCCTCTCTCTCTCTCTGTCTCTCTCTCTCTCTCCACATGAGTGCTTATTCGTTATCCTCGAAATAAAAGGATTTGTCATTGTCATTGTCATTGTCATTCTCTCTCTCTCTCTCTCTCTCTCTCTCTCTCTCTCTCTCTCTCGCTCCCTCTGTCTCTCTCTCTCTCTCTCTGTCTCTCTCTGTGTCTCTCTCTCTCTCCACATGAGTGCTTATTCGTTATCCTCGAAATAAAAGAATTTGTCATTGTCATTGTCATTGTCATTCTCTCTCTCTCTCTCTCTCTCTCTCTCTCTCTCTCTCTCTCTCTCTCTCTCTCTCTCTCTCTGTGTTTTATGTCGATGTCTCTCTGTCTGTCTTTCTTTCTGTCTCCGTCTGGTCTCGTTCTGTCTCTGTGTCTCTGTCTGTCTCTCGCCCTCTGTTCGGCTGTCTCTGTCTCTTTATCTCTGTCTCTGTCTCTCTCTCATTCTCTCTCTCTCGCTCGCTTCTCTCTCTCTCTCTCTCTCTCTCTCTCTCTCTCTCTCTCTCTCTCTCTCTCTTTCTCTCTCTTGATTTGTATCATTGCTATGCCACTGTAACTTGTTTATCAATTCATTAATTGATTCATGTTTGTTTCGATTTTTCCCCCTGAGGGCTTGGTGTAAAGAAACCTTTGGGTTATCCAATTACAATAAAATATTCGAGTTTGTGTCCGAGTTCTCTCTCTCTCTCTCTCCTCTCTCTCTCTCTTTCTCTTTCTCTCTCTCTCTCTCTCTCTCTCTCTCTCTATCTCTATCTCTCTCTCTCTCTCTCTCTCTCTCTCTCAAATCTGTTGCACAGTTTACCGCTGAAGCACAGACACTATGACAATCACAGCTGAACACCAATTTAGTTATATATTTTGTGACCCAACCAAAGTCATATTAATATATATTGCTATAATCTCTAGCAAGAATACGTACTAAAAATGTCACATAGAATTTGACAGGATGGTCCGATATAGCATTCCTAAACCTTTCTTGATATTGTTCTGCTTGTGTTTATTGTTTCCTGTTGTTTTTATCCGTGATATTACTTCGTGTTCACTATGTAGAAATTAAAGTCGTATCCGTTTATAAGGAGTTCTTTTCGTTTCATTACGTTAAGTGTATCATGTAAATTTATCTTGTATCTGTTTGTATTCATAAAAGAAAGTCGCGTGTAACCCTTCTTGGCGATAGGCCACATTGGGCAATGACAATAAATTGTTCAAAGCGTCAAAGCGTCTCTCTCTGTCTGTATCTCTCTCTCTCTCTGTCTCTCTCTGTCTCTCTGTCTCTCTGTCTCTCTCTCTCTCCTCTCTCTCTCTCTCTCTCTCTCTCTCTCTCTCTCTCACCACACACACACACACACACACACACACATACACACATTCAGTTTAACAGCTCTTTAGTATTGAGACACAGACACATTTCCTAGGTAATTCCCCTCATGTTGCTGAAGAACAAGAATAAAGAGGTTGAGGGCGTACACTTCCACAGCTAGTTCAATGTCTGACATTTGTGGAAATAAACGGTCTGACACAGCACACAGCCAGCCAGTCAGTCATTCATGCTTTCTTCACATTCACCAACGCCGTTAAAGATCGAACGGCGTGATCAAACCATGCTGAAATGTTATTCTTTTCTAGTGAGTGTTTAAACGTGACTCAGAAAAATGAAAGATTGGGACACCCTGATCAAACCGTGAAAGAGTAAAGGTATCCCATATTTATGTGGTCGTAGGGGAGCGAGGCATCAGAGACCTCAGCTTCTCCAGGGAACCAGTATTTTGACGGCGGCACCCATCTCCTCTCCCTCGCTGCTTTACCTTCCCTGACCCTAAAGAGGGCAGGTACCCATTTTAACATGCTGCTGGGTGAACTGGAGGACTGTATTGAAGCCAAGGCATGCAAACGGTCACCCATCCAAGTGGTAACCAAGCTCAATGCTGCTTAACCTTAGATTGGGGAAGTGAGAGCTCTGACCACTGAGCTAGTCTTAGCATACTGAAGCGGTATTAATAATAATAATGTATAGAATTTATAAGTGCTGAATCTTGTAAAGCAACAAATCAAAGCGCTTTTTTTCCAAGGAGTGTTCAAACATGACGCTGGAAAGGATAGAAGAACGAATGAGTCCTCTTCAATGCTGTTTGGCTTTTTATGCTGCAAAGTGAGACATGTCACAATACTTTTCATTTTCTTGCACCAATAGATATGGACGGGAACACCTTGATCAAACCATACTGAAATGTTATTCCATTCTAGGGACTGCTCAAACACGACCCAGGAATGGGGAGAGGTGACATGTGCTCTTCTAAATGTTGGGTTTATTTTTACAGTGGTGAAACATGCCACAATACTGTTTATTCACTGGCACCATTATAGATTGGAACAGCATGATTAAACCAAACCGAAATGTTATTCTTTTCTAGCGAGTGTTAAACCAAGACCAAGGAAAATGATTAGAGAAAACAATCCATTCTAAGTTCTGCTTGTTCACAGTAGTGAAGCATGCCGCCATGTTTGTTTGTTTTTTCTCCACAATTATATTGAAAGACCATGATCAAACCACACTGAAATGTTCTTGTTTTCTAGCGAGCGTTAAACGAAGAATGAAGACCAAGGAAACTGGATAGAAAAAAATGAGTTGTAAATGCTACATTTTTATAGTGGTGAGACATGTCACAATACAGTTGATGTACTAGCACGATTTAAGGAATACCTATACATTTATCTTATAGTTTGCTTCTATACACGCATTCACGCTCAGGTAGAGATAAGTTTAGATGTATGCATATGCACTCGCACACCAACTCATACACTCGCTCTCAAGTTTATGCATGTGTGCAGTGTATTTTTACAATCCTTTTCTCTGGCAAAACCTCTGAATCAGTTTTGCTTGCAGTAAATTCAATACTGTGAACTTAGTAACACTCAAAATGCTGCATTTCGTCTATTCTGTTAAAAAAGAGCATATGGAAAGGTACTGATATCTCATTTCGTTGAGAGTTCTTCACATTTCAATATTTTTTGTCCAAACAAACGGGCAAATAGAGTGGGTGCGAAGTACCCACATAGCAACAATAATCTGCGAAAAAACAAACATTCCAATGTGTTATCCCACAGGTAAGCAGCTCTTAAGCATAAAAAGCATCCTTTTTTGGAAATGGAATGAGTGCGTTTATGTATGCGCGTGTAAGTGTTAGCGCGTGCGCGCGCGCGTGTGTGTGTGTGTTTAAAATTCTCCTCCTGTCCGATGGTTCTGCTTTTCTTTTGTTTTATTTAACGACTTTCCTTTTAGTTTTCAGTCCTGCTTCATCAATCAATTCACCTTTTTTTCCGCAAGGATTTTTTTCTTATACAAATCTAAGTAAAATCAGCTATTGAACTGAGGGGGGGTGGGGGTGGTTGTGCTTGCGTGACTTGTATGAATATCATTTTGTGCTGTTCTGTATTTTAGAGTGTTATTTTTCATTCCATTGTACACTTTTGTTTTCCCCTGGTCATGTATGTACGTGGGGACAGGATAGCTCAGTGGTCGGAGCACTCGCTTTCCCCCAGCCAAGGTTAAACAGCATCGAGCGTGGTTACCACTTGAATGGGTGACCGTTTACGCGCCTTGGCTTCAGAATAGTCCCCTAGTTCACCCAGCTGTAAATTGGCTCCTACCTCTTTAGGGTCAGGAAAAGTAAAGCAGCGAGGGAGAGGAGATGGGCGCCGCCCTCAATATGCAGGCAAGTCTCTCACGCCCGCTCCCCTATGACCTTATAGGTTATGGGACACCTTTACCATGTTTATATATATATATATATATATATATATATATAATATATATAATATATATATATATATATATATATGTCTGTCTGTCTGTCTGTGTTCTCATCAAAACCAGAATCATATTTCCGGTTTGGGAGGTTAAAAACCTTTTACATGATACATCATGGTTGTTTTTCTTTCTTTCTTTCTTACTTTCTTGTTTTTTATTAACTTTTCTAGCTTCCTTATCTATCATTCTTCATGACGGAGAGCCTAGTAACTGATTTCTTTTTATTTAGGTTGGTCATTGACATCTTTCTTCTTCTGTAGGCGGGAGTCTAACATTGCCAAAGTGGTGGGGTGTTGTTGTTGTTGTTGTTGTTGTTGATTTTTGGCAAGAGCATCTGAGCAAAGACAAATGCAATAATCGATATCTAAAAGGTTAACGACTGGAGCAGGCGGAATGTCCTGTATAATGCCCTCAATGCTGTCTGTGACTTCTCTGTGGGATGTGGGTTTTCGTTGCACGGCACTTAAAATACAGACGGATCTTTTCCTGGGTAGAAATGAGAGAGAGGGTTGGGGGGAGGGGGAGAGAGGGAGGGGGGGGAGCAGAGGTGGAATGGAGGGAGAGAGAGAGAGAGAGGTGGGGAGAGAGAGGGTGAGAGGTGGGAAGGGAGAGAGGGGGGGGGGGTTGAGGGAGGGAGAGAGATGAGAGTTATTAGGAGAAAAAAGTATAACAAACGGGGTTTTTTGTTATCTAGTCCTCTCTAAGTACACAGTCAAAACACGATTGTGTAAATCATGTAGTTTAAAAAATTTAGGGATAGAGAGAGAGACAGAGCGAGAGATAGACAACGGACACAACACACACACACACACACACACCGCGGACACACACACACACACACAGTAAAAGAGAGACAGACATGCAGACAGCTAGAGAGACAGAGAGACCGACAGAGAAATCACTGACTCAAATGCTACAATTCCAGTATTCCAAACGACATGTAGGCTAGAATGAATGCTACACTTTCAGCCAGAAAGCTCCCACATCAATTCCTTAGTGCCTTACTTAGCGACATACATCAGTCAGTCTCATATCAAATTTAATCTCTGCATTCTCACACAGCAGAACAGGTCAGTATGCTTGCCGATAAAGACAGTTCTCGCTGTCCCTCTGTCTCTCTGTCTCTGTCTCTCCGTCTGTCTCTCTCTATCTCTCTCTGTCTCTCTCTGTCCTCTCTTTCTCTCTCTCTCTCTATCTCTCTCTCTCCTCTCTTTCTTTCTCTCTCTTTCTCTCTCTCTTCTTTCTCTGTATCTCTCTCTTTCTTTTCTGTCTCTCTCTCTCTCCTTTCCCTCTGTCTCTCTCTCTTTCTTTCTCTGTCTCTCTCTCTTTCTCTCTCTTTCTCTTCTCGTCTCTTTCTCTCTCTCTCTCTCTTTCTCTCTCTCTATCTCTCTCTCTCTCCATTTCTCATCTCCTCTCTCACTCTCTCTCTCTCTCTCTCTCTCTTCTTTCTTTTTCTGTCTCTCTCTCTTTCTTCTCCCCTTTCTTTACTCTCTTCTTTCTTTCTTTCTCTCTCAATCTCTCTCTCTTTCTTTCTTTCTCGTTCTCATCTCTCTCTTCCTTCTCTCTCTCATCTCTCATCTCACCCTCTTCTCATCATCGTCTTTCTCATCTCTCATCACATCTTCTCTTCTCATCTCTCCTACCACCTCTCTCTCTCTCTCTTTTATCTCATCTTCATCTTGATGTTATTTCTAATAAGGGGTGGATGTAAAAAAAGCGCAATGACTGCTTGCTTATTCATTATCCACGAAATAAAAAAAAATGGCTTTGACTTGACCTACCTCTCCACCCCCTCTACCTCTCTCTCTCTCCCTCTCTCTTCTGTCAACCCTCTCATCTCTCTCTTCTTCTCTCCTCCTCCTCTCCTCACCTCTCCCTCCCTCCTTTCCCCCTCCCTCCATCTCTCTCTTCTCCTCTCTCCGTCTGCCTATCCCTCCCTCCCTCTCCCTCTCTCTCTCTCTCTCTCTCTCTCTCTCCCTCATCGTCTCGTCTCACCTCTCTCCTCTCATCATTTCTCTCTCATTCTACTCCTCTGCTCTCTCTCTCTCATCTCTCTCTCTCATCTTACTACTCTTTCCTCTTTCCTCTACCTCTCTCTCTCTCATCAATCTAGTTCTCTCTCTCTCTCTGTCTCTCTCTCGCTCTCCTCTCTCCTCTCTTCTATATTGATGTTATTTCTAATAAGGGCGGGGAGTGGATGTAAAAAAAAAGCGCATGACGCTTGCTTATTCAATTATCCACGAAATAAAAAAAAATGGCTTTGACTTTGACCTACCTCTCCACCCCCATCTCTCTCTCTCTCTCTCGATCTCTCTCTCTCTCTCCGTCCTCTCCCTCCTCTCCCTCCTCCTCCCTCCTCCCTCTCCCTCATCTCTCTCTCTCAGTCTCTCCTCTCTCTCTCTCCCTCTCCCTCTCATCCTCTCTCTCTCTCTCTCCCTCCACTCTCTCATCACCACCGTCTCACTCTCTCTCTCTCTCTCTCATCTCTCTCTCCTCTCATCCTCTCTCTCTCTCACTCTCGTCTGTCTCTCACCTCTCCTCCTCTCTCTTCTATCCTCATCTCAATCTCGCATCTCTCTTCTCTTTCCATCTCTGCCTCTGACCCTACCCTCCCTCTCCCACCCTCCTCTCTCTCCTCCTCTCTCTCTCTCTCTCTTCTTTCCATCTCTCCCCTCTCCCTCCCTCCCTCTCCCTCCCTCCCTCTTACTCTCTCTCTCTCTCTGCTCCATGCCCCTCTCGCTCTCTCTCTCTCTCCTCTCTCTCTCTTCTTTCCATCTCTCCCTCTCCCTCCCTACCTCTCCGC
>CM054155.1:13563813-13566313 GCA_028751875.1 Rapana venosa
CACATATAACAACAAACACAACAACAATAGCAACAACAACAAAGTCAAGCTCAAATGATCTGCTTTTATGAAAGAGAGAGAGAGAGAGAGAGAGAGAGAGAGAGAGAGAGAGAGAGAGAGAGAATACACCCCTTACAATAAAAGAATAAAAGACAATACTAACCAGGTAGCCAACCATCCAACAAGCAAACAAACACAAATTGTTAGCTACTATCATTAAATTCACCTTACATTCGGATGAATCAGCTAGCTACACTCATTAATATCCATTTCTGTGCTTCCAGCAATGAAGTAGACTATGATATTAAAAGATTGCATTTCAACAAGTCCTATAGAGAAAGTGTTTGCTTGGTTTGCTTGTTTTTTCCTACTAGAGAGACAGACAGACAGACATACAGACAGGCAGACAGATAGACAGGCAGGCGGAAAGGTAGACAGTCAGACAAACTTACGGATGGACAAGCTGATAGAGAAAACAGACAGGCAGATAGTACAACAGACAGACAGACAGGTAGACAGGCTGACAGACGGACAGTTAAACCAGCAGCCAGACAGACAGAGACACACACACAGACAGATGTATGGTACAGTTTTACAATCATCACTGTCAGATTAGTAAGTCGATAGCAAACAGAATGATGAAACTCACCCCCTCCCCCCCCAAAAAAATATCTTGAAAAAACAACCCAGGCAGACAAATGGACCGATAGACAGACAGGCAGAAAGATAGTAGTACAGTTGTACAACCATCACTGTCAAAGTAGCAAAGTCGATAGTAACAGAATGATGAAAATCCAAACACTAAAATGTTTAGAGAAAGAAAACAACGACCAACAACACCAACGCCAACAACAACAGGATTCAGCCAGCCCTCCTGTTCTTTATCCACTGGCAACAGTCTCTGCTGACCCAGCCCTTTCACACAGCACCTAGCTCCTTGAAAACGCTCCATTTTTTCCCCCCTCTTAAATGTGCTAGACAAGCAAGTAGACAGATGAGCAGACAGACAAGCAGGCAAGCAGGAAGACAGGAATGCAGGCAGAAATGCAGAGAAGCAAGCGAGCAGGCAGGCAGGCAAATAGGCAGGCAGGCAGGCAGGCAGGTAGGAAGGCAAACAGATGCAGAAGAGAAGCAGGCAACAGAAGATGGAGCAGCAGACAGGCAGGCAGGCAGACAAGCAGGCAGGCAGGCAGGTAGACAGGCAGGATAGGTAGACAGGCAGAAGGCAGGCAGCAGATAGATAGGCAGATAGGCAGGACAGCAGATAGGCAGTAGTAGGACAGGTCAGATAGGCAGATAGGCAGGCAGGTAGGCAGATAGCAGTATGAGACCAGAAGGGCAGGTAGGCAGGTAGGATTGAGGCAGGAGGCAGATAGGCAGACTAGCAGGGCAAGCAGGCAGTGCAAGTAGTAAGCAGATTGGCAGATAGGCTCAGGTTCACGGACACTGACAAGTCAGCAATGAAACGAAGGCAACAAGTAATGAGAACAACAACAAGGCAGAACAATATACCATTTGGGTCAATGGTTTTCAGTGTTGCCGCACTGTGCGTGTCGGCATTGAGGATGGCATCATGCGTTTGTATGTGCATGTCCCGTTTCCATTTTTGTGTGTGGGTTGTGTGGTGTGTGTCTGTGTGTGTTGTTTTGGGTGTTGTGTGTGTGCGTGCTTGCGTTGTGCATGTGCGTGTGTGTGTGTGTGTAACTATTTTTGTGATGGGGGTTTTATGGAGAGGGTTAAGTAAAGACAGACAGTCTGATCTGTACAATGGTTATAACAGCAACAAAGATGATATTAACCTTTAGTACAGAACGTGCAAATAAGTCCGCAGGGCTGTATTACATGACGTATATAACTGCATTGACATTTATATCAATCTTCTCTTCATGAAATCTATGCTACTTTTTTTTCAAAACACCGGTGTTGCATTTTTATCTTTGAAATAATGTGTGTATCATTCTGAATGTCAACATAGTTTTGTTATCTTTCGTTTTCTTAAAAAAGCGGTTTTGCTGAAGGATGGTTTGTGTATTGTTGTTGTCGCTTTGAAGTTTTGTTCTTGTTATTTTTTACTTAAATAATTATCACATACATTACGCACATTACACCTCAGTTTATTGCATCAACCAGACACTGTAATGACAAAAACAATTCTTGAAGATCAATAGAATAGTAGAGTCATATTTTTCTTTAAGTTTGAAATAAGATTCACACGCGCTGATCTCTCGTTTCTTTATGGGAATTCATTTTGCTCTGTGTCTCCCAAGTTAACGTAGAAGAGGCTAAGCAGATATAGATAATTGTGTGGAGAAGAGGAAAAGATGAGTAATGATACGGGTGAATAGACGAAAATGGATGCTATAGTAAGTCCGTGGATGATGATGATGATGATGAGGAGGAGGAGGAGGAGGAGGAGGATCATCATCATCATCATCATCATCATCATCATCATCATCATCATCATCATCATCATCATCATCAACATCATCATCCTTGTTAA
>CM054155.1:13568813-13573813 GCA_028751875.1 Rapana venosa
TGCAGCAGAATGATGGAGGAGAAAGGAAATAAACTGCACCAACAATGTTTCTGCTCGGCTTACAGTCCCGTCAGACAGGCCCACAAAACAACTACCCCATGCTGAGGGCCTTTCATTTCCTCTCGCAAATGCCCACCATTGCAGGCAGGCAGGCAGGCAGGCAGAGAGGCAGGCAGACAGGCAGACAGAGAGGCAGGCAGAGAGGCAGGCAGGCAGACAGGCAGGCAGAGAGCCAGGCAGGCTAGCTGGCAGGTTAGTAGGTTAGTAGGTAGGTAGGTAAGCAGGCAGATTGGTAGATTGGCAACTCGGGAAGCGTGGTAGGCTGGCAGATAGGCTGGTGGCAGGGTAAGACAGGGCAGGGCAGGGCAGGGCAGGGCAGGCAACAAGATTGCTTGTCCGTAGTAGGCTGGGCTGGATTGGGTTCTTGTGGTGTGGTGTGGTGCGGTTTGTGGTTTGGTGTGATGTGGTTTGGTGTGGTTTGGTGTGGTGTTGGTGTGGTTGGTGTGGAGTGTGGTGTGGCGTGATGTGGTGGTGTGGTGGTGTGACGTGGTTTGGTGTGACGTGGTTTGGTGTGACGTGGTGTGGTGTGATGTGGTGTGGTGGTGTGTGATGTGGTGTGGTGTGACATCGGTGGTGTGGTGTGACGTGACGTGGTTTGGTGTGGTGTGATGTGACGTGACGTGACGTGACGTGGTTTGGTGTTGTGTGGTGTGACGTGGTGAGGAGTGGAAGTGTTAAGGGTCGCAAAATGTTGTAATGTTGCGTTGTAATACGTATTGGTCTTTGTCGTGTCTTGCTGTGCTATACTATGCTGTGCTGTGCTGTATTGAGCATTGTTTGGGTTGTGCTGTGATAAAAATTAATGTGCCTTGTTGGGTTGGGGTGGGTGGTTTGGGTTGAGTTGGTTGGGTTGATGTAGGGTTGGGTTGGGTGGGTTGGGTTGAGTTGGTTTGGGTTGATTTGGATTGATGTAGGTTGTATTGTGTTGTGTTGTGCCGTGTGTCAAGCAGGATGGCAAGAGACAGAGTTGTTGATGTCTTGTGGTGGGGTGCAGGCTTTTGTGTTGAGTTTTTATTATGTGTACTGAATAACAATCTATGGGAATTAGGATTTAGTGTAGTGTAGTGTAATGTAGCGTAGTGTAATGTACTTAAAATAATGTACTTTAGTGTAATGTAGCGTAGCGTAGTGTAGTGAGGTGTAGTGTAATGTAGCGTAGTGTAGTGTATCGTAGTGTAGTGAAGTGTATAGTAGAGTAGCGTAGTTATCACTTGTTGTTCATTGGGACATAGCTGCACAGAGTACCGATCATCTCGTACTGTAATGCAGAGTTGTGTAATGAGTGTATTATTTATAATGTTTGCTTTTTTCTCTGAGTAACAAATCGAAAAACGTCACTGTGGAATGGTGACACAGCATTTTTTAAAATTAAAGTCTGTGATTGTTGGGTTGCATGTTTGTTTTTTTACATGTATGTTTGTTTGCACATGGAAATTATATTTATCTAGAAGCATTTGTGTGAAACAAACTCTTATGTTGCCATGGTTTTAACGAATACGCGCGCTAGATGTATGGGGACGTACGGGATAGCTCGGTGATCAGAGCACTCGCTTTCCCCCAGCTAAGGTTACGCAGTATCGAGCGTGGTTACCAAGTGGATGGGTGACCGTTTGCTGTGGTTAATGGGTACCTGCCTCTTTAGGGTCAGGGAAGGTAAAGCAACGAGGGAGGGGAGATGGGCGCCAACCTCAATATGCTGGCCCCTTGAGAAGTTGAGGTCTCTGATGCTTCACTCCCCTACGACCACATAAGGTATAGGACACCTTTACCTTTCACTTGTATGCTGCAGATGCTGCTTGGGAAGAGTATAGCCAGGCCATCAGCCAAAGTGTACTGAAATACATAAGCATAAACCAGTCGGTTCTCTGATTTGTAGCACAGATTGTTTTGCCTAAAGAGATAAGTACGGTAAAGTAAAGGTAAAAAAGGTAAAGGTGTCCATAACCTACGTGGTCGTAGGGCAGTGAGATGTCAGAGACCTCACTTCTCGGGGGGCCAGCTTATTAAGGCCAGCGCCTATCTCCCCTACCTTGCTGCTTTACTTCCCTGACCCTAAAGAGGGCAGGTACCCATTTACAGCTGGGTAAACTGGGGGACTGTAGTGAAGCCAAGGCGCGCAAATGGTCACCCATCTACTTGGTAACCATGCTCAATGATGCTTAACTTTTGCTTGGGGAAAGCGAGTGCTCTGACCACTCAGCTATCTCGTCTCCAAAGTGTGGTACCCTTAATGCTAATATTTCACTTGTCTGTTCTTGTGTACAGTAGGTAAAGCTGAAGAAGGGTGCTGTGTTATGTTTAGTGGAATTCTAAAGTAGCATAATTATAACATGTTAGATTGACATGTGGGTCTGTCAATGGGATTCTAAACTAGCATAATTATGCACATGCTAGATTGGCATGTGGGTCTGTCAATGGGATTCTAAACTAGCATAATTATGCACATGCTAGATTGGCATGTGGGTCTGTCAATGGGATTCTAAACTAGCATAATTATTATACATATGCTAGACTGGCTGGCTTGTCTGTAAACCCGATTTTGGAACTAAAACTGCAAGGAGATGGGATCTGTGTAGCCATGCCTGCTTAGATTACTGCTGCTCAATGTAAACACAATTAAGACACTTGGCTAGGATGGAGCGTTAGCAAGTTTTATCGATTGTTGAAACCTGGGCGCGGCTACTTAGTTAGCATGCTGATTGACTGCAGGGAAGGTTTTAAAGGAAAAGTGGTCCTTTTCATGGTCAGCATCTGTATTGTAATGATCAGCAATTTTTTAGACTTGAAGTTATTTGTTACCATTCTTTCTCTTTATTTCTGAAAACATGAGAAATAGAACATTTAAAAAAAAGATGATTAGTTGCATGAAACCTGACCTCATAGAATAGAAGGGGTGTTTTAAAAAGTACCAGAATCTGGCCATTGTTTATTCATAGTGGAATGGTTACAAAGAAATACCGGTTTTGTTTCGTTTTGTTTTTGTTTAAGTGTGATCACTTCAATGGTGCACAAGAGAGAGAAAGATAGAGAGAGAGAAAGAGGAGAGAGAGAGAGAGAGAGAGAGAGAGAGAGAGAGAAGAGAGAAGAGAGAGAGAGAGAGAGAGAGAGGACACGCCATCATTTGGAAGAAGCCTACCCCCTAAAAAATCCCAACAGCCTTGCATGAATCTCTTAACTTGTTTTCTTCCAAAGTAGTCAGCAAATGACAACCTATACTTTCGTTAGCCACAGAACAGTCATTGACTCAAGACACAGCACAGCAACACAACGTGGAGAGCAGTGCTTCCTTTGACTAGAATTTGGTCGACACACGGGCAAACAAGCAGACACAGGGGGGAAGGGGGGGGGGGGGTCGATATTCCCACAGTGACAGCAACATACAAGAACATTTATTTTGGGATGCTCCCATGAGAATCTATGGTGGCGTCTGAGCTATTTTGGGACTTTGTGAGCTATTTACTGGGTTATTTCTGTCCCGGTGGTTGTGAAGTGAGTGTTAGGAAAAAGACAGGGGGTCCTGTTGTATCGATTTCTGTGAGCAGGATGAAGACAAGCAGTGACCTGACCAAAGATACCAGAGAACAGTTTGGGGAATAGGGGGGAGGGGGGGGGGTAGGATGAAGGATTGGTCAGAGGAGACTTGCTTTGCTGAAAAGTAAAATGTTTATTTTTGATATTTTCAGTTATTTGAGAGTGTCAAAAACGTGTTTCAGAAAATAATTTAGGATTTTTTTTGTATGAGCTTATTTGTTTGTTTCTTTTATTTACTTTGGTTTGGGTTTTTTTTAACTTTCTTTACTCATTTGATTTTTAGTTTTGTATATTTGTCTGGATATTTTTTTTTTGAGTTTTTCCCCGTTTCTTTCCTTTTTTTAAAAAAGTTTTTTCTGTTTTAGTTTTATTTTGTATGTTGCTTTTGTCCCTTTTTTCCTCCATTTTTACCCATTTATATGTCTTTTATTCATTTCATTAGTTTTATTTTCTTGTCAATTGTTACTTCCAGGAGTTTATCCCATATATCCGCAAACAAACAAACACACACACACACACACACACACACACACACACACACACACACACACAAGATAGCACAGCACGTCAACGATGCACTTACCACTGCTACATTTTAAAATGAATTTTTTTAAACACTTCAAAGTGCAACACACAAACAAACAAGCAGATATGCAGAAGAGGATAATATAGACACAATATTCAACAACAAAAAAGCAACAGGAACGAACGGTAAAATCTTTTTTCTCAGATGTTGCAAGGGAATCTACAGTAGATTTGAGCTATTTTGGGACCTGTGACTGGCTATTTCTGTTCTGGGGTGTGAGAGGTGAGTGTTAGGAAAAGACAGGGGTGGCGGGGGTGGGGGTGGGGGTGTTGTATTGATTCCTGCGAATAGGAAGAAGACGGCAGTGACCTGACTAAAGAAACATGAGACCATTTTGCAGAAAGGAGAATAAATCGGAGAAGGATGAGTCAGAAGATGTATTTTGTGTTTTTAAAACAGACATTTTTTTTGGCATTTGAGAAGAATACATAACACTTTTAAATGGTATTGTTTGTTTATTTTTTGTTCGTTTATTTCGTTTTATTGCTCTGTTCCTTTCATTGGGTTTTTTCACTTATTTTCTTTTTTGGGTACTTCTTTTCTTCCTACCATGTTTTTAATATATGTTTGTTTAATCTATTGTTTGTTATTGGTAGCACGGCTGTGTAAAGAAAGGTTAAATGCAAGCACTTTAGTTTGTCTTTGCAAGAGTTAGTGCTGTATAAATTCCTTTTATCATCATCATCGTCGTCATCATCATCGTCATAATCATCATCATCATCATCATCATCATCACCGTCTTCATCATCATCATCATCATCAACATCATCACCATTATTATTGGTAGTAGTAGTAGTAGTAGTAGTAGTAGTAGTAGTATAGT
>CM054155.1:13578813-13603813 GCA_028751875.1 Rapana venosa
TTAACTATTTTGTTTTTCTCTTCTTGCTATTATGAACATTTTCTAAACTTAAATAGTCGCTTTTGGAAATGTTGCAAGGTGCTTTCATAATTTGCTACTTTCATTCACTCTAGCTTGTATCACCAATAATTGTAGTGGATTTTGGGTCTAGCAACACTGTGAGTATCTAGATAGTGAGGGGTACTAAGCTTGGTCCATTTCAAGGCTAACCTCTTTCCCCCCTCCCTAGTTATGAGTGGTGGTTTGCATTCAAGTCCTCCAGGTGGGGTGGTAAATCTATATCCTTCATGTAATATGCATTTCACGCCCGTGAAAGAACTCAGATTAGACGAAAGTTGTCCTAGCAATTTTCTGAACAAAACGTTACTGACATAGAAACCATACACGCTTGCAAGAGGAGAAAAAAAGGACAAATGAAACAGATAACGCTGCACTGTGGTATATGTATGTATGTGTGTGATTCATATAATATGATATATATATATATATATATATATATATATTATATATATATATATATATATATATATAGATAGATATAGATATATATAGATATATATATTATTTATTTATTTATATACGCCTGTGTGTGCGAAATAAGTCTCTGACTTCTTTGTCAATGGTCTTTAAAACATTGTATTCATACGTCGGTGTATGTGTTTTGGTAGTGTGTGTGTGTGTGTGTGTGTGTGTGTGTGTGTGTGTGTGTGTGTGTGTGTGTGTGTGTGGTTTGTGCACGCTCACACGTGCGTTGCGTATGTGCGTGCGTAAATAATAAGTTTATGTGTCTTTTCTAGAAAATGATTTTGTAACAGTGTATTCCCAGTTGGTGTGTGTGTGTGTGTGTTCGTGACATTTTATTTGTAGTTTCTTGGAATGTTTTATCCGATATGAAATGTAGCTTTTTTGTGTCTTTCGAGATTATGATACTTATCAATGTGCCTATCAGTACTGTAATTGCTCTTCATGGGATGATAAACGTGTTTTTGACTTGACTTGACGAGGTAGCACACTGTTCCCCTTAGAAGAGTGACCCAAATTGTGTGCTGAGAAAGTTTGCTTTGGCTACAGAGGCTGTACAATGCAATACCGTTTCTGACGTTCTTTCTTTTGTTAGCTGAATTCTTTAGAAACAACATCGAACACATACAGTAAAGAGAAAGTCCTGTAGATTGATGGTAGCAACGAAAAAGGGATTTTTGTTCCTAAATGCAACCAAGTTACCGTGACTTTGTTGTTGTTCTTTTCTCACCGTAGTGCCAGCTCTGAACAGGGCCACTGGCAGACCAGAGTTGCAGGCTGAAAGCAATGCCTGTCCTCTGCCAGAGCTGGGCAGCCAAGCAGGCAGGCAGGCTGGCCAGTAGACATGGTCAATACTCCAATTCTCCGCAACACTAGACACAGCACAGAAGGAAATGCATTCCACATTTCTTAGCCACAAGCTGCTGTAGTGTGGAAGCTATTTTGGGGTGTTGGTAATAGCAGATACAAAAACGTTCGGAGGGAGGCTGGGGGGCTAGGATTCGTTGCAGGGGGCAAATTGTTCCATTTGCTTGCATGGAAACAATGAAGACATCATCGACCTGGAGGAGAGAGACTGTTCATGTCTTGGTGCAAAGTAAACGTGACAGAAGGGGGGTGATTGTGTTGCAGTGGGCTTTCTGCACCTACTTAATGAAGAAAAACGTTCGTAGTTTCATATCAATCTAAAACCAGATTTTGTTTATGTTAGAGATGCTGGTGTTACTGTTATTGGTAATGCTTCTACTGTTGCTGCTGCTACTGTTGCTGCTGTTACTGAGGAAATAGTTTAGCTGGGGGGGGGGGGGGGGGGGCGGGGGGTTGCCTCTTTGCTACGTTTCAACACTTCCAAAATTGAACTAGTTGCCATTGTGAATGTTGCAAGATGTTATAATTGCTACCTAAATTCACTATAGCTAGCATCACAAATAATGTAAGTCAGTTTGTGTCTAGGGTAATGTGTGGTGCACATAGATAGTGAGGGATACCAGGTTTGATCCCTTCCAAGGTTAAACTTTCCCCCTTACCCACTAGTTATGGATGGTTGTTTGCATTCAAGTCTTCCCTATGAGAGGATAAATCTATATCCTGCATGCAATATGCGTTTTTCATTCTTGAAAGAAACCATAGTAAGAAGAAATGTGTCCTAACAATTGTCTGAAGAAAATGTTACTGGTGTAGAAAACGTACACTTGCAAGAAAAATAAAACAAAGGAAAATAGATAGCTGCTCTTTGGCAATGCCTGTTAACCAAGGATATAGACCCTACATGTTGTGCTGAGAAATCTAATCTTGCTTCAGAAGCTGTACAATACATTACTATTTCTCTTCCCTGGATGCAACAATATGAGGCATCCATCACTTTCAGCTGAAATGTATAACAGAAACAACATTGAACAAATAAAGTGTAGAGCAAGTCCTGTAGCTTGATAGCAGCAACAAAAAGAGATTTTTGTTCCTAAATGCAACCAAGTTACCATGACTTTGTTGGTGTTGTTCTTTTCTCACCGCAGTGCCAGCTCTGAACAGGTCCACTGGCAGACCAGAGTTGCAGGCTGAAAGCAATGCCTGTCCTCTGCCAGAGCTGGGCAGCCAAGCAGGCAGGCAGGCTGGCCAGTAGACATGGTCAATACTCCAATTCTCCGCAACACTAGAAACAGCACAGAAGGAAATGCATTCCACATTTCTTAGCCACAAGCGGCTGTAGCGTAGAAGCTATTTTGGGGTGTTGGTAATAGCAGATACAAAAACATTTGGGGGTGGGGGGTTGGGGGAAGGTGGGTAGGATTCGTTGCAGGGGGCAAATTGTTCCATTTGCTGGCGTGAAAACAATGAAGACATCATCGACCTAGAGGAGCCAGACTTGTCATGTCTTGGTGCAAAGTAAACGTGACAGAAGTGTGGTGATTGAGTTGCTGTGGGCTTTCTGCACCTACTCATGAAAGGGAAAGTTTGTAATACCATGTCAATCTAAAACTCAACTTTCTGGGGGGTTTTAAATGCTAGTGATGCTGGTGTTATTGTTGTTGCTGCTGCTTTTACTGTTGCTGCTGTTTGTGCTCAAAAATATGTTAATTACTTTATTTTTGTCTCTTTGCTATCTTCCACCTTTGAGGACTTCCCCAATTTAAATAGTCGCCTTTATACCCATTGCAAGATGTCATAATTGCTACCTTAACTCACTATAGCTGGCATCACCAATATTGTCAGTAGATATGTGGTCTAGCAGTAATGTGCAATGCATCTAGATAGTGAGGGGTACTGGGTTTGATCCCTTGTGATGTTAAACGTCCCTCCTACTAGTAGTTATGAGTGATTGCTTGCGTTTTCCAGATGTGACAAAAAATCTATATCTGTCATGCAATATGAATTTCACACACGAGAAAGAATCCACGATCTGAAGAAAATGTTACTGACATAGAGAGCTTACAAACTATTAAGAACAAAAGCACTAATGAAAAAGGATAGCATTGCATTGTGGCAGCACACAATTTCCCTCGGAAGAGAAACCTAAATTTGATTCTAAAAAAAATCTGCTCTGGCAATAAAGGATGTACAATGCAATACCATTTCTTTTCTCTGGATGCAATATTGTGAGGCAGCCCCTCACTGTCAGCTGAGCTGTATAGAAACAACATCAAACAAATACAGTAAAGAGAAAATCTTGTAGATTGATAGCAGCAGCGACACACTTTTCTATAAAACGAAACCAAGTTACCATGACTTTGTTGGTGTTGTTCTTTTCTCACCGCAGTGCCAGCTCTGAACAGGGCCACTGGCAGACCAGAGTTGCAGGCTGAAAGCAATGCCTGTCCTCTGCCAGAGCTGGGCAGCCAAGCAGGCAGGCAGGCTGGCCAGTAGACATGGTCAATACTCCAATTCTCCGCAACACTAGACACAGCACAGAAGGAAATGCATTCCACATTTCTTAGCCACAAGCTGCTGTAGTGTGGAAGCTATTTTGGGGTGTTGGTAATAAAGGTAAAGGTAAAGGAGTCCCATAACCTATAAGGTCGTAGGGGAGCGAGGCGTCAGAGACCTCAGCTTCTCTAGGGCCAGCATATTGAGGGCGGCGCCCATCTCCTCTCCCTCGCTGCTTTACCTTCCCTGACCCTAAAGAGGGCAGGTACCCATTTACAGCTGGGTGAACTGGGGGAACTGTACTGAAGCCAAGGCGCGCAAACGGTCACCCATCCAACTGGTAACCACGCTCGACGCTGCTTAACTTAACGTTGGTAATAGCAGATGCAAAAACATTGGGGGGGGGGGGGGGGGGAGGGGCATGGGTGTGTGTGTGAGGGGGAAGGTGGGGAGGATTCGTTGCAGGGGGCAAATTGTTCCATTTGCTGGCGTGAAAACAATGAAGACATCATCGACCTGGAGGAGCCAGACTTGTCATGTCTTGGTGCAAAGTAAACGTGACAGAAGTGTGGTGATTGTGTTGCTGTGGGCTTTCTGCACCTACTGATGAGGGGGAAAAGTTTGTAATTCCACATCAATCTGAAACCAGATTTTCTGTTTCTTTATGTTTGTGATATTAGGGTTACTGTTGTTGCACCTGCTGCTGCTTCTGCTATGGCTGCTGCTACTGCTGCTGCTACGACTGCTGCTGATGGTTTTAGATTAAGTTCACTTAAATGCATCAGACAATGGATGGTTGTTTTTCTTTGGAGAGAAATTTCAAGCTAGGACAATTTAGTGCTCTCTCTCATATCAAATTTTATGTCAAGACAATTACGTTTATTTTCTTGCTTATTTTTCTTTCATGGCTTGTTGTAGGAGATTTTAAACATACGTTAAATGCTTTCTGGAAACCTCACACCTCTGTTTGCACATCATCAGGGTGTTATTTTCTTCTTCCTTTCAATGTTTAAAACTCTGCACATGTGTATCTCTCTTACGGGTTTCAGCCAAAATATGTGGCGCTGTAGCCTAACATTACCAGCTTTTATATTGATTTGTCAAAGGCCGTGATATAGCCGTTTCACCGAGTTTTATTTTAAAGATTGCCAGTTGTTTTCCTATCAAACGTTACGTAAGGATGTCAGCAGCTGTTACAACATTGGGGTATTGATTCTTGTCAGTTTGGACATCAAGTCAAGTTTTTTGCACCCTGTGTTACTTTGTAAGTAGCCAAGAGGTAATACTCCCATATAGACAGCAACAAGTGATGCGTTCGATTCCCTTTTTGAGCCCGATCTCTTGTTCCGTCCACTACATCTTGTGTGGTAATGTGGGTGCTAGTCTTTCAGATGAAACGAAATCAGGAGTACCTATTCCTAGCAAAATTCCAAAGAATTACTGTTGTCAGGAAACCACACACACACACACACACACACACACACACAGAAGAGAGAGAGATAGAGGGAGGGAGAGTGAGAGAGAGAGAGAGAGAGAGAGGAGAGAGAGAGAGAGGGGGGGGGGGATAAATTGCAATACAAGACAATGAAATATAATACACTACACTACACTACGGGACAGGATAGCTCAGTGGTAAGAGCACTCGCTTTCCCCCAGCTAAGGTTAAGCGGCATCAAGCGTGGTAGCCACTTGGATGGGTGACTGTTTGCGTGCGCATTGGCTTTAGTACAGTCCCCCAGTTCACCCAGCTGTAAATGGGTACCTGCCTCTTTAGGGTCAGGGAAGGTAAAGCTGCGATGGAGAGGAGATGGGCGCCGCCCTCAATATGCTGGGCCCTTGAGAAGTTGAGGTCTCTGATGCCTCACTCTCCTACGACCTTATAGGTTATGGGACACCTTTGCCCTTACCTTTTTACACTGCACTATACTACACTACACTGCACTACACTGCACTGTACTGCACTGCACTACACTACACTTCACTACACTACACTACACAAGACTACAATACACTACACTACACTTACACAGCACTGCACTGCACTGCACTGCACTACTCTACAATACAATGCAATGCAGCACAATAAGAAACAGCGCACGCTGATACAATAAAAGCATCACAATACGATATAGATTTTGGTGTGCGTTTGTTTTCGTGCATCTCACATATAGCTTTGCATTGCTCAGATTACTATCGCAGTTTCCCCGCTCCATCTATTTCTCAGGGCTATGTGAAATATAATACTTCATTGACCGCGTGTGCAGGGCAGGTGGGGGAAAAATAAGAAGAAGAAAATGCAAATAGGCGTTCGTAAGCTACGTTTGAATGAGTGTTATTTGCAGCTGACAAAGAATTCTTGACGGAATGCTTGAATGTTTGCCCGTTTGGGTTGGTTGTGTGTGTGTGTGTGTGTGTGTGTGTGTGTGTGTGTGTGTGTGTGTGTGTGTGTGTGTGTGTGTGTGTGTGTGTGTGTGTGTGTGTGTGTGTGTGTGTGTGTGTGTGTGTGTGTGTGTGTGTGTGTGGTCGGTCTGTTTGCGTGCCTGCTTTTCTGATAGCTTGCATATGTATGCTTGTTTGCTTGTGTCTGGATTTTTGTTGTCAATAGTATGTGTTGGTGTATTTTAGAGGCATTTGAATTTCAGAGGCAAGTTTAAATTTACACTTTGTTTATAGAATTTAATGAGTTAGTTCGTTTCTTTTTTTTTCTACCGAAAATAAAGATCACAGCAGAAAGGTTTACATGTATTTGTTCTCTTTTTTTTGCTCTTTTCTTTTTTTTTTTTAGTCATTTTTTCTTTCTTTCATTTTTCGTCCGTTTCTTAAGTTTGTTGTTTGTTTGCTTGGTTTGTTAGTTTTCAAGTTGACCGACCGGCTGGTTGACTTGTGTGCTTGTTTGGTCTTTTGTTTGCTTATTTGTTTGTTCTTTTTATGTATTTGTTCTTTCGTTTGTTCATTCGGTTTTTTTCTTTTGTTTATTGGGGGAGTGTTTGTTTATTCATTTGTTTATTCGTTTGTTCTTGTTTGATTGTTTGTGTTCTTTCTTTATTCATTTGTTTTCTGTTTGTTTATGCTTTTGTTCGTCTATACTTGTGTGTCAGTGGGGGATCTCATTCTTTGTGTGCTGTTAATTGCAGGAAAGAGGAGATCACATTAATTCAACGGGGAAAAATGTGGACATTAAAAAGTTTGTCAGTGAACAGCATATCAACAACATAAATCAATATATCCTCGGTGTAATTTAATATGCATTGAAACCAGTGATCTTGAGTTAAATCATAACAGGTAACCATGAAAACAATAGAATTATTGTGTTGTCTTCATCTGTATAACATGGAGAACTGGCTTTGCAATATCAACTGGCTCAGGTGGCCTTCGTGGTCTGTTAGGATGGAGTTGATTCCAGTGCAAGAAAATTGCTTGAAAAGATGTCGGATTCTAAATCGTTGGTGTGTCCTTCGCTCATATGTTTTGCTAACAATCCGCGATAACAGAAAGCCCACCATAAGCATAAACTAGCGCCTTACCATCAAGAATGCCAAAGAAACGTTTTGGGGTTGTTATAATTATTATGAATCCTGAGGACTGGACAGTTCAGTGGTTTGAGCACTTACTCTCCCCACGCTAAGGTTAAGCAGCATTGAGCGTGGTTACCTCTTGTATGGGTTACTGTTTGCTCGCCTTGGCTTCAGTACAGTCCCCCAGTTCACCCAGCTGTCAATGAGTATCTGCCTTATTTAGGAAAAGGGACGGTAAAGAAGCAAAGGAGATGAGATTGGTGCCACTCTCAACATGATGGCCCCTAGAAAAGTTAAGGTCTCTGACATCTCGTCCTCCAACGAGCACTTATGTTATGGGAACACCTTTACTTTTTTATACGAATTATGTTGCAAAGCAGTGTTGCACATTCACATCACCTGCTGAAAGAGAAAGTAAAGTTTTGTGTAAAAATGTTAGCACAATGGCATTATCCACTTCTATGCAATATTATTGTTGTAGCTTTGTGTTTGCCCATGTTTGTTCTTATTCATCTCTAGCTTTAAGGTCAGACACACACAGTAAGTACATGCAGCAAGAAACATGTTTTATAGCATGAAAAACTGCTGCAAAGAGAAGTAAGTAATTTAAAGGTAACGAATGAAAACGGCTTATCCCATTTGACACATTATATTATTGCTATGATGACCCTGTAAGGTTATACACAAACTACTTTCTGCCTTATCTAGATGATTGTTTGCAAACTGCCCGTGTGTTATGTCAGTAATCTCTCACGTCGAAGAGAAGGACTTCCACTGTTTCTTTCCTTGATGTTTTTGTAATACAAGCTTTTACCCTCCATAGATAGTCTCAGGAGTAAAGGCAAAATAGTCATTAGAACTCAGTGCAAATGAGCACCGTGGGGTTTTCGAATAGGCAGGCAGCTGGCATGGCATGCGACATTGTCGTTAAGACCTGGAGACAGAAGAAGTGACCGAGGGGGTAGGGGTCAGAGGGATGATGGGGAATAGGCCTATCACATATAATCAGCATACCACTTTACTGTACCTTCTTCTTCTTCTTTTTCTTCGTCATTGTCGCCGTTGTCATCATCGTAGTCGTCGAATGCTCAGACAAACAACTGTTATTGTCTGTCATACTAGCAAAAATGCGTCGAGCTGCTGTTAATAATAATAATAATAATCATCATCATCATCATCATCATCCTCATCATCATCATCATCATCCTCATCATCATCATCATCATCATAATCATAATAATAAATGTATTTCATATACCGCTGTACCTTGCACATACATATCAAAGCGCATTAAGCGCCTGACAAATCAGGCTCAGCGCATCCGACTTGGGTGTGAGAGAGAATTGTTATCTTTTAAGTCTCTCTGCAAAAAAGGCAGGAGAATGAACCAAGAAGACAGAAAGTAAACAAGAAGGTGACCAGAAGAATGGGAACAAGGCAGAAACATAGAGAAGGACAGAAAAGAGAGAATTTCTAGCGGAGAATTTGCAGAAGGTGAGGATGTTATTTATACTTGACAGGGCTTCAAGACATCCCCACAGGCTGATGTCCTTCATGACAAGTTACCAGCACATGTTTATCACGGAAATGGCCGCATGCATTGACGCTAAAACAGAAATAGGGAGCCTTCCTGCAGACGTAGACTACAATAGGGATTAAACCCCAGCACAAAGCAGCCCTGCAGGCTTCCCAATGGACATTCAGGGCCTGAGCAGCCAGGTAGCTGGGCTGGTCACGCAATATTGTCATCAAGACTGTGAGACACTGTGTGGCGAGGATGTAGAGCCCGCCAAATGTACCACCATGCCATTTGCTGTGCCTGTTATTTCCCTTCCTCTTCTTCTTCTTCTTGTGAATGGCGTCCACATGCTTCTAGATTCTCACCTGTCTTCCACCTCTCACAATAGGTTTGTGTTAATTAATTCCTTCTTTTGATCTCTGATAGGTTTGTGTTAATCAATGCTGTCTTTTGATCTCTTGTTTTGTGAGTTATAGTCTGCTGTTGTTGTACTTGTTGGAGTGTACTGATGTGTATTCTGTAATCTTTTGATGTCTGTTTCTTTATTCTGTAACCTAGCTTACCTCTCCAAATCTGAGTAGTTAGCCACCAGATGTAAATAAAACAAGTATGTTGGTAGGGACAGGATAGCCTAGTGGGTCTACCACTGTGCTGTGATCTTAACAGCCAGGGTTCTAGCCACCAATGAGGCATTCTGACATCCGTGTGAGAGAGAATTGTTTCTTCCAAATCTTTCTGTAAGAAAGGCAGGAGAATGGACCAAGAATGCACCAGGTAGACAAGGAAAAGATGAGAGGAAAATAGGAACAAGGCCAAAACATAGAGAAGGACAGAAAAGACGGAATTTCTAGCACTGAATTTGCAGAAGGTGAGGATGTTATTTATACTTGACAGGGCCCCAAGACATCCCCACAGGCTGATGTCCTTCATGACAAGTTACCAGCACATGTTTATCACGGAAATGGTCGCATGCATTGACGCTAAAACAGAAATAGGGAGCCTTCCTGCAGACGTAGACTACAATAGGGATTAAACCCCAGCACAAAGGAGCCCTGCAGGCTTCCCAATGGACATGCAGGGCCTGAGCAGCCAGGTAGCTGGGCTGGTCATGCAAGATTGTCATCAAGACTGTGAGACACTGTGTGGCGAGGATGTAGAGCCCGCCAAATGTACCACCATGCCATTTGCCTGTGCGTGTTATTTCCCTTCCTCTTCTTCTTCCTCTTGTGAATGTTGTCCACATGCTTTTAGATTCTCATCTGTCTGCCACCTCTCACAATAGGCTTGTGTTAATCAATGCTTTCTTTCGATCTATAATACGTTATGTTAATGAACGCTGCCTTTTGATCTGTGATAGGTTTGGGTTAAACAATGCTGTCTTTTGATCTATTGTTTTGTGAGTTATGGTCTGCTGTTGTTGTACTTGTTGGGTGTACTGCTTTGTATTCTGTAATCTTTTGATGTTTATTTCCTTTTTCTGTATGTAGCTTACCTCTCCATATCTGAGTTGTTAGCCATGAGATGTAAACAAAACAAGTGTATTGGTAGGGATGGAATAGCCTAGTGGGTCTACCACTGTGCTGTGATCTTAACAGCCCAGGTTCTAGCCACCACTGAGGCAATCTGACTTCCGTGTGAGAGAGAATTGTTTCTTCCAAATCTTTCTGTAAAAATGGCAGGAGAATGGACCAAGAATGCACATAGTAGACAAGGAAAAGATGAGAGGAAAAAAGGAACAAAGGCAAAAACATAGAGAAGAACAGAAAAGAGAGAATTTCTAGCACAGGATTTGCAGAAGGTGAGGATGTTATTTATACTTGACAGAGCCCCAAGACAACCCCACAGGCTGACGTCCTTCACGACAAGTTACCAGCACATGTTTATCACGGAAATGGTCGCATGCATTGACGCTAAAACAGAAATAAGAAGCCTTCCTGCAGACGTAGACTACAATAGGGATTAAACCCCAGCACAAAGGAGCCCTGCAGGCTTCCCAATGGACATTCAGGACCTGAGCAGGCAGGTAGCTGGGCTGGTCACGCAAGACTGTCATTAAGACTGTGAGACACTGTGTGGCGAGGATGTAGAGCCCGCCAAATGTACCACCATGCCATTTTCCTGTGCCTGTTATTGTCCTTCCTCTTCTTCTTCTTCTTGTGAATGTGGTCCACATGCTTTTAGATTCTCATCTGTCTTCCACCTCTCACAATAGGTTTGTGTTAAGTAATGCTTTCTTTGATCTATGATAGTTATGTTAATGAACGCTGCCTTTAGATGTATGATAGGTTTGTGTTAATCAATGCTGTCTTTTGATCTCTTGTTTTGTGAGTTATGGTCTGCTCTTGTTGTAGTAGTTGTTGGAGTGTACTGCTTTGTATTCTGTAATCTTGTGATGTTTATTTCCTTTTTTCTGTAGCCTAGCTTACCTCTCCAAATCTGAGTTGTTAGCTATGAGATGTAAATACAAGTGTATTGGCAGGAACAGAATAGCCTAGTGGGTCTACCGCTGCACTGTGATCTTAACAGCCCAGGTTCTAGCCACCATGAGGCATTGTGACTTCCATGTAAAAGGAATTTGTTTCTTCCAAATCTTTCTGTAAAACAGGCAGGAGAATGGACCAAGAATGCAGAAAGTAGACAAGGAAAAGGTGAGAGGAAGAAAGAGAACAAGGCGAAAACATAGAGAAGGACAGACAAAAGGGAATTTCTAGCACAAAGTTCGCAGAAGGTGAGGATGTTATTTATACTTGACAGGGCCCCAAGACATCCCCACAGGCTGATGTCCTTCATGACAAATTACCAGCACATGTTTATCATGGAAATGGTCGCATGCATTGACACTAAAACAGAAATGGGAGCCTTTCTGCAGACGTAGACTACAATAGGGATTAAACCCCAGCACAAAGCAGCCCTGCAGGCTTCCCAATGGACATTCAGGGCCTGAGCAGCCAGCTAGCTGGGCTGGTCACGCAAGATTGTCATTAAGACTGTGAGACACTGTGTGGCGAGGATGTAGAGCCCGCCAAATGTACTACCATGCCATGTGCCTGTGCCTGTTATTGTCCTTCCTCTTCTTCTTCTTCTTGTGAATGTCCTCCTCATGCTTTTACATTCTCATCTGTCCGTCACCTCTCACAATACGTTTGAGTTAATGAATGCTTTCTTTTGATCTATGATACCTTGTGTTAATGAACGCTGCCTTTTGATGTATGATAGGTTTGTGTTAATCAATGCTGTCTTTTGATCTATTGTTTTGTGAGTTATGGTTTGCTGTTGTTGTAGTTGTTGTTGGAGTGTACTGCTTTGTATTCTGTAATCTTTTGAAGTCTATTTCCTTTACTGTAGCCTAGCTTACCTCTCCAAGGTTGAGTAGTTAGCCACCAAATGTAAAATCAAAGGTATTGGTAGAAGCGGGATAGCCTAGTGGTTACAGAGCTCTGCTCACGATCTTAACAGTCCAGGTTCCAGCCACCACCAAGGCATCCATCCATTCAAGGGGATTTTCCCCCTGGTGTTAATATCAGTGCGGACTCCACTCCTTGCAACACTCCTCAGTTTAGACTATAAACCAGGGTATCATGTGAAAACGTATACTAAGCATCTTACGCACACCTTAAGACCCGTTTCGCCTTTCGGAAGAGTAGGCTACTGCGTGCTGGTAGGAACGGATTGCAATATTTTTTTTGTAAAACGCGTGTACTCTGGTCTTGTGTTTAGATATATTGTCTATTTTCTGCCTTCATGGTCCATTCTCATGCCCTTTTTTCCAGAAAGACTTTTAAAAAAGTAACCATTCTCTCTTATGCCGAAGTCAGATGCGCTGGGCCTGACTTGTCAGGCGCTCAACGGCAGCTTGACGCATTTTCGCTCATATAACAGTCGACAATATTTACTGTCTGTTCGAAGAAGAAGAAGAAGAAGAAGAAGGAGGAGGAGGAGGAGGAGGAGGAGGAGAAGATGATGATGAAGAAAGAGAAGTAGAAGAAGAAGAAGGAGAAGAATAACAACAAGAAGAACAAGAACAACAAGAACAACAAGAACAACAAGAAGAAGAAGACATAGTATCTGAACTCAGAATGCAGCTAGCTACCTTAGTGGTGGTTATATACGGTCGCAAAATACTGCAAAGCTTAACCATCGAAGATCCTCGGAGCTGTAGCTAAGAAACAAGACAACAGGAATGTATTGGCAAAAGTAAGTGAGGGAGTTTTTCCTTAAGCTATGCTCTTCCAGGGGACGGGATAGCTCAGTGGTCAGAACACTCGCTTTCCCCCAGCCAAGTTATTTAGCGTCGAGCGTGGTTACTACTTGGATGGATGACCGTTTGCACGCCTTGGCTTCAGTACAGTTCACCACCCAGTTCACCCAGCTGTAAAGGGGTACCTGCCCTCTTTAGGGTCAGGGAAGGTAAAGCGGCAAGGGGGGAGGAGATGGGCGCCGCCCTCAATATGCTGGCCCCTAGAGAAGTGAGGTCTCTGACGCTTCGCTCCCTTACGGCCTTGTAGGTTATGGGACATCTTTACCTTTACTTTTTGATGCTCTTCCAGATATTCCAACAAAGTTGGACTCTTAAAACATACCTTAAACGTGTTTTCCTTAAGGGCCAGAGCTGCTGGAGTGGGTTTTCTCTGTGTGATTTTATTTGTAGCTCCTTTCATTGCTAAAAGCAGCTACTCGTCTTTTCTCTTTAATCTTCATAATGTCTTCCACAAACTTTTTTTAAAAAGAAGCCTACACGAAAATAGACCTCAAAGCATAGAGATACGCAGAGTAAGTAACATACAGAAATAAGTGCTATATGTAACATTCAGAAATAAAGTGCTATAAGTAGCATGCAGAAATAAAGTGTTGTAAGCAACATGCAGAAATAAAGTGTTAAAAGTAACATACAGAACTAAAGGGCTATAAGTAACATGCAATAAATAAAGTGTTAAAAGTAACATATAGAAATAACTTTCTATAAATAGCATACAGAAAAAGTTCTATAAGTAACATACAGAAATAAAGTGTTATAAGCAGCATACAGAAATGAAGTGCTATAAGTAACATATAATAATAAATGTTATAAGTAACATACCGAAATAAAGTGCTATAAGTAACATATGAAAAATAAATGTCATAAGTAATATACAGAAATAAAGTATTATAAGCAACATACAGAAATAAAGCAGCATCGTCAGTCATTTGAAACAAAATGCCATAGAAAACTGCTGGGCATATCCTGGGGAGAACGAAAGACCAATGAATTTGTCAAGAGCCAAATAACACGGCTGGCAGGTCCACAGGAACCCCTTCTCACCATCGTCAAGAAGAAAAAGCTGACATGGTTCGGCCACGTCACCCGCCACAACACTCTGCCAAAAACGGTACTGCAGGGAACACTCGAAGGTGGCAGAAAGAGGGGAAGACAGAACAAGACATGGATGGACAACATCAGAGAATGGACCAGGATGAATGACTCGGCACTACTGCGCAGAGCCGAGGACTAAGATGGATGGAGGAGGCTTATCACGGCATCGTCTTTCGTGTCTCCTCCACGACCGCCAAGGTCACGGGACTGATGATGATGATGATGACATAAATAAAGTGCTGTAAGTAACATATAAATATAAATGTTATAAGTAACATACAAAAATAAAGTGTTATAAGTAATATACGGAAAAAGTGTTATTAATAACAGACAGATAAAATGTTACAAGTAACTGCAGATAAAGTGTTAAAAATAACACATAAATAAAGTATTATAAACAACAAACGGATAAAGTGTTACAAATAGCATACAGATATAGTGCTATAAGTAACATACAGAAATAAAGTGCTTTAAATAACATACAGAAATACATATATATGTATATATATATATATATATATATATATATATATATGTATATGTATATGTATATATATATATATATATATATATATATATATAATCTTCCAAAGTCGATTTCAAACCAATTAAAAACAACAGAAACAAAATGGCCACATTTTTATATGTAGAGTTTATTCAAAGGGGAAAAAATCGATTTCACAGCGGCTTACAGCAGAATTGCCGTGCGTGGGGTGCCCAATGGAGACAGAAGGGACCAGTTAAGAAGCAAACTGGTCATGCAAACTTCTCCTTTAAACCCCGAGATGCCACATGGAGAGCTGGACACCTCAGATGTATAAGCGTGTAAAGTCTCTGCATCCTTTCGTGGAGGGTTTTAACCCCCACGAACAATCCCATGCTTTCAAACATGCAATTACTTTTTTTGTTCTTCTTTTTTGGCATTTGAGGTTTTTTTGTGCTGCACTGTATTGTGTCTGATGTGTTAGGTTTGGGTTGGGTTGGGTTGGATGGGGTTCTCTTGGAAGGTGTTGGGCTGAATCGGGTTGTATCTTGATTGGTCCTATCACGTTGTGTTGCCTAGCCTTTCTCTTATTTTTTTAATATTCTTTTATTTCGAGGATAATGGAATAAGCATTCTTGTGGGTTTAAAAAAAAATCTAGTCCCGTATTTATGCAATTTTGTAATTTTGTCATCCATTTCCCCCGCATACAATGGCCTACTCTTCTTAAAAGTGGAATAGGTTTAAACGTGTGCGTAAAATGTTCTGCGTGCAGGTTGTAGTTGGGATGGAATCGTGTTGTAGAGCAGTATGTTGTAGTATATACTTGTGCGTTACAAGCACTTTGATTTGCTTGCTTTACAAGATTCAGCGCTATAAAAAAAAAGTCCATATAATGTTATTATTGTCTTCTCGGATTGAAGAAAAAAGACTATTCCTCTTTCTATTGAGAAGTATTGTATATGAAGCGGCTTGATTTGTGTCAATTTGGGTTCAACAATCTCTCAGACGTATTCTGTTCAACTCACTGGAGTAGCTTTTTAACCCTCTGCATCCAGAATGAATAGAAACCCATCCACAATTCTCACTTCCTCAATTTATTTTACATTCTAAGCTCATGCTCAAACCAAGAAAATATTAAAATAAAATAAAACCACTGTCATTTACACAAAGACAGACATAAGAATGTTGAAACACATGAATGTCTGATATAGAATGGTGGAATTTTTCTTTTCTTTTTTTTTTCTTGTTAAGAACGCTGGCTCTTTTTTACGTAATACCATGGATTGAAATGTTTAAAACAAAGAGGTCCTGTGTAGGTGGACAACGTACCCTTGGGAAATATGGATGAGACAATTGGTCACGCAAACTTCTCGTTAAAAGCCTGTGCTGGGCCCCAGAGAATCGACCGATTTTTTTTTCTTTGGAAGAGTCAACTCTTTTTTTCTGACAGGCTGTTACGCACTTCTGAACTCTTTTCCCCCATATTTTATTGGTCAATTTGTGTTTGCTTTTAGTTAACGTCTGCTTATGTTAGAGAGAGAGTGTGTGTGTGTAGGGGGGAGTAAGTGTGTGGGTGTGGGTAAGTGTGAGTGTGTGTTTAATTGTGTGTGTGTGTGTGTATGTGTGTTTTTAGTTAGCATCTGATAATGCATGATACCAGATACAGTTAGTGAGAGACAGAGACAGACGGAGACAGACAGACAGACAGACAGAGAGACACAGAGACAAAAAGCCTACATTTTAGAAGTAGCATGATATCAACAGGGCAGGGAAGGGTAAGGTAAGCAGTACTTCAAATGACTTAGCGCCGGCAGATTTCAGAGTGCAATCCTTTTCTGTGCGGTTCAGCAACTCGGTCACCATTTCTCCTGCATCGCTGACACAACCACAATCCTACCATCAGTGCGCGAAAGAGAAACTTGCCTTTGCCAGGCACTTTTACTTTGTTTTAAATCCTCTTCCCCTCTGCAGTCCATGTCCCCAGTGACAAGTCACCAGACAGTCGGTCAGAGAAGCCAGGCGTCGTGGGACAGAGAAAAACAGGTTGCTTTCAAACTGACCACTTTCTTTTTGTTCAGGGGAGGAGTTAAGACTAAAATGGCACAGAAGCCTAGCGAGAAGGCGGGGCTCTATAAGGGTTGCTGAGTAGACCGTTGGGATCATGTAAGCGCTGTCTGGTCACGCAAAATCCTCGTTTAAGCCCCTAGGTTACAATGTGGTGAGCCTGCCTAGACCGTAAGACGAACAAATGTGCAGATTGTCTTTAGCTCTGTCTATCCGCCAGGCGATCAGTAGCGTTGTATTAAAAATAGTATTCGTTTATATTGGGGGTTTTGTAACATTGTAACATGCCACTGCGCAGATTTTGGGTTGTTTTTTGTATGTAGGTGTGGCAATGAGTAGAAGGATGTAAAGATATGATTTGGTATCATTATTTTTAAAATGAGGCACTTTCAGCTTTTGCTGTGAGGGCGAACTCCTTAGCAGAGTGTGAGAACAATTTGACAGTGTTATATAGTTTCTAACTCCTTTCGGTACAAAAGGAAAGATACCCAACTAACTAGTCACCCATTTCACTTTGCCAACAATCTCACAATGGAAGCCCTGGCGTCACAAGAATGTACGCCAGGAGAGCAGCTTACACAGAAAAAGAAACCAGAAAAAAACAGAAGCAGACAGTTTGTTGTGGGTCTGTTTTTGTATTGATTTCGCCCGTTTGGATGCCAGGGTCCTGTCGGAATAAATAGCATCCCTGCCTTCTGGGGATTCTGGGCTAGCAAACCCCTTCTTTCTATCCCTCCCTTTGTTTCTGCCGTATACCTTTTCTTCCTGTCACCTCCTTCTTGCCAATTTTCTGCTTTGTGAGTCCATTCTCATGCCCTTTTCTCCAGAAAAATTAAAGAGGTAATAATCCTGTCCCACCATGAAGTCGGATGCGCTGGGCCTGATTTGTCAGGCGCTTAAGGGCAGCACAACGCACTTTCGCTCATATGACGGACAACAAGAGTTGCTGTCCGAGCGTTCAACGGTAAAGAAGCAGAGGAAGTTTTGTTTCTCTCTTTTCTGCCCTAACTGCTAGTAGATGGATAGAGAAGCAAACGATAGTGGCTTTTTTTCACATGCTCGTTTATTTTCTCCTGATAAATATGTCTTTGGGGAAAACATCCAATCATTGCATTATCTGTGAACCGTAATGCTATTGTTACTTTCTTTGGCCGTATTCGTTTCTCTGTTGTTGTTGTTGTTTCTTTGGTCATAACGGAGATTGCTTGCTGCCATAATCATACGCGTTTTGTGTCGTAAAGTGGTAGATGTCGAAATGTGGTCAGGCTCAACGGATATAAGAATTTTCCCGGGCTTGGAAACTTGCTGTGGAAACTTTTTCTTTTTCCTTTACCAGCTGCGCTTCCGATGTACAGACATCAAATCGCAATTTGAATAAAAACCATTTCCAAATCTGACAATCATTATTGTCTTTGTGAAAGTAAAGATCGTGTAACACAACAAGAGTATTCCGGGACAGTTAGGGAGTACATGTTTAGCTTTCGCAGTCTCGATTGAGATTTTTTATGTACTATCTTTTTATTTATATTATTTTGGGTTGTTCTTTTCATGTGTGATGATATAAGACGATGCGTTAAGCTAGCTTAAAAATAACTATCAGTTCCGTTTGGACCAGGTTAGCGCAGTTGAAGGCCCTAATCCATTTAGCGACAAGAACGCACTTTAAGGACACGCTAGATACGTGTAAATATTGACTTGAGCACAAAAGAAGCGTCTACATTGTTGTTGCTATTCTGATTATATTATGCTCTATGTTATACTTGTTCCTCACTTAACGAATGTATAAATCCCCGTTTAAAAGAGAAAGAAAGAAAGAAAGCCATGCAGATAGACAGAAAGAACGAAAGAACGAAACGAAGAAACAAAGACAGACGGTCAGACAGATAGAAAAAAGAAAGAAAGAAAGACACACAAAAAGAAAACTAGAAAGACATACGGACATACAGACAGACAGACAAACAGACAGACAGACAGAAAGTGGGACCCTTTTGGGTGAGACTGGCATACAAGCCGAGAGCAAGGAGGCACTGTAAAGGTGCCAAATAGATATTTCGGGCAGGGGGCAAGGGGGCAGTGGGATGGTGGAATAGTTGGTCACGCAATCTTCTCCTTGAAACCGTGATTGTGATGTAACATAGGGGAGCGTGAAGACCCTGTGAGATCTACGAACATGCAGCGTCTCTGTGGCTTTTACTTGTTCGTCACGATCAACTGGAACTGTTAATGCCCCTATGGTGTATCCCGCTTGTACACATACTCAGCGACAAACTAGTTGTAGTTATTTATTTATTTATTTATTTCATTTTATTCTTTTATTTCGAGACAATGGAATAAGCATTCGTGTGTTTATCTTCATCCTGTCCCCGTGTGTATGCAGTTTTGTCAACTTTGTCATCCGTTCCCACCGGCACACAATGGCCTACTCTTCCGAAAAGCGGAACGGGTTTTAACGTGCGCGCAAAATGTTCTGCGTGCGTTCGCACACGGGACCTTGGTTTATAGTCTCATCCGAAGGACTTATGGGGAGAGTGGAGTCGGCACTGATGTTAACTCCAGAGGAAAAATCCTCTTCAATGGGAATCGAACCCGGGTAATGTTCTGCGTTCTGTTCCATTTGCTTTTTTGCTCTGCTGGACTTTGTGTGGGTGTTTAAGACTGTTAGGGGACGGGACAGCTCAGTGGTCAGAGCACTCGCTTTCCCCACGCTAATGTTAAGCAGCATCGGGTATGGTTACTAAGTGAATGGGTGACCGTTTGTGCGCCTCTGCTTTAGGACCTTCCCCCCAATTCTCCCAGCTGTAAATGGGTACCTGCCCTCTTAAGGGTTAGGGAAGGTAAAGCAGCGAGGGAGAGGTGATGGGCGCTTCCCTCAATATGCTGGCGCCTTGAGAAGCTGAGGTCTCTGATGCCTCGTTCACCTACGACTACATAGATTATGGGACACCTTTACCGTTACCTTTATGAGAATGATAGTGTGTAGGTGAGGTTTTGTTTAGTTATGCTGTTGTTGCTTTACGTTGTGTGGTGTTGCGTTGCATTGTGTTGCCGTCTGCAGTTTTTCAGTGTTGCATTGTGCTGTGATGCCTAGCCCTGTGTTGTGTTTTGTTGTGGTGCTTTGTGCTGCACTGCATTGTGCTAGTACCATTGCAGTATTGCAGGCATAATTATGTCCAGGCAGTGCACTGTGGGACGATAGCACATGGTACGGTAGGGTGTGGTGTGTCTTGGTGTGATATGGGTACGGTGGTGGGGTGCGGGCTGGTGTGGTGTGGTGTGGTGTAGTGTGGTGTAAGGAAGTAGAATATGTTGGGCTGAGGTGTAGTACATTGTATGTACTGCAAAGCGTTCTAGTAAGTAAAACTTTTGATTGCTGTGCATAGATCCATATAAGGGATGAAGTGTCACAGAAAGTTACCCATTTCAGAAACACAGCTATTCTTCATTTCTGTTCCAGTGAATGCATTTTGCTTAGAGAATATCATCAACATAAGCATCCAATGCAAAAGGTCATCATGGAGTTGGCAAATAAGACCTAAAATAAAATGGAGCAGGTGAGGGGTAGGGTGAGTGGAACTGGTCACGTACATTGCTTGTTAAAAAACCTGAAATGAACAATGGTAGCCATGGTGCCACCAAAGCTGGAGTATGCACTCTGCCATTTTGCTTCCACTAAAATCCTTTCCGTACTTCTGAACTCCCACACATTGTGCACTGTTGCTTGATGAGTTTCATGTGTTTAATAGAGTTCTGAATACTGTGGACATATAAAATTATAGATCTGAAAGAATTTGTATCTAGCCTCACATGTTTAAAAGAAAATGAAATGTATTAGCTTACACCTTGAATGTTTCGTTACAATATGCATTTTCCATTCATCCCAAAAGAGACTTATCTAGTTTCACACACCTCATCCCCTTAATTTTCTTAAAAATTCAAATCTCATTCAAACTGAAAACCATAGGCACACATTCGGAATGGAGGTTCACAGAATAGTAGGAAATTGCGTAAACCCAGCTTTTCTTAACTACAATGATATTTGCTTAAAGGGATGATATCGATATCAATATCCAGTGCAAAGGAGCCTCATAGAGTTGATCAAATATGCCGCTGAGACAAATGCAAGAATGGACTTATCACGCAGATTGCTTTTGAATACCTAAAATGATATTGTTATGATTATGATTATGATTATGATTACTACTACTACTACTACTACTACTACTACTACTACTACTGGCCTTCTCTTCCCAAAAGTGGAAGAGATTTCAACATGTGCGCAAGATGATCTACGTGCGTTAGCACACAGGACCTTGGTTATTAGTCTCACCCAAAGGACTTTTTGGGCGCACTGATGTTAACTCAGCACTGATGTTAACTCGAGGGGAAGATATCCCCTTGAACAGGACTCGAACCCAGGACAGGAGATCATGAGCGCAATGCGCAACGCTCTAACCAACCAGGCTAAAACGTCCCCGAAGGAAAACGCAGGGCTCCAACACCAGTATGCTGCTATGCATGGGATATTCTCTTTTTCTTCCAAGCAGGTGCACTCCTGTAGCTAACCTTACCATCATACTGTCTGTACTGCTCTTTGGTGCGTTTGATAAAAGGGCTGTATAGGAAGATCTGTGAAGATGAAAGATGCGCGGATTTATAGAACTACTAGAATAGCCTCGTTCGTTCAAAAAGAACCCCTCCAAAAAGGGAAAAGAAACCAGTATGCTGCTTGAATATTCTGTGATGCTTAACAGTTCCATTTCACGCAGAGAGAAGAAAGCTTTTCTACTTTCGTACACTCTACCTCTGAATGTTCGTACATATATATATATATATATATATATATATATATATATATATATATATATATATATATATATATATATATATATTATATATATATATATATGTATATATATATATATATATATATATATATATATATATATATATATATATATATATATATATATATATATATAATGTGTGTGTGTGTGTGTGTGTGTGTGTTATATTATTCTTTTATATCGAGGATAATGGAATAAGCACTTATGTGCTTTTTTACATCCAGTCTTCGTGTGTATGCGGTTTTGTAAATTGTCATTGTTCCCACCGGCACACAATGGCCTACTCTTACGAAAAGTGGAACGGGATTTAACGTGTGCGCAAGATGTTATGCGTGCGTTCGCACACGGGGCCGCGGTTTATAGTCTCCTCCGAAGGACTTGAGGGGGAAAGTGGAGTCTGCACTGATGTTAACTCCAGGGGAAAATATCCCCTTGAATGGGAATCGAACCCGGATCGTCAGATTGCGAGCGCAATGTTCTAACCACTAGGCTATCCCGTTCCCCCGGTATATACTTCACTGTCATCTTTCAGCAGAACACCCTAGGCGCACATAAGGTATGAAGTTTCAGGGCAAAGTCACCCATCTTAGACACAAATCTGTTCTGCGTTCCCTCTAAAGTAACCCCATTTCGCTCAGAGGAGATAATATCGACATTAATATCCAATGCAAAAAAGGGGCCTCCAGGGGGTTGACAAAATAGACCTCAGAGACAAATGGAAGAGCGAAACAGTCACGCACATTTCTCGTAAAGAGCCTGAAATGGGCCATGAAGACTTGGGGGGGGCCCCATCAGGGTATGACCTGTGCCGTTTTGTCCGGTCCTGACAATCCATCACGTGCAGTGCCTCCACGCTCTCGTTTGTATTGCCCTTGTTCACGAACTTTTTCATTATCGGTGGTTTTGTTGTCGTGTGTATGGTTCTTCTTTGCGTACTACTACAGAGTCTTGTGTGTGCTGTTCTTCCTTACGTGCTACTACACACTCTTGTTAGTGTTGCTCTTCTTCTTTACATATTTCTATACTCTTGTTTGTATTGTTCTTCTTTACATACTACTACACAATCTTGTTCGTGTCTTTCTTCCTTACGTATTTCTATATTCTCTTGTTCGTGTTGTTCTTCTTTACGTACTACTACACAATCTTGTTCGTGTCTTTCTTCCTTACGTATTTCTATACTCTCTTGTTCGTGTTGTTCTTCTTTACGTACTACTACACAATATTGTTCATGTTGTTCTTCTTTACGTGTTACTACACAATCTTGTTTATGTTATTCTTCTTTACGTACTACTACATAATCTTGTTCATGTTGATCTTGTTGACGTATCTTCTACAATCTTGCTTGTATTGTTCTTGTTCATGCACTTCTCCATTATCGTTCATTTTGCTTTCGCTCATATCCTTTTTTTTACATGCTACTACTACACAATTTCGTTCATTTTGATCTTGTGTTCGCGTATTTTTCTATACTCTTGTTTGTGCTATTATTGTTCAAATAGTTCTATACTCTTGTTGGTATTGTTTTTGTTCACGTACTTTTATACTCTGTTTTGGATTTTTCATGTACCTCTTCGGTTTTGTTCTTGTTTGTGTGCCTCTACGCTCTCGTTTGTTTTGTTTTAATGTTCATTCATGACCCTCTTTGCCATTAAACGTATTGTTCTTTTTAACGAACCTCTACCTTCTCATTTGCTTTATTTTTATCATACGCGTCTGTATGCTCACGAAGGTGACATCCCCGATATGGCCTCTGTGGTCGGCGGGCCTGTAAACAACAAGATTGGATTGGATTGGTCTCTATGCTCCCCGGAGATAGTAAGAAAGTCACAGGAAAACATAGAAAGACAAAAGGAGACAGAGAGAGAATTAATAATAATAATAATTGGAATTTATATAGCGCTATATCTTGCAAAAACAAATCAAAGCGCTTTCATTCAACCCACTCCTACACACATGCAACCAACAATGACCACAAAAGACCACAAAAAAGTCACAGACACATGACATACACACTTACTAAAAGATACAGACATAATTCAATTTAAAATCCACTTACACATTTTTATATTTTTAAAAATGAAACAGATACACAGTATAGTAATAAACATAACATGCATGCTAAAGCGCAAATCCACCATCGCATTCTCCTCCAGTTAGTCTGTTTATTTCTACATATCCTCCTTTTGATAAAAAGGCACCAGTAACATACTTTGCCTTGCCTCGCCCTGCTTCGCTTTGCCCGCAGGCAACAACCCTCTGCTGTCAACATGCTCCCAAAGCCGCATGTACATCAAAGGACTTGAAAAATCAAATCACATTTTCCTCATGGGGATGGACCGTGTGGTGTGTCTAGAACTGTATTTTCGATGTTTTCAGGAGCATCTCTGAAAAAGAGAGAGAGAGAGGGGGGGGGGGGGGAATTAAGACACAGCCAAGTTTGCACATCACTTGATTTATGTGACTTATATCAAAATCCCCCATTTGTTTCCCCCATGACCCTCTGAGACTGGAACTCTGACTCTGAAGATCAATGCATCCTCAGACTATCACCATCTGTCTGGCTGATGCACGCAGTCATCACAGATCTATACAGACATGAAAAGACAGGAGTTACAACACCGAGAAAGACAGAAACAGCGACAGACACAGAGGCAGACAAAATGGCTGACAGGTTAGACAAGAAAATCACCACGTTTTTTTCTAAAGGCAAAGCCTGGAAGACATCTCTTTAAAGGTTTTTTGTTACCCCCCCCTCCCCCACTGTCTTTTAATCTAACTAGGTGGTAACACAAAGCATCCGAGCTGCCAGCGAACAAAGCTGGAGGACTGTTTCATGACTGGCACATCAAAGACGTGTAAATGGAATGGCATTTCTTTCAGGGCACAAAAGCGGGACGTCTGCGCGTCATGTTCATTCCCACTGCTTACAGTAATACCTTGCTGGTGATTTCAGGGAGCTGAGAGAACTGAGTCTGGTCAGATCAGACTAGAAGAACGCAGGAATATCAAAGAAATTTTCTTTTTATTTACAAAAGCTACTTTTGGGGAGGTTTCAATGTGTGAACAAAGAGTGTCATTTTTACTTTCTCATATAACCAAACGCCAGGTTTCGCGTTCCTTGCGGTTTATATCACCTTGATGATTAATTTACATGAAAAAAGAGCTTTGTGTTTGATATTCCAAGACCACTAGGCTTACTGTTGACTCGTAACCCTCTGTTGCTGACTGAGTCTGATGTCACCTCTTTGTCAGCATTTCTTGTCAAGTTTTTACATAGATTTTATTTTAAGTATGTTCTGCTGTTTACTAGTTTTTAAAAATGAATTTTTATAGTCAAAAGA
>CM054155.1:13608813-13611313 GCA_028751875.1 Rapana venosa
GAGAGAGAGAGAGAGAAGAGAGAGAGAGAACATAATATACACAACAAAGTCATCACACAACACACACAACGCGCGCGCACACACACATACACATACACACACGCGCGCGCGCGCGCACACACGCACACACGCCACATCCCCACCCATCCAACACACGCACGCATACACAGACACACAACACAAACACAACATAACACAACATAACACAACACACACATACAAAAAAACCGCTTTTCACATCCTCCCACCCCCCCCCTCCACACACACACAACACTGCCCCCATCTTCACACACACACACACACACACACACACACACACACACACACACACACACACAGAGCTAAGAGAAAGTATAAACAGACACACATGTATGCAGGCTATTGACTTATCCGCTTCTCCTTCCCCTCGAGCGGCCCAGTGTTGGTGAGGTGATTGATCTTAATGAGGTGAAGTGCGGTGAGGTGAGGTGAGGTGAAGGTATCGTGGCTTAAAGATTCCCATGCCAAGGGTTCATCAAGGTGCAATGTTTAATCTCCTTCGGCCCAAGCTTTTACCCCTTTATGTTCGCTTGCCTTAGAGAGGACTCGAACGTCTTTTCCTTCAACAGTCTACATAGCAACAAAAAAATAGTAGCAAAGGTGTGTTTCACAATGAAGGAATGTCGGAAAGGACAAATGTTTCTGACTAAACGAAAGAAGGAAAAGAGAGGTTGAGAAGGAGAAGGAGGGAAGGAAGAAGAAGAAGAAGAAGAGAGAAGAGAGAAGGAGAAGGAGAAGAAGAAAAAGAAGAAGAAGAAGAACAAGAAGAAGGAGAGGAAGAGGAGGAGGAGGAGGAGGAAGAAAAAGAAGCAGAGGAAAAAGAAGAAAGAAAGAAAGAAAGAAAAAAAAGAAAGAAAGACAGATAGAAAGAAAGACAGAAAGAAAGAAAAAGAAAGAAAGAGAGAAAGAGAAGAAGAAGAAGAAGAAAACAAACAACAACAACAACAACAACAACAAGAACAAGAAGAACAAGAAGACGAAGACGAAAAAAAGAAAAGAAGAAGAAGAAGAAGAAGAAAAAGAACAACAACAACAACAACAACAACAACAACAGCACCAACGAGAACAAGCAGAACAAGAAGAACAAGAACAAGATCATGAACAAAAGAGAACAAGAACAACAACAAGAAAAAGAACAAGAAGAAGTATAAAATCAAAAATGGATAGACATAGACAGAGAGAATCAGACAAAAATAAACACACATGTAAACAGATATGCAAAAAATGATGGAGCGGGAGAAGGGGGGCAGTAGAAGATGTAGTGACCAGCTCAAAAAGAAAACTCGTTAATATGTATTGCCACTCTTGGTGAGATCAGGGCAGAGCCTTAACACCAAAAGCTTTATCATTATCAGACCACACAAACCCTACCTAGCAAATCCTAAAGAATAGATCACCAAGACCCTACTCTCCGAACTACCTGTCTACCTGACTGGTGAACACACACACGTGCGCGCGCGCACGCATGCACACACCCACACCCACACACACACACACACACACACAGAGGCAACAAGCAAGCAAGCGCACACACACACACACACACACACTTACACACATGCACACACATACACACACAAACACACACACACACATACACACACACACCATCACACACACATATCTTTTTTTCTTTCTCTCCTCCCCCCCCCCCTCTCTCACTCTCTCTCTCCCTCCCCCCCCCCCCTCTCTCTCTCTGTCTCTCTCAATCGCTCTCACTCTCTCTCTCCCTCCTCTCTCTCTCTCAATCGCTCTCTCTCTCTCTCTCTCTCTCTCTCTCTCTCTCTCTCTCTCTCTCTCTCTCTCGCTCTCTCTCTCTCTTCCTCTCCTCCCTCCCTCTCTCTCCTCTCTCTCTCTCTCTTCTCTCTCTCCCTCTCTCTCCCTCCCTCCTTCTACTCCACACTCTACTCTGCTTCTTTCTTTACGCTCCCTCCCCCCCTCTCCAGCCGCGACCTAGAACCCCCCCCCCCCTCCCCACCTGCCTACTTGCCCCCTCTTTCCCCCTGCCCCCCCCCCCACCTCCCCCTTCCCCCCCCCCCCCCCCCGTGGTCCCCAATCCTAGCATCTTCTCTTGACTGCAAATCGATTTCTTCTTAACCTTCTTTGGCAGTCTCTTGTCTTTGCCTAGCCAGAATGTCATCAGTAATCAATACTTAGAGAGGAGGTGAGCGTTGCCAATAAGCGTGTCGTATAGACGTAGAGAGATGTACCACTGGGAAAGAGAGAGAGAAGGGGGAGAGAGGGGGGAGAGAGGGGGAGAGAGGGGAGAGAGAAGGGAGGAGAGAGGGGGGGGAAGGAAGAGAAACAAAGAGGGGGATGGAGGTGGAGAGAGAGGGGGGAAGGGAGGAGAGAGAAAGGAGGGAGAGATAGAGAGGGTGGTACTGAGGGAGGGAGAGACAGACAGACAGAGACAAACAGAAAAAGAATATCAGGAAAAAAGAGAGACAAACAAAGAGACAGA
>CM054155.1:13613813-13641313 GCA_028751875.1 Rapana venosa
AAACAATTTCAAACTGTTTAGATTTAGTGTCCTTATATAAAATCAGTCTGACACATCAAGTCTTGTCTATCACCGTTCTTGTGTTTTTCGACACGTGAAATCTTGTCTGTACTTTTTTTGTGTTCAACTAACCAGACATACTAATTTCTGTTTTAAACTTTAACACCTTATCAGAAAGAACTTGTCGTGTCTTTTCTTTTTGTACCTTGCAAGACAAACACAGTCTGGTTTTACATGTTTGTCACATTAGCTCTCGTCTAGCTTTTTATAACATTTTTGACACTGTAAGTCTTGTCTTCCTTGTCAGAAGCTGCGAGACAAATTATTGAGTCTTGTCTAGCTTGCTATAACTTTAAGGCTCATTTTTTGTCTCACTGTTCAGATGCATTATGTAAAGTCTAAACCGCCGTAGCTTATATGTACATTTTGAAGCTGGTCTGATTTTTCATAACGCATCAAATACTTTGAAGTTTGTTTGACTTTTGGGGGTAAGTTATAGGACATATCAGTCCCATTTTCCCTAGCTTCTTATCATTCATTATACAGGTCAAGTCTTAATGACGATGTAGTAGCTTATAAGACAGACAAAGTCTTGGATAAGTTATCCTTCTTCTCTTTCTCCCCTTTACTTATTTGTGTGAGAGTGTGTATGTGTGTGCTTGGGTTTTATTTTCTTTCTGATTTTCCTCATGTTCTTTAGTTTATCATTTTCCCTTTTCCTTCTTGGGAATATTTACGGTGAATATTTCTCTTTCCTATTTCCTCTATATAACAAAAACTTTATTTCATGATGTATAACAAAGAGCAACATGATAAAACTGAATAAAAATGGTTGGAAAAAAAGGTATTGGATAGAGTTCATCGCTCTTCAGACCCACAGCTTGTGTTTTACTGTTCATAACTTACATTAGATACGTCAAGTATTCTCCAACTTCCTATAACTTGCTAAAAACATTCAGACCGATCAATATTTTCAGAACTTTGCAATAGCCGACATGTTTAGTGTTGTCCATGTTTACGTAACTTATCTTAGATAGGAAAACTTGTCTATCATATTTTAGTTATAAGCTTCTCTCAGTTTTTTCTCACTAGTTCAATTTCTAACCAACACAAGATAATTTATCAAGCAACACACAACAACGCAACAACAACCAAGCAACAAACAAGCAACACACAACCAAGCAACACACAATCAAGCAACACACAAACAATAAGAAAACAAACAAGCAACATACAACCAAGCAACACACAAACAACAAACAACACACAACCAAGCAACACACAACCAAGCAACACACAACCAAGCAAACACAACAAGCAACACACAAACAAATAAAAAAACAAACAAGCAACAACAACCAACCCAACACACAAACAACAAAAACACACAACCAAGCAACACACAACCAAGCAACACACAACCAAGCAACACACAACCAAGCACACACAACCAAGCAACCACAACCAAGCAACACAAACAAGCAACACACAAACAAGCACAACCCAAACAAGCAACAAACAAACAAGCATACACAAACCAACAACACACAAACAACAAACACACAAAAACAAGCAACACACAACCAAGCAACACACAAACAAGCAACACACAACCAAGAAACACAAAACCCGAACAACAACAACCAAGCAACACACAAACAAGCAACACACAACAACCAGGCAACACACAACCAAGCAAAAACACAACCAAGAAAACAAACAAACAAGCAACACACAAACAAGCACCACCACAAACAAGCAACAAACAAACAAGCATTACACAACCAACAACACACAACCAAGCCACACAAAACCCAAGCAACACACAACCAAGCAACACACAACCAAGAAAACACACAACCAAGAACACAAAAACAACTAACCCAACCACAACCAACCAAGCAACACACAAACAAGCAGCACACAAACAAGCAACACACAAAAAAATAAGAAATCAAACAAGCAACAACAACCAAGCAACACACAACCAAGCAACACACACCCAAAGCAAAACACAACCAAGCAACACACAAAACAACAACACCAAAACCAAGCAACACACAACCAAGCAACACACAAACAAGCAACACACAACCAAGCAACACACAACCAAGCAACACACAAACAAGCAACACACAACCAAGCAACACACAATCGAACAACACACAAACAAGCAACACACAACCACGCAACACACAACCAAGCAACACACAAACAAGCAACACAAGCAACACACAAACAACCAAGCAACACACAACCAAGCAACAAACAAACAACAAACAACACACAACCAAACAACACACAACCAAGCAACACACAAACAACCAAGCAACACACAACCGAGCAACACACAACCAAGCAACACACAACCAAGCAACACACAACCAAGCAACATACAACCAAGAAACACACAACCAAGCAACACGCAACCAAGCACACGCAACCAGCAACACACAACCAAGCAGCACACAAACAAGCAGCACACAAACAAATAAGAAATCAAACAAGCAACATACAACCAAGCAACACACAACCAAGCAACACACAACCAAGCAACAAACAAACAAGCAACACACACACAACCAAGCAACACACAACCAAGCAACACACAACCAAGCAACAAACAAACAAACGAGCGGAATTGTATAAATAGGCACACAAAGAGGTTGAGTAAAAACCTGTTCGAACAATGGAACGAAAGATAGTCAAAGCAGAAAGAAAGAAAGACAAAAAAGAGAGAAAGAAACAGCCAAAGAAACAAACAAACAAAGAGATAAAAAAAACGAACGAGCAAGTAAAAAAAATAGTGAAGAAGCAGCATGAAAACAAACGAAACGTTTTTAACCAATAGAGAAAAAAGAGTGGTTTATGGAAACTCTGGAAATTATATAGAAATGTCCAGGAAGGCATTGTTTGTTTTGTTTTAGGCTAATCGTTGTGTTATTTTGTTTTTTGCGGGGGAAAAAATCTAACAAAAGTGAGGGGGGGGGGGGAACCCAACACGCAGCAAAGATGCAAAAACAAGACAAGGAAGTAATGCGATTAATATTTTCCAAAGTGTTTGGAGGGGGGGGGGGGTGTAGTTGTTTGTTTGGGGGGAGGATGGTTTCGAAGTTACTCTCCTTCAGGTTTTTTTTTATTTTTATATTATTATTATTATTATCTATTATTATATATTATTATTATTATTATTATTTTCTTAACTATGATCTCTGTTGTGCTTTCGTCTTTCTGTCTTTTTGTCTTTCTGTGTGTCTGTCTGTTTATCTCTTTGCCTGTTTATCTCTTTGCCTGTTTATCTTTTTCCTGTTTATTCTCTTTGCCTGTTTATCTCTTTGCCTGTTTGTTTCTTTGCCTGTTTATCTCTTTGCCTGTTTATCTCTTTGCCTGTTTATCTCTTTGCCTGTAAGAAGCCAGCGCCTCTTTGTCTCGTCTGTCTCTCTGTGTCTCTGCCTCAGTGTCTCTGTCTTTCGTTGTGTCTGTGTCTCTATATCTGTCTGTATGTCTGTCTGTCTGTCTATCTGTCTGTCTCTGGGTATCTGTCTGCAGTCTGTCTGTCTGCGTCTCTCTCTCTCTCTCTCTCTCTCTCTCTCTCTCTCTCTCTCTCTCTCTCTCTCTCTCTCTCTCTCTCTTCTCTCTCTCTCCATTCACACGCAAACTCACACACATGCGCGTGCGCGCGTGCGGGATCACACACATATACACTCATGCACACGCTCTCTCTCTCTCTAACTCTCGGTTGATAGATAGATAGATAGATAGATAGATAGATAGATAGATAGATAGATAGATAGACAGATAGATAGATAGATAGATAGATAGATAGATAGATAGATAGATAGATAGATAGATAGATAATTCACAAAACCTACGTCAAAGCTATACATAACCCTTTTCTTTTCTAATTCTTCCACAAATCAAACTGCCTTTGAACTGCTATTAGAATCTCTTGTTGATGGCGCAACATGATTGTCTATCATCTATCTATCTATCTATCTATATATATATATATATATATATATATATATATATATATATATATATATATATATATATATATATATATATATATTATATCTTACACAATACTCTAAGCTTTCACTTTCAATTGTACTGACGTATCACCTTTCAAAAAACTCCAAAAATCTATTTGCAGTGGCACAAAGATAGAGTGTTTGTGCTGTAATCCACAGCCTGATCTAGTGCTATTTTCAGAGTTATTTTGCGTTTGCGGTATCAATACTGAAACATATCAGGAGATTTGTTGTCAAGAGAAAGATGCTAGTTCACTGACCTTACGGGGAAAAAACCCAAACAAATAAGTTTGGAGAGTGTATTCTAAAAGGCCACCTTCTTCTTCTTCTTTTTCTTCTTCGTCGAACGCTCAGACAGCAACTATTGTTGTCTGTTACATGAGCAAAAATGCGTCTTGCCGCCGTTAAGCGCCTGACAAGTCAGGCCCAGCGCATCCGACTTCGGCATAAGAGAGAACTGGAGGAGGGGGGGGGGGGGGATGTTGTAAGTCTTTCTGGTAAAAAGGCAGGAGAATGGACCAAGAAGGCAGAAAATAGAGAAGGAGGTGACTGGAAGTAAAGGAGTTAGGCAGAAAAAAGAGAGTGATAGAAAAGAGAAAATTTCTGGCACGGAATTTCTAAAAGGTGGGAATGATATTTACAACGGCAGGATCCCGGAAACCCCACGGGGGAAAAGGTCGTCAGATCACTGCGGCTATTGGATTCCCTTATTGGGGGATTTTGTTTATCCACTGAGTTTGTTATTGGAGGAAGCCTTCAACAAGGACAGGGTAGCTCAGTGGTCAGAGCCCTCGCTTTTCCCCCAAACCCCTTTAAGGGGAAACAGAAATTAAAGGCCCCGTTTTTTCAAGAACGGGGGAAATTTTTTTCCGCGCCCGGGTTTCAGTTAGCCCCCCAAAATTTCACCCGGGCTATAAATATTCCCCTGCCCCCTTTAAGGGTTAGAAAAGGGTTTTAGAGCACCGGGGGAAAGGGAGATGGGGGGGCCGCCCTAAATTTATTTTTGGCATTTGGAGAAGCTGAGGGTTTTTGACATTTTTACTCCCCTGAACTTTTTGAAATAAGAATGGGAACCCCTTTCCCCCCCTTTATTTGTTTCCGGGTTGGTTTTTTTACGGGACATTGGTTATTTTATGTGGGACTTTCTCCTTGTTGGGATTTGTAAAAAAAATAGGGAAAATTTGTTGAACGGGAAAATAAAAAACCAAACTACATTGTTAGGTGCACTATTTTTTGGAAATCAGTTTTTTTTTCTAAACAAACAAAACTACTCAAGATTATTTTCACACAAAAACAAAAAAAATTAAATTTATGTCCCCCCCCCCACATAAAACATTCACTGTTTTTTTTGTGCCCAAACCCCACCCCAATCAAAACCCCAAAAGCCCCTATCTTGATGTTAAAAAAATTCCCCCCCCACTGTTTTAACCAGAGGCCATAAAAAAAGGGTCATTTTCCTGGGTAAAATGCTCTAAATCTCAAAAAAAAATTTGGGGTATTTAAATTGTTTTTTGTGTTTGCCCTTGTCCGTCTTTCCCGACGATGCCCTCCAAAAACAAGGGGAGGAAAGCGGCTTTTTTGGGAAAATGGGCAAAAATTTGTTTTATGGGGAAAAATCCCTTGCCCCCCAGAAAAATCCCCCCCCCACCCCCCCCCAAGTGGGCAAAAGGGGACAGCCCGCGTTGGAGAAGTTCCCCAAAGGGCCCAAAACCCAACCCCCAGGGCTATCCCAGCACAAAAGGGGACAGTACGAGAAAAGGGCCTCCAGGCAAAAAGGTCATGGGGTCGATCACAAAAAGACAAAAGCTTTTTAAAGGGGGAATTCCTTTGGGGGGAAAAAGCCACTGGTCATACACCCCTTCTAAATTTGCTGTTGCCCCCCAGCGTCAATGGGTTTAATCAAAAAAACTGGGGATAAAAGCCCGGGGTCTGCCCGGCTTTTTTAAAAACAGTTTTTAAAAAAAAAGGGGTAAAAAACCCAAAATTGCTTTTGTTCCTTTTAGCTCAAAACCCGTGAACATGTGGGGGCCACAAAACCAGGGGCCGGGGATAAAAAAAGGCCACTGCGCAGGGGGGCTTTAAAAACAAAACCCCTTCAATAAAAAAATAAAAATCATAAAATACCAAAAAACCACCAGCCACATCGAGAGCAACGTTAAAAATCCCCCAACAGGGAAAAACCCCAAAAGGGTGGCAAAAAAAAAGGGGGGAAAGGCAACAATAAAAAAAAGGGTTTTGGGAAAGGGACAGTTTTTACAGACGAAAAGGCAGTTTTACTTTTTTTTTTTTCCAGGGGGGATCCCATAGCAAAATTAAAGGGGTCACTTTGCCATTAGGTTTTAGCTTAAAAACCCTAAAAACATGTTAGGGAACTTCCAAAAAAAAAGTGGAAAAGAATGGGCCCCCCCCTCTTAAACCTTCAAAAAAAAAAACAAAAAAGGAAAAAAAAAAAAGCCCGCCAAAAAAAAGCTCTTCCCAATGTGTCCTTTCCCAAAGGGGTTTGGGTTTTTCCCCTTATCTGATTGGGTGGGTTTTTAATTTTTCCCCCCCCTTTTGTTGAGCTTCTTTTTTAAAAAAACGGATTTAAAAGGGATTAAAAGTTTAGAAATAAACTCTTTTCCCTTTGTCCCCTTGGATGGAGGATGGATAGGGGAAAAGGGGGGGGGAAAGGTAGATAGGTGTGAAAAAAAAAAGAAAATTAATTTTTTTAAATATTATTTTCCCAAAAAAAAGGCTTTACAAATCACCACAAAACAACGTTTTCCCTTACTTTTTAACGCCAGCTGAAGAAGGAAAGGGGGCCTTTTTGGGGGGGTGTGGGGGTTGGATGGGTTGGGGATGCGGGGGGGGGGGGGAAAGGGAGGGTGGGGGGTTTGGTTTGGGGAATAAAAAAAAAAAAAATTTCCCATAAAATTCCCTTTTTTTGGTTTGAATAGCTATTGTTTTTTTAATGAGCTTTTTAAAATTTTTAATTGATGTTTTTTTTGTTTTTTTTGTTGTTGTTGGTTTTTTAAATTTCCCTCTGTTTGTTTGATTAAATTTGTTTTTTGCCTGTTTTTTGTATTCAAAAAAAACCTATATTACGTTTTTTAAAAAAAAAATTTTTCATGTTTTTAAAAAAAAATTTTTTTTTTTCTTTTATGGGGAAAAAGTGTGTGATTTTTAAGTGTTGTGGTGTGTTTGTTTTGGGGTTTGGGAGGTGGTTTTTGCCCCGGCGATAGGGGAGCGTGTGTCCCCCTTTAACGTCGGCGCGGGGTTTAAATTTTGTCTGTATTTACATCTTAAAAAATCTGAAAATTTTTATCGGATAACCTTTAGGTTTGCAAAAAATTAAATGTGTTTTTAAAACATTTTGCAGAAAACCCTCATTTGCTTTTCACGTGTCTGTGAAAACATAGTATCAACTTTTGTGTGTAAACTGGGGGGGGGTGGGTTTTTTTTTTTTTTTTTTTTCGTTTTTGCTTATTTAAATTTAAAATTTTTAGTTATTTATAAAGCTTTTTTTTAAAAGGTTTTATATATTCTAGTATAGTATCCCATAAACCCCCAACGGGATTTACACACACTTATTAAAAGTTAGATAGATTTAGATAATAAAGATAGAAGGGGGAAGGGGGGGGGGAGAGGGGGAAGGGGGGGAAGGAAAAGAGAGGGTGAGGGGAGAAAAGGGGGGCGGGGGGATTGTCCCGGTAAAATTCAAAGCCACATAACTTTGCTTTTGGGGGGAAAAAAAAAAAAAAAATTTAAGTATTTTGTGCGGGTTTTTTTTTTTCGACAGGCATTTGAATAATCAAAAAACCCTGTCAAAAGGTTGTTCCCCCAAAAATGATTTAAGTACTTTAACAATGAAAGGAATGTAAAGGGGGGGAAAAAAGAAAGGGGGGGGGGGGGGGGGGGAGAGGAGGAAGAAAGAAGAGAGAGAGGGGAAGGAGAGGGGGAAAGGGAGAGAGAGATAGAAGAAATTTCAAAGGGGTTTGTGCCTCCGAAACCTTGTGCTTTTTACAAGAGGGGGGAGAGGAGAAAAAAGACAACAGACAGAAGAAAGGGAGAGAGCAAAAGGGAGAGAGAAGAGGGGGGAAAGAGAAAAGAGTTTAAGAATTTTTATGTGCATTTGTTTAGCCGAGTTTTTTGGGGTTAATAGGGGAAGAGAGGGAGAGGGAATGGAGGGGAAGAGAGAGAGGGAAAAAAGCAGAAAGGGGGAAGAGGGGGGGGAAGGAAAAAGGGGAAAAAAAGGAGGAGAAGGGAAAGGGGGAAAAAGTAAGAGTGAGGGGGGAAGGGGGGGGGAAAAGAGGGAGGGAAGGAGAAAGAAAAGAGGGAGTAGAGAGAGAGGGAGGGAAATTTTTTTATTTTATTTTTTTTTTATTTTTTTAAATATGAGGATAAGGGAATAAGAAATCTTGGGGCTTTTTTTTTAAACACCCAGTCCCCGTGTGTATGGGGGTTTTTTTGTAAATTTTTTATCTTTTTTCCCCCCGGCACAAAAAGGGCCTACTTTTTAAAGCGGAACAGGTTTTAAAATTGTGTTGCGAAAAGATGGGGGGAGGGGGAAGAGAGGAGGAGAAGAGAGAGAGAGGAAGACAGGCAGACAGACAGCCCCCAGAAAAGACAAAACAGACAGACAGGTTGTTTTAGCCGAGATTTTCCCCAAATACTCCCTCTAAAAATTCAAAAACAAACCCCGGGGCGGGCAAAGCCCCTTGGCAATTTTTGTTTTTTTTTTTATTTTCCCTTGTCTCAGATTTGTAGAACATTAAAAAATTTTGTAAAACCAAAAAAATAGTTTTTTTGAACATTTAAAAATGTGGTTTTTCAAAAAATTTCAAAATTTAAAAAGAAACTTTCAGATTTGGGAACATTTAAATTAAATTTTTGTATGAAAAAAAATTTTTCATAAAGGTTTTGGGCAGCCCTTGTGAAAAAGTAAACCCCTTCCCGGGTTTCCCCTTTTTCACCCAGCTGCGAGCCCGGGTTACCCAAAAAACCCCTAACCCCCCAGCCTTTTTTTTTTGGCGGAAGGGGGAGGTAGGCTTTTTCCCCAATGCCCCTTGCCCACATGCCCAAAATTTGAAAAGCCCCGGGACTTTTTCCCTTTTTGCTTTTGAATTTTTCTTTAAACTTTTTCGAAAAAAAAAATTTACCAAAATTTATTGTTTTCCCATTCCAATTTTAGGTTTCAATCACAAAAGAAAAAACCCTTTTCGGGGTTCTTTTGCCGTGAAATCTTTACACCCAAAAAAAGCCCCAAAACCCCCTTGAAGGGGTAAGTGCAAAACAGCGTTGTTTTTTTAAAAAAAAGGGTTTGACAAATTTGGGAAATGTTTGAAGGAAAGAAAGCCCGTTTGGGAAACCAATTTCCCCGGGGGTGTGTGCTCAACCCCCCTTTAAAAAAAAACAAAAAAAAAAAACCTACGAAACATTTACGGTTATTAAACAATTTTTTTAACAGGGCTGTCAAGAAAAATACAGGAAAAAGGGAAAAAGGAAAAATTGCATTAAAACCCAACATCTTTGTGTGAAAATCCCCCTTATCACCCACATAAAAAGGGGTCATAAAAATTTTCGGTTTTGTAAACGTGTATTTTTCCAGCTTCCTTTAACATTTTTTTCGGCTTTTTTGGGAAATTTAAAAAAACAAAGCAAAAAGGGGAAAAAAACAAAAAGACTGACAAAAAAAAAAAAAAAAAAGGTTTTCACCGTAAAAACTTCACTTTGCACTCTGTTTTTTTAAATAATGAAGAAATACCCCCAAAAAAAAAAAAAAAAAAAAAAAAAGAAAAAATAAAGGGAAAAAAAAACTTAAAGGAAATTTAATTCCAAAAAAACCCTACATGTTTCAATACAATGTCAAGTTTTGAAAAAAAGGAAAAAAAAAAATTTTTTAAAAGGCAAGTCCTTTAAATAAAAGATAGCTGTAAAATTTAGAAATTGCTTGCTGAAAAGGCCTTTTTTTCCTTAAAGTTTAAACCCACAGTTTTTTAAAAGCTCCCACAACAACAATAAAATACTCCCCAAGTGTTTCACAAAAAAAGCTTGTGATTCGCGACCAGCTTTTCAAAAACCCAAAAAAAAACCCCCAGATTTAAAAAACTTTTTCCCTGGTTTTACACCCCCCGGTTTTTAATTTGGGAAAAAGGTGAAGGAAAATTAAAGCGGGCCCCTGAAAAAAAAACCGGGGAAAAAAAAAAACTAAAACCTTTTATCACAGTGATTTTCAAGAATACATATTTAACAACATTTGCAAAACTGGTTTTATTTTTTAAACCTGCGGGAACTTTGAAAAAAGGGAAAATTCCCAATAAGTTTACCCGGGGAAAAAAATACGGGAAAAAAATTGGCCAAATGGATTAAAAAGATTTTAAAAATTCCCCAAAAAGGGTTTTGAAATCAAAATTTGGGGCGTTTTCCCTTTTTTTTCCCAACCCTTTTAAAACCCCCACTTTTTTTTTGCCCTATCCAATACAACCCGGGTTTTTTGGGTTTTTTTGGTGGGGGTTTTTTGTAGGGCCTTAAAAATTTTTTTCCCCCCTTTACCTTCCAAACCTTTTACCCGGAAGAAAAAATTTTAAAAAGGTTGCAGGGAAACAGCCCCAAAAATTTTTTCCCGGGTTTATCTAATCCCCTTAAAAAAGGGGTTTAAAAAATGTTTCGGCAATTTTAAAGGAAAAAAGGGGAAAAAAAAAACTTTTTTTAAACAATATAAAAAAAAAAAAAAATTTAAAAAATTTTTTCCCCCTGGTTCTTTTTGGGGTGGGGCGAGGGGGAAAACTGGTTTTTCCTTAAAAAAATTTAAAGGGGCCCCATTTCCCTTGCGGTTTTTCCCCCCTTTGAAATAAAAAAATTTTCTTGGGGCCAGGCACCCATTTCAAAGGGTGGGGGGAACCCCCCCCGGAACATTCCCGCCCAAACGGGGCCCCTTTAATCCCCGGGTAACGGGGGGGCTGTAAAAAAAACAATGGCCTTAAAAAAAAAAATTTAAAAAAAACCCTAAAGGGGGGGAAAAGCGGGGTGCTCTGACCACTGAGCTATCGGCCCTTTTTTTAACAAAGGTTGGTCAAAAAAAAAGGGGTTTACAGGGAAACCTTTTTTCTTTTATAAAAAATACGCGGTTTTTTTTTTTGTGGGGACTTCAATGTTTTTAAAACCTCAAATCCTTTCCAAAAAAAAAGGCGTTTTTTTTTTCTTTAAATTAAATTTAAAAAATACGAAACACCAACAGTTGAACAATTTTAACAAAAACTGGGCGGAAGAAAAGCGGGGATGAAAAAATGCCTAGGGTATCCCATTCCCGATTTTGCATGAAAAAACACCAAAAACACACATCTCTCAAAACACACACACTCTCACACAAACAATCCCCACACACCAAACCGCGCACACCACCACAACCCCCTCTCCCCTCTCTCTCTCCCCTCTCTATCCTCTTCTCTCTCCCCTCTCTCCTTTTCCTCTTTTGAAATTTTTCCTCTCTCTCTCCGCATTCTTCTCTCTCTCCCCGCTTTCTCTCTCCCCCCCCTCCCCCGCTCTTCCTCCCTCTCCGTTCTTCCCCCTCCCTCTCCTTTCCTCCCTCTCCGCTCTTCCCTCTTTTTCCCTCCCCCCCCGCGCGTTTCTCTCCTCCTCCCCGGGCCCCCCTCTCTCTGTCCTGTCTTTTGTCTCCTCTCCCCTTCCTTTTCCTAAACCCCTTCCCCCAACTCCCCTTCTCTCTCTCCTCTTTAAATTTTTTGATTAAAATTGTTGATTGTTTTGTCCCGTTTTTTTAAAGTTTCTGGGTGATTTGGTTTTTTTTTTCACTTTTCCCCCCAAATTTTGGGCCCAAAAAACATCCGAATCCGAATCCGATTCCCTCCTCTCTCCTCCCCCCCAATTCCTCCTTTTCCCCCCTCTTTTCCTCTTCCCTCTCTCCCTCCTCCTTTTCTCCCCTCGCTCGCTCTCTCTTTTCTCCTTTTCTCTTTTCTCTCTCTTTCCTCCTTGTCTCTCTATCTCTCCCTCTCTCACCCTTCTCCCCCCTCGCTCTCCTCTCTTCCCCTCTTCTCCCCTTCCTCTCACTCTCTCTTCCCCCCTCCCCCTTTTTCTCCCCCACCTTTGCCCCCTCTCTCTCCCCCCCCACTCCCCACTTCTCCCTCTTTGAGGGGGGAGGGATAGCCTGGATGGTTTGAGTTGGGACAAAGCCCCCGTGATCCCGAAAATCGGTTTTTAGGGCTCTTTTAAAAACGGAAATTTTTCCCTCGGGGTTAAAATCAAAGCCAACTCCCACCCTCCAAAAAAAAGTTTTCCCGGGTGCCCAAATAAAAAACTGAAAAGTCCCGTGTGCGAAAGGCACGCGAAAATGTTACTCTAAAACCCCACCCCCCCTCCCACCAACGACGCCAAGAAAAAAAAAATTTTGGGGCCATTGTGTCAGCTTACAACCATTTTATCTTCCTGCTAAAATTGTGTCCACTTGTGGGGGCCAGGATTTGGGTTTTGGGGGTAGGGCCCCAAATGCCCCGTTTTTCAAAAGGGTTTTTAACAAGAAAGAAGGGGGTTCTGTCACCCGGTCCGGGTCCCGAGGGACCCTTTTGGGAACCCCATCTAGCTCTTTTGGACCAAACGGGTGAGTACTGAAGAAAAAAAACGGTACATTCTCGCAAAAACTTGGAGCTATGGAAAACAAAATCACCCCGTCCCGTGAAAGGAACTGTGCATTGGACTTCGGTGTCTGCAAATTTTTCAAAGGTTTTTAATTTCTTTTTTCCTAACCCCCCTGAAAAATTTTTCGAATTAAGGAAAAAAACCGGGGGAGGTGCCCCAGTGTGTGAACGCACAAGCAGAACATTTCCCCACCAAAGTCAAAAACCCGAAACCGCCTTTCCAAAGTTTTACGCCTTTGGTTTTCCCAGTGGGGGAAAAGGGGTGATACCTTACAAAAAAAAAAAGCTTTCATACGGAACTGGGTTTTTTTTTTAAAAGCACTCGGTAAGTGCCTTTTTCCATTATGGGTCAAACTGAAGCAATTTCAAAGGGGGCATTTTTTAGCATGTTGCTTTTAAAAAAAGTTTCGTTGTCGGGGGAAATCGGAGACCCCTTTTGGGAAAAAGCGCCATTTTTTTTTTTAAAAAAAAAGTCCCAAAAAAAAACGGTTGTAAGAAAAAAAAGCCAACCCTTTTTTCTACCCCGGGGGCTTTTACCCCAACCCCTCCCTTTAACAAAACCCCTTTCCCTTTTCCCTTTTCCCCCCTCCCTTTTCCAAACCGGGGGTTTCCTCCTCCCCCACAAACACCCCAAACCCCACCTGACGGCCAAAAACAAACACCCCGCGCACCCCCCGGACAAAACACACCACGCAAAAACACCACACGGCCCCACAAAAGGCCACCAAAAACACAACAAACCCAAAGCCCCAAAAGACACGAAAAAAACCCGGCCCCCACGCACAAACACGCACAAAACGCAACGCCGCACACACGCAAACACGCACCCACCGAAAGACGAACGCACGCAAGGGGCCCCACCCCACACCCGCAAACACATTGACAAGAGAGACCCGACAACGAGAAAAAGAAGGGGGAGAAGGGGAAAGAGAGGGCAGAGACCAAAAGACAGAAAAACCCTGGAATTTGGAAAAACCACCCGGGTTTTAAAATTCACTACCTTTTTATTTTTTTAACAATACCCCCAAACCGGTTTCCGATTTTTTCTATAAAAAAAAAATTTATCTATCTTCCGACTTGGGGAACTATCTTCGGATTTCCAATGAATTTATCTTTAAAACTTTAAAGTTTAACTCTATTTGGAATTTTGCCCCAAAAAAGTCCCGGGGAAAATAGAAATTTTCTCAGACCAGGAAACCCTTTTTTTTAAAATCTTTTTTGGGGGGTTTTTTTTATTTTACCCGGGCCAAAATCCGACTATTCAATTGTCCTTTTTTTTTCCAAAAATTTGATTTTTGTGGTCTCCGACAACCCAAATTTCCCAACGGTGCATAATTTATGGAACAAATTTACCTACTTCTAAGTAAAAAAAAAAAAAAAAAAAAAATCCCCCCTTGGGGGGTTTTGGGGGGGAAAACAACCGTATAAAAACCAGCTAAACCCCCCTGGGAAAAAATTTTGTACAAAGAATTTTTTTTTCCCCTTTATTTTTTTTATACCCCTCACTTTTTGCCTTGTTCCCCTTTTTTTTCATGTCCTTCCCCTTTTTTGTTTTTTCCCTTTTTTGGGCCATTCTCCTGCCCTTTTCCCCGAAAGGGTTTTCAGTTTTTCCCCCCCTGCTGAAAAAGGGGTTTGCTGGAACCCCCATTTGAAGGCGCTTGACGGGGAGCGCAACCAATTTTTTGCTCCTAGACAACAGTAGTTTTTCTGTCCCGGGGTTTTGAGGAAGAAGTTTTTTAAAAAAAAAATTTATATATTTTAAAAACCCTTGAGGGGAAAAATTTTCGAAGGTTTTTTTATTAAAAATTGTTTGGTGTGATTTCTGTGGAAAAAAGCAAAAATGGTTTTTTCCCAGTCCCCAAATTATGAAGACAAAAAAGTTCTTTGAGAACTAAATAAAAAACTTAAAATTCATTTTTTTTTTTTTCAAATCCAAGCCGGGTCCAATTTTTGTCCTCTTCCTCGTTGACCGTTAAACCCGTAGTCTGGACGGTTTAATTTTAGGGGCCGTTGCAAAATGCTTTGGGAACCCTTTTGGGTTTTGGGAAGAACTCCCCGAAAAAAAAGCATCAACAAACCCCCAAAACCCCTTTGCAAAAACCCCAAAAGTTTTTCATGATTTAAACAAAACAATTCAGTATGAAAATGTTTCATGGTTATTCCCAAACCCCCCAACCCCCCCCCCCAAAAACCCCTGTTCATTTGAGCACGTTCACGGTTTCCTAAAGAAGAGGGGGGGGGGGGGATTAAACCTAGTTGGGTTTGAAACCCTTTTCGCTTGCAATCTGGGCGATCCCAAATTCGAAATTTCCCCCCCCCGTTCAAGGGGATTTTTTTTTTCCCTGGAGTTAACATCAGTGCAGACTCCACTCTCCCCAGAAATCCTTCCGTCGAGACTATAAATCGAGCCCCCGTGTGTTGACGCACGCAGAATATCTTGCACTCACGTTAAATCCTGCTCGCTTTTCGAAAGAGTAGGCCTTTGTGTGCCTGTGGGAATAGATGACAATTTAAAAAAATACGTGCACACGGGGAACTGGATGTAAAAAGCACGTGAAATCTTATTCCATTATCCTCGATATAAAAGAATAAATACATAAATAAATAAAATAAAACGGTGAACTTGATCTCAGAAATGCACACGTAAATAATGTTCCCCTAGTCATTTTCCGCTACATTTTTGTCAGATCTCACAACTATTTCGTATAATTATGGAGTGAGATAAGATCAGAGTCTGCCGGACTTAAAGTAAGGACTTAAATCAGGAGTGGGATAGCTTAGTGGTTAGAGCGTTGAGCTCGTGATCTGATGGCCCGGGTTTGAGCCACTACAGAGACGCATGCTATTAACCCCGAAAGTCCATCGAATGAGACTATAGACCAATTCCACTCCCCCAAAAGTCCTTCGGATGAGTCTGTAAACCAACTCCACTCCCCCCCCCCTTTCGGATGAGACTATAAACCAAAGTTCCGTGTGCGAACCCACACAAAAACATCTTCCGGAAATATTAAACCCCGTTCCATCTTTCATAAGAGTAGGCCATCTCGTGCCAGTAGGAACGGACGACAAGATGTTAAAATAACCAATCGCGCGAACTGATGTTTTATAGACATCATCCCGAAGTGGGAATGTGGCTACCTTAATGGTGGGAGAACGGTCGCCTACGCAAAATATCACCGCGGAGATCTTGTCGAGGAACCATAAAGAAAACATCAAGAAAAGCATGACCCGAATGTTGTGAACAACAAAAAGGCTTCTGCAACAAAGACATCGTGATTATTTCTATCAGCTTCAACATAATGCAGAACATCTTGCGCACACTTTAAATCCTGTTCCGCTTTTCGTAAGAGTAGGTCATTGTGTGCCGGTGGGAACAGATGACAAAATTTACAAAACCGCAAACACACGAGGATAGGATGTAAAAAAGCACACAATTGCTTATTCCATTATCCTCGAAATAAAAGAATGAAGAAATAAAACTTTTGGATTCCGTTTGTTGATCAGGAAAACAAAATTCAGCTCACCTGGGATTTGCCTTGGGTTTTTTTTGTTTGGTGGGTGTTTTTTTTTTGGGGGGGTTATATTAGATGGAGGAGGGTGGGGGGGGGTAAAGAAATTGTTTAAGAACTGATTCAAACTGACATTGGGGAAGGAGGGTGGGAGGAGGTAGGGGAAGAGAGCTAGTGGTTAGAACGCGTGATCTAAGGGCCATGTCTAATGGATCAAAAGTCCTTCGGATGAGACTATAAACCGAGGTCGCGAAAGCAAACGCACGCAGAACATCTTGCGCTCATGTTAAAACCTGTTCCGCCTTTCATAATAGCAGCCTGTTGTGTGCTGCTGGTAACAGATGACAAACTTTACAAAACTGCGTACACACAAGGACTGGATGAAAACAAAAAGCACATGAGTGCTTATTCCATTATCTTCGAAATAAAAGGATTTTTTGTAACCCCAAAATTTCGTAAACAATATTGAGTGGAGCGGGATTGCCTGGCGGTTTGAGCATTGCGCTTGTGATCTTACGGCCCGGATCGAAGCACTACTAAGGCATTCTTTTAGGAGGAATCCCTGCATACACACGGGAGCAGGATTTAAAAAAGCACAGAGTTGTTCTATTATCCTCGATATAAAAGAATAAAAGTTTGGATTTATTTCATATTTTTTGTAACAAAATTAAGATGCAGACTTGCCAATGCTTTATATTCATTCTGTCTACTTATGGCTTTGTAAAAACACTCAAATATTCAGCATCCATCTACAGCTCTACAGTAGCACCAATACATTTAAAAACGGAAGCTAAACATTTAAAACATGTTGAGGGGGCAGGATAGCATAGTGGTTAAAACTATGCGCTCGTGTGATGTAAACGTCTGGAGTCACCACCACAGCACCCGTTCAGGAAATGTTTTCCCTGGAGTTAACATCAGTACAGACTCCAGTCGCCTGAAAGTCCTTCCGATGAAACTATAAACCGAGGTCCCAGGTCCGATGTGCGAACACACTTAAAACATCTTACACTCACAGTAAAACCCAAGAAGAGTAGGCTTTTGCGCGTGGAAAGGAGCAGAAGATATATTAACAAAAATAAACGCAAACACACTGGTGTGTTTACACAATCTCCTCCGAAGTCAGAATGCAGCTAAACCCTTTAAAGGGGGGGGGGGGGGGGCGTGGGGGGTGGAAGCGGTCACATACACAAAAATCTCACCTTGGAGAGAGAACCTTGAAGTCCCCCCCCCCAAAAAAAAAAAAAGTGTGTGTGTACTTACATTTTTGAATTGTGGATACTGCTCCGTCGACGATGTTGCCCTTGATGCTGCTCAGGCGACGATGTTGCTCCAATTATGTTCTAGATGCTGCTCCGACGATGTTTTCTTGATACTGCTCCGACGACGTTCTTGATACTGCTCCGACGATGATGTTCTTGATGCTGCTCCGACGACGTTCTTGATACTGCTCCAACGATGTTCTTGATGCTGCTCCGACGACGTTCTTGATGCTGCTCCGACGATGATGTTCTTGATGCTGCTCCGACGACGTTCTTGATACTGCTCCAACGATGTTCTTGATGCTGCTCCGACGATGTTGTTCTTGATGCTGCTCCGACGATGTTGTTCTTGATGCTGCTCCGACGATGATGTTCTTGCTGCTGCTCCGACGATGTTCTTGCTGCTCCGACAATGTTGTTGCTGCTGCTCCGACGATGTTGTTGCTGCTGCTCCGACGATGTTGTTCTTGATGCTGCTCCGACGATGTTGCTGCTGCTCCGACGATGTTGTTCTTGATGCTGCTCCGACGATGTTCTTGATGCTGCTCCGACGATGTTTTTGATGCTGCCCCGACGACGATGTTGCTCCGACGATGTTTTTGATGCTGCTCCGTCGAGGATGTTGCTCCGACAATGTTGTTCTTTATACTGCTGCGACGATATTGCGACGATGTTGCGCTTGATACTGCTCCGACGACGATGTTGCGCTTGATACTGCTCCGACGACGATGTTGCGCTTGATACTGCTCCAACGACGATGTTGCGCTTGATACTGCTCCGACGACGATGTTGCGCTTGATACTGCTCCAACGATGTTGCGACGATGTTGCGCTTGATACTGCTCCAACGACGATGTTGCGCTTGATACTGCTCCGACGACGATGTTGCGCTTGATACTGCTCCGACGACGTTTTTCTTAATGCAGTTCTGGGGTTAATGTTCTTGATACTGCTCCGGGGATGATGTTTTTGATACTGCTCCAACGATGTTGTTGCGATGATGTTGCACTTGATACTGCTCCGGCGATGATGTTCTTGATACTGCTCCAACGACGACAATGTTGTTCTTGATGCTGCTCCAATGACGTTGCTCCGATGATTTGTGCTTGATAACTGCTCCGGCGACGATGTTGCTCATGATGCTGCTCAGGTGACGATTTTGCTCTTGATACTGCTGCAGCAACGATGTTGCTCTTGATACTGCTGCAGCAACGGTGTGCCGACGATGTTGCGCTTGATACTGCTCCGACGACGATGTTGCTCTTGATGCTGCTCCAACGACGATGTTGCTCTTGCTACTGCTCCGACGACGATCTTGCTCTTGATACAGCCGCAGCAACGATGTTGCTCTTGAAACAGCTCCAGCAACGGTGTGCCGACGATGTTGCTCTTGATAATGCTCCGACGACGACGATGTTCTTGGTGCTGCTCCGACGACGATGTTGCTCTTGATGCTGCTCCAACGACGATGTTGCTCTTAAAACTGCTCCGACGACGATGCTCCAACGATGTTGTGCTTGATACTTCTGCAGCAAGATGTTGCACTTTATACTGCTCCATCAATGTTGCACTTGATACTGCTCCGGCCACGATGTTGCGCTTGATACTGCTGCAGCAAGATGTTGCACTTGATACTGCTCCATCAATGTTGCACTTAATACTGCTTCGACGACGATGTCGCGGTTGATGCTGCTCCGACGACTATGTTGCGCTTGATACTGCTCCGACGACGATGTTGCACGATGTTGCGCATGATACTGCTCCGACGACGATGTTGCGACGATGTTGCGCATGATACTGCTCCGACGACGATGTTGCGACGATGTTGCGCTTGATATTGCTTCGAGCTTCGACGACGAACTCTTGGTACTGCTGTAGCGTTTATGCTAGCTCTTGATGCCTTGACGCTGGCTCTTGATGCTAGCTGTTGTGTTGATGCTTGCTCTTGATGCGTTGATAGAAACTGTTGAGACAAGCCCAGAACTGAGATACGATCCCCATGACAACTGTCGACACCAATGCCAGTCTTCTGAGGAATCGGAGCAAGAAGGAAGAGACCCAGAAGGTAGAGAAAGTGTTTGAAGACGATGTTTGGGGGCGTGAGGTGTCCCTTCCCCTCATGAGCACTGTGTGCGAGGGTAGGCAGCCTGTGCCGTTTCAGGACACCCACATCCTTGTTCGGCGACACGATTGAGGGGCTCGCTTCGTGGCCACTGAGGGTACTGACGGGAGTTTTCGGCCAAATGTGAAGGACTGGTCCACTTGTGGACTTAGAAACCCTACCTCATACGGTAACGCGTCGAAGTCGGATGCGCTGGGCCTGACTCGTCAGGCGTGTAGCGGCAGTGCAGCGCACTTTCGCTCCTATGACAGGCATCAGTAGTTGCTGTCTGAGTGTTCGAAGAAGAAGAAGGAAAAGAAGAAAAAGAAGAAAAAGAAGAAGACGGGGTTGGTGAAATGTCGGAGGGCGGATGTCTCGTCGCATCTAGTCCCTAAAGTGTTTCAGAGATGGGAAGGCATAATGACGCCACTCCGATACCTAAGCCCCCAAACTCCTACCTACTTCGCTGTTCAATCCAGTAGAAGACGAAGACGGCCATGGATTGTTCTACATCCCTGGGCATCGGAACCAGGCAGTGAGTGCACTAGGTCTGCCCTTCAGGGATTCGGTGATGCACTTTCTCCTATCTTCCATTCTAAACCCTTCAAGCCTCATACATCCGACATCTGTCTACCGAGTCATGGGGATCTTGGACAATGTTCCGGGTCATGCGCTCCAACATCGTGGCCGTGGCATCTCCATGATCTCTGTGGAGAAGGGTGATGATCACTGGTGAAGATCTGGTGACAAAGACCATGATTGGCATCTCCATGATCTCCGATGAGAAGGACGATGATCACTGGTGAAGATCTGGTGCCAAAGACCATGATTGGCATCTCCATGATCTCTGGTGAGAAGGACGATGATCACTGGTGAAAATCTGGTGACAAAGACAATGATTGGCGTCTCCATGACCTCTGATGAGAAGGGTCACGATCACTGGGTGAAGATCTGGTGACAACGACCATGAATGACGTCTCGATGATCTCTGGTGAGGAGGGTGACGATCATCGGCGAAGATCTGCTGACAAAGACCATGAACACAACGATCATTACATAGTCTACAGTAACTTTCTTCACCCCCTAAAATAAAATCAGACGACACAAAAGGAGCGGGATAACCTAAGTGGTTCAAGTGCTGCGCTTGTGATCTGACGGCGCGGGTTCGAGCCACCACAGAGGCCCTTGTTTGAGGGGACGTTTCCCTTTGATTTCTACATCAGTACCTATTCCCCAAGCCAAGGTTAAGCAGCACCGAGCGTGGTTACCAGTTGGATGGGTGACGGTTTGCGCACCTTGGCTCCAGTACAGTTCCCCAGTTCCCCCATCTGTAAATGGGCACCTGCCCCTTTAGGGTCAGGGAAGGTAAAGCAGCGAGGGAGAGGAGATGGGCGCCGCCCTCAATATGTTGAGGTCTCTGATGCCTCGGTCCCCTACGACCACATAGGTTATGGGACACCTTTACCTTTACCTTACCTACTCCACTCCCCGAAAAGTCCTTGGTCCCGTGTGCGAATGCATGCAGAACATCTGGCGCACACATTAAAACTTGTTATTCCTTTCAAAAGAGTAGGCGAATTCGTGCTGGTAGAGATAGATGACAATGTCAAAAACACATACACATGGAGTTTTTACACAGCATCCCTGAAGTCAGAATGCGGCTACCTTGATGCGCAAAAAAATGGTCGCATACGCAAAATCCCACCGATGGTGAACTTTGGAGCTCTTCCCGAGAAACGAAAAAAAACAAGACCGCATGATTTTCTGAGACTGAGTTATGGTAAATTTTAGCTGCAGAGAAAAAAATTCCTCGTAGACGGTGCAACCAAGGCCCGAACCTGTGTTATGAAATCCCTCAAGATTCGAAGTCAGTCGCTCTAACCACTGAGCTCTGCCCCCCCTCCCCCCCCCCCCCCCTTAAAATGTTTATCAATTTCAGAAACAACTCCGCATAATACGCAATATTATTGTTACAGGGCAACTGCATAGAAAGTAGCGAAAGCTGAGGTACATTGCGCTAACTTGTTTTATAATGAACTACCTTTGAATCAAATTAGAAATGATCACCTGGAACGGCGTAAAACTTATTCATTGTGATCTAGGAATACAGAATTCATAAGAGGAGGGGGGGGGGGGGGTAAGCCTAGTGGTTAGACCGTTGCGCTTACGATGTAACGGCCCGGGTTCGAGCCACCACTGAGGCACTCGTTCAAGTTGTCTCACCATTGGTAAACCTCGGAACTCTAGCCCAGGGATGAAAATATCAATAAAAGAATCTACAGCGCTAGAAAATTGAGGTACCATCCCCTATGTCTGAATGAAGCTACCTTAAAATAGTGGGTAAAAACAGTCGCCTACTTCAATGTCTCACCCCTTGTGCGAACGCGCACAGAACATCTTGCGTACACCTAACAACCATTTATGCTTTTCAGAAGAGTAGGCCATTCGTGCCGGTGAAAACTGATAATAGAAGGTTGTAGTCATTCTTACCCTTGAAAATTAGGGTGCTGCTTTAGCTATCGTCTTCCACTGAACAAAATTATCTCAAGTCGGGATATTGCTGCCTATACGGTGGAGTACTCTACATACAAACTTTACTGTCTACTCATCGATTCCGAAATGAGACGAATGCGTGGCTCTCGGTGATCTTGAAAGATAATGCTTTAGACAACAATGGTGACAACAACAGACTAACCAACCAGCCAACACATTTATTCTAGAAAAAAGAACCTTGTTGATCTTAAGTTTAAGACAACGACAATGACAACCAAAATCTTGGCGATCTTCAAAGTAAGCTGTAGACAACGATGACCCAAAAATCCTTTAAAAAAATCTTGGCTATCTTCAAAGTTCAAGCTGTACACAACCACGATGACAAAAGAACTAACCAACAAAACATTTACTTTATATAAAAAAATCAATCTTTGTGATTTTCAAAGTTTAAGCTTTAAACAACGATGATAACAACAATAGAATAACCAACACATTTACTCTATAAAAAAAATCTTGGTGATCTACAAAACAAGCTTTAATCAATGACGATGACAACAGAACAACAACAAAACAAACCAACAACTCACACAACATCAATTGTCAACTCACCAATGCATTCCATGACTTTGACAAAGAGAGCTCTCTGGTGAACATAAGAGCTGTCAGGAGTCTCAGGGAAATCAAGTCATCCCTTCAGTGTTTCAGGGAGGGCAGAAGGTTGATGGCTTGCTCCTATGTGGCCTGTGCGTGGTAGCGTGTGTTGCTGAGGAAAGGCTGAAAACCAGGTCACCAGCTGGGAGGAAAACTTGTCGAACCCCGCGTCTCTCCTGCTTCTTCTGCGGTCTTCAGCAGAGTGTTGAAGTCTTCAGAGGCCTTTTTTCCTGTAGGGCCTACTGTCTCAGCAGCGCAGACCGTCCGTACTGCAGCTGCTGTTCGTTTGAAATGACCAAGATTCAAACACGCCTTGGCTTTTCGCGCGTAGTTGACTGAGATGAACACTTTTTTCAAAAAGTGAAATGTGAAAAATGTTCACAAATCACGTTGCAAGTTTGAACCCTGACCCCCTTCCCTCCCGCCAGTAAAAAAAAAAGAAGAAAAAAAGAAAAAGGGAGGGAAAAACAGCAAGGAAAAGAAAGAAAAAACAAACAAAACAGAAGCATGTTTTTTGGGGGAACTTGTGTGTGTGCTTTTTTGATGACGTTTCTGTTCTCTCTCTCTCTCTCTCCTCTCTCATCTCTCCCTCCTCTCTCTCTCTCTCTCATCTCTCTCTCTCTCTTCCTCTCTCTCTCTCCTCTCTCTCTCTCTCTCCTCTCTCTCCTCTCATCTCTCTCTCCCTCTCTCTTCATCTCTCTCCCTCATCCTCTCTCTCTCTCTTTCTCACTCTCTCTCTCTCTCTCTCTCTCTCTCCTCTCCTCTCCTCTCTCTCTCTCTTTCTCATCATCTTCTCACTCTCTCTCTCTCCTCTCTCTCTCTCGTCTCTCACTCTCTCAGTCTCTCTCCTCTCTCTCTCTCTCTCTCTCTCCCCTCCCTCTCTCTCCTACCTTTGTCAGTCCTCTGTCTGTCATCTGTCTGTCTGTCGGGTTGGTTGGCAAGATGACTCTCTCTCTCTCTCTCTCCCCCCCCCCCCCCCCCCCCCCCCCCCTCTGTTCTGCTTTCGGAAGAATATGAAGAATAGGTCATTGTGTGCCGGTGGGAACAGATGACAAAAGTACAAAACTGCATACACAAGGGGACTGGATGTAAAAAATAGCACATGAGTGCTTATTCCGTTACTCACGGGACTGGATGTAAAAAAGCACATAAGTGCTTATTCCATTATCCTCGATATAAAAGAAAGAATCCTCAAAATAAAAGAATAAATAAATAAATAAACAAATAAATATATGTATCTCTGTCTCTGTTTCTTTCTATGTCTTTCCATCTCTCTGTCTCTGTCTGTTTTTCTCTGTCTGTCTGTCTGTCTGTCTGTCTGATGTGAAAGAAGCCTATGATCGAGTTTGTCATGATCAATTGCTGCATACATTAAAATACATTGGTATTCATGGCATACTATATGAATATCTGCAAAATTTCTTATCATATAGATAGATTTGCACTAAATTAGGTTCAGTGTACTCATCCTTGAAAGCTATGACTTGGGTATACCACAGGGATCAATACTTGCCCTATCTTGTTTTCTATTCTTGTACATGATCTCCCTAGCTCTTTGTCAACCATACCCAAGTTGTTTAGTATGCCGATGATATTGCTGTTTGGATAAATATGCTCACATGCCTGCACACAACACACACACACACACACACACACACACACACACACCACACACACACACACACACACACATATGACAATGACAATGACAAATTCTTTTATTTCGAGGATAATGAATAAGCACCCACGTGCTTTTTTACATCCATTCACCGCCCTTTGGGATACATTATATGATAATAAAATAAAATAGAGAATGGTGTAGGCACAAAGAGGTAGATACGTAAGTGAAGAAATACAGAGAAAAAGACACACACACACGAACAGACACACAAGCAGAGACAGAGACACACTGACACAGATCGAGAGCACTCTGTCTAAACTGCCTGCATTTTTTCGCCCTCTCTTTAACCCTTCTTCATATTTCTGCTCATAGTGTACGATTGCAGCCAGCAGCGCTGACTGAGAGATGTCAGATTATTTTATTGATGGTGCCCAGGCCTGTGTGAGCAATGCCGATCACTGGGGCAGTGCTGGCCACGTACAGAGGTCTGGACATGACCACAGGTCAAGCCTGGTCACTTCTAGGCCTAGAGGAGGCCGCTACTTTCAGCAACAACTGTCTGTGTCATGTACAGAGGCCAACCGATATTGGAATATCAACATACCATACAAGTATTTAACAATGTGTAGAGAAAATACTCATTTTTTTTAGATTTAATCTGCTTTTATCAACATAACTTTTTATGTGGTATATGTTGGGTGACTGTTTGCATGCCTTGGCTTCAATACAGTCCCCCAGTTCACCCAGTTGTAAATGGGTACCCGCCTCTTTAGGGTCAGGGAATGTAAAGCAGCGAGAGAGAGAGAGAGAGAGAGAGAGAGAGAGAGAGAGAGAGAGAGAGAAGATGAGCGCTGCCCTCTATATGCTGGCTCCTAGAGAAGTAGGTCTCTGATGTCTCACTTTCCTATGACCCGATATGTTATCGGACACCTTTACCTTTCACCTTATATATGTTAGATTCATGTCAGTATTGTGCTCCAGAAAGGTCTGCAAAGGCACAAGTTTAAAGCATGTGATACTTGCTGATGTAGGTTGGAGATTATCGCTAGTATTAGGGTATGGTAGGAACCAGTGAACGGGCTGAATTTCTTTTTGGCAAACGTTTACAATTTGTCCTTTGTAGTTGTAGTAGTGGTATAAACTGTATGGCAGTACAAAGAGTCTGTACACAATTTGCATCTTGCACACACACACACACACACACACACACACACACACATAGACACACAGTAAAAACACAATACACACACATAAACACACATAGACACACAGTAAAAACACAATACACACTCATAAACACACAAACAAACAAACAATGCACACATGCAAATACGAAGGCATAAACAGAGACAGAAAAGGACAATAAAAGACAATATGACAGGGTAGAGATAGGAGAAACAGTATAAAAAAGACACACAAACATAGAAAGAGACACACTGACACAGATCGAGAGCACTCTGTCTAAACTGCCTGCATTTTTCTGCCCCCTTTTTAACCCTTCCTCATATATCTGCTCGTAGTGTACGATTGCAGCCAGCAGCGCAGATTGAGAGATGTCAGGTTATTTTATTGATGGTGCCCAGTCCTGTGTGAGCAATGCCGATCACTGGGGCAGCGCTGGCCACGTACAGAGGTCTGGTCATGACCACAGGTCAAGCCTGGTCACTTCCAGGCCTAGAGGAGGCCGGTACTTTCAGCAACAACTGTCTGTGTCATGTACAGAGGCCATTCAATGTTGGAATATAATAATAATAATAATAATAATAATAATAGTAACAATAATAATAATAAATGAAATTTGTATAGCGCTATATCTTGCAAAGACAAATCAGATCATACCATACAAGTATTTAACGATGTATAGAGATAATACTCAGTTTTTAGACTTAATCTGCTTTTATCATCAATAACTTTTTATGTGGTATATGTTGAGTGACTGTTTGCATGCCTTGGCTTCAATACAGTCCCCCAGTTCACCCAGTTGTAAATGGGTACCTGCCTCTTTAGGGTCAGGGAAGGTAAAGCAGTGAGAGAGAGAGAGAGAGAGAGAGAGAGAGAGAGAGAGAGAGAGAGAGAGAGAAGATGGACGCTGCCCTCAATATGCTGGCCACTAGAGAAGTAGGTCTCTAATGCCTCACTTCCCTACGACCCGATAGGTTATGGGACACTTTTACCTTTCACCGTATCTATGTTAGACAGGATATAACAGATGTTTCGTGTCAGCATTCTACTACAGATTTATTGTACAGGAAAACAACATAAAGAGTGGATTGTCTGTCCTTGAGTGGAATGACATACTACGGAAAGCTGAGAACCACTAGCTAGGAGTGGAGGAAGCTGCTTGCAAAACCTTCAGTGGTGTTCCATCAATCAATCAGACTGTGGTCATCCAGTATTGAAATGCTGACATAGCATGAATGTTGCAAAGAAAATAGTTAGTTTATAGATGACTGGCTTTTGCATCAACAGCTTGTGTTATTTGTCTTTGTGTTGCAGCTTTAGTTCTGGGTAATTGTGAGATAGGACATGCCAGATGATTCATGTCAGTACTGGGCTCCAGAAAGGTCTGCAAAGGCACAAGTTTAAAGCTTGTAATACTTGCTGATGTAGGTTAGAGATTATTGCTAATATTAGGGTATGGTAGGAACCAGTGAACGGGCTGAATTTCTTTTTGGCAAACGTGTACACTTTTTCATTGTAGTTGTAGTAGTAGCAAAAACTGTATGGCAGTACAAAGGGTCTGTACACAATTTGCATCTTGCACACACACACATACACACAGTACACACACACAATACACACACATAAACACACACAATTTAATGGTAAATGATGCTATAATGTAGTGACTTAGTATAATCATTACGAAATTTGTTCTTAGATAGATGGCTTGATGAAAAAAAGCAAATGCATTGCTTATTCAATGTACCATCTGGAAATAAAATTTTGACTTGACTTGACTTGACTTGACACACAAGCAATGCACACTTGCAAATATGAAGGTATAAACAGAGACAGAAAAAGACAATAAAAGACAGAATGGCAGGGTAGAGATAGGAGAAACAGTATAAAAAAGACACACTAACAGACACACAAGCAGAGACAGAGACACACTGACACAGATCGAGAGCACTCTGTCTAAACTGCCTGCATTTTTCTGCCCCCTTTTTAACCCTTCCTCATATATCTGCTCATAGTGTACC
>CM054155.1:13643813-13653813 GCA_028751875.1 Rapana venosa
GAGATGGGCGCCGCCCTCAATATGCTGGCCCTTTGAGAAGCTGAGGTCTCTGATGCATCGCACCTCTACGACCACATTGGTTATGGGACACTTTTACCTTTACCTTTTTTCACACTGTTTTTGTATAATAAAAAAAAATGCGTATGTGAACATCAGGTTGAAAACTTTACCTTTTACCATCTAGACACATAAGGTTTTGACATCAAAAGGTGGTGGATGAATGCACATATATTTTGAATATCTAAAACATGATCTTGTTGACATTTTGCTAATATATATCAACAGTCATTGTCTTCACATTAAGAGGAATAAAGCAGAACGGAAAGGACCATGTGCCATTTTTTGCTTGTTTTTCCTGTTAGTGGTGAAATTTTGTGTTGCGATGTTTGGGTGTTTTTTTGTTTGGGTCTTTTTTTGAGGGGGTAAGTTGTTTGCTTGTTTGTCTGCCTGTCCTTTTACCTTCAGTTATTTGTTTGTTTGTTTGTCTGTCTGTCCTTTTACCTTCAGTTATTTGTTTATGTTTGTCTGTGTCTGTCCTCTTTGCCTTAATTCCTCCTGTTTACCACTTAAATTCTCCACCCTTTCCCTTCAAATGTGTCTCCTGTTCGTCCTTCCCACTTACTTTCTCCAGCTAGAGGACAGAGTGGAGGATGGCTATTTCACAGTCTGGGACCAGAACTAGACAGGCCGTGTTGCTGATGCCCCTCAGACATTGGCGGATCAGGAGGCCTGTAGCTTACCGTCAGACAGCAAGGGCAGAGTCCAGTTGTGCCGGTGGGAAAGAGAGAAGGAGGTCTAGCGCTTTGGGTTGTGTCACGATCTGCTGGAGTGTTTTTTTCCCTCTTCTTCTTTTTCTTCTTTTTTCTTTACTTTGTGAATATTCATGCATTTTCAATTATTTCTGTTTTCATCATGGAGATTCCAGGGGCCTGTCAGTATAATATAGCATCTGCACCTTCTGGAAATTCTACGGTAGAAATTCTCTCTTTTCTATCCCTTTCTTTTCTTCTGCCTTGTTCTTGCACTACACACACACCTACACACACACTACCGCCCCCCACACACACACTACCCCCCCCCCACCCCCACCCCCGACCCCCCATCCCCACACACACCCACACACATCTAAAATTTCTCAGCATAGAGCCCCTCCCAATCTATCACCGCGATAGCCATACTATTTTCCTTTTCCCCCCCTACCCCATTCCAGACATCATGCAAAGACTCCATCCAAGCGAAAACTTCTTGGTAACGGCAGCGACAACACTAGAGGAGAGGTGATGATGGTAGAATAGGGTAGGGTAGAGTAGAGTAGAGTAGAGTAGAGTAGAGTAGAGTAGAGTAGAGTAGAGTAGAGTAGAGTAAAGAAGAGTAGATTAGAGTAGAGTAGAATAGGGTAGAGTAGAGTAGAATAGGGTAGAATAGAGTAGAATACAGCAGAGCAGAGCAGAGCAGAGGAGAGGAGGATAGAGTAGAGTAGAGTTAGGGTAGAGCAGAGTAGAGCAGAGCAGAACAGAGCAGAGCAGAGCAGAGGAGGGTAGAGTAAAGTAGAGTAGAGCAGAGAAAGAGCAGAGCAGAGCAGAAAAGAGGAGAGGTGAGGAGGGTAGATTAGAGTAGAATAGAGCAGAGCAGAGGAGAGAGAGGTGGGAAGGGAGAGCAGAGCAGAGCAGAGCAGAGCAGAGCAGAGGAGAGTCTACTAGAGCAGAGCTGAATAGAGCAGAGCAGAGCAGAGCAGTGCAGGGTAGAGTAGATAGAGTAGAGTAGAGCAGAGCAGAGTGGCGGTGATCAGACGAACAAACATAAGCGGGTTGTGCAAACCATTTCCTCTTCCTCTTTCTGTGAGGGCTATCCAAGTAGATGTAAATCTAACACTTTGCTGTTCAGATTTCTGTGAAGGTGTTTTCCTTTTCTCCATAATGTGAAGATGCTGTCAAATGGCTGAGAAAGTTTTGTAGTTTTTCTTATTTAGGGGGCGGAAGGGGGGGGGCGGTTCTTAAAAATCAGTTCTTGTTAGCTGTTGTGAAAGTGACTTGATGGTGGTGGTTCTTTTTCTTCTGTTTCTGATGGTCTTTGGTGGTGGTTGTTTGGTCTCCTTTGTCTCATGGCCTTTCTCTGTCTCTCTGTCTTTGCGCAGCCTTGCTTTATATTTGTGTAAAGTCTTTAGAGTAAGAGATATCTTGGTTTCTTAAGTCGTATTTTTGTAACTTATTTTTGTTGTGGTGGTTTTGGTTATGCAATAATATTTTGGTTTTTTTGTGCTTCCTTATTTTTCTCACAAAAATACTAAGCAGTTTGGCAACCCCCCTTTATGTATGGGCCAATGGCCATTTTGTGAATAAATCTTTCGAGTTCGAGTTCGAGTTCTGTCTCTGTCTGTCTGTCTCTGTTTTTGTCTCTGTCTCTGTCGCTCTATGTCTCTCTCTCTCTCTCTCTCTTCTCTCTCTCTCTCTCTCTCTCTCTCTCTGTCTCTGTCTGTCTGTATGTATGTCTCTCTCTCTCACTCTCTCGCTCTCTCAAACACACACACATACACACACTACACACACGCACACTACACACACTTCACAGACATACTACACACATTACACACACGCCACATCCACACACTATACACATACACACACAAACACACACACACACACACACACACACCACACACACACACGCACGCAACACACACACCACACACACACACACACACACACACACACACACAAGGATGGATCGAGGGATGACAAGTGAAAATGGTTCAGAGAGGCACCAGACTGAATTTTTTTTTTTAAATAAAATCCTGAATTACAAAGACACCCCTTCACCTACTCCATAGCCCCTCCTCCACCCCCCTCCCCCGCCTTCAAATAGATTCAATGAATCAATCAAACAAGCGGAAGCAGAGACAAAACTGACGAAAAATTCAAATACAGAACAAAGGACAAAACAAAACAAAACAAACCTGGACTCTGAAGACAGAAATCAAATTATCACTTTCAGGTTTTGAAATCAAATTCCTCAGTGGCCAATTTAGACGGGATTTTGTTTTAAACCCACAATAAAAAATGACTACCACCCACCCCCTACCCTCCCGCCTTGCCTATCTTTCCCTTGGGGGGGGGGGGGGGGGGTGGAGGAGAAAAATAGGGTTACAAATATATCAGCCTCACCACCCCCACCACCCTCCCCACCAAAACGGCTGCTGTGTTGTTTCTGCTGGTTTGAGCTAAAATGGACACTTGGGAGTATTGGGGACAGCTGCAAAATGTTGCTCGGAGGGTTCTGTTTGGGTTTTTTTTTGGGAAGTGCCAAAATTATGATGGAGATGTTCTGAATTGGTGGTGGTAGTGGTGGTGGTGATGGTGGTGTGTATGTGTGAGGGTGGGGTGGGGCGTTAGTGCCTTTGTGTGTTGTGTGTGTATGTGTCGTGTGTGTGCGTGCGTTTTGTGTGTGTGTTTGTGTGTGCGTTTGTGTGTGTTGTGTGTGTGCGTGTGTGTGTGTGTGTGTGTGTGTTGTGTGTGTGTATTGTGTGTTGTGTTGTGTGTGTGAGTAGGGGATGTTTCTCTCTGTGTGTATAGGTATGTGTGTCTGTAATTGTGGGGAGGACGGCTTATGTTAAATATGTTTTGTGTGTCTGTCTGTCTGTGTGTCTGCTTGTCTGTCTGTGTGTCTGTGTGTGCCGAAGGGGGAATATGGTGTGTGAATGTGTGTATATGTTTTGTGCCAAACATAGAGGGGGGGGGGGCAGAGAGAGAGGCACAGACAGAGAGAGGCGGGGGAGAAAGAGGCAGAGACGGCACAGAGAGAGAGAGAGAAAGAAAAGAGCGAGAGAGAGAAAGAGAGAGCGAGAGAGAGAGAGAGAGGCAGAGGAGAGAATAGAGAAGCGGCACACAGAGAGAGAAAGAAGAGGGAGAGAAGAGAGAGAGAGAGAGAGGAGATGAGAGAGAGAGAGAGAGAGCGCACAGAGAGAGAAGAGAGAGACGAGAGAGAAAGAGAGAGGACGAGAGAGAGAAAGAGAGAGCGAGAGAGAGAGAGAGAGGCAGAGAGAGAGAGGCAAAGACAGAGACACAGAGACAGACAGAGAGAGACAGACAGAGAGAGACAGACATAGAGAGACAGATGCCGTCCCTATCGCCCTGTCTTCAGCTCCATCTCCCCTCGTGACTATGAATTGTGGCCCTTTTCCTACACTCTACAGATCCTTCATTTAGGGGTACGGGATAGCCTAGTGGTTAGAACATTGCGCTCGCAATCTGACGACCCGGGTTCGATTCCCGTTCAAGGGGATATTTTCCTCTGGAGTTAACATCAGTGCAGACTCCACTCTCCCCAAAAAGTCCTTCAGATGAGACTATAAACCGAGACTCCGTGTGCGAACGCACGCAGAACATATTGCGCACACGTGAAATCCTGTTCCGCTATTCATCTTCATTGTGTTCCGGTTGGAACAGATGACAGAATTTACAAAACCGCATACACACGGGGACTGAATGTAAAAAAGCACGTGAGTGCTTATTCCATTATGCCTACCGGGGCGTGGCGGATGTCATGAAACCAGAATAGTAACTGTAAGGTATCAAAAGAAATGTTTCCATTCATTATCAACAAAAACATGTTTTCAACACCGTATGTGGCAGAAATGTGTACGTAGTCTAGCAATTTGGTGTCATTTTTGTTTCTCTTGGTAATAATCTACTCCATATTTTTGCATGCAGGAAGTTAAAACACTGTGATAAACTCCAGCCTGAAATATTTTCCCCCACAAAAGTATCTGAGCCTAACCCCCAAGCGCTCCGATCCTACATGACTTTCCCTTGGATATTGTTCCTATCATCATTTCTTGCTAAGACAGTCCTGAAGTTAGTCTTCTCTGTCGTTGACAATGGAGAATGTGTGTTGCTATGATGCTTCCTGAAAGCAGTCATCCTATTTCTATTGCACGGTACTCCTTAGAAACTCCCAAGAAATATTTTCTGACCTAGATGTTCTGTGATTAATGTTACAGTTCATAGAAAGTTCCATACAAACCCTTTCTTAAGGATATTTCTTTTTTTCCCTCTTTCTTTGTGTTTTCGAGTGTGTGTTGTTTTTTTTCTTATTTTTCTTTGTTCTTTCATTATTGTCTCTTTCTTTTTTTTTCTTTTTTCTTTTTTTTTCTCTTTTTCTTTTTTTTCTTTTTTCTTTTTTTCTAGCTTTCCTTATTATCGTTGGTTGTTTTCTCAATTTCTCAAATCCCTTTTTGCTTTCAAATTGATCATGTTTGGCATTCTTCAGAATGGTTTGTCTTTTTGACAGAGAGAATAAAAAGATTGTTTTCTTTTTCTTCCCGATGCCTTGGATGTGTTTTCTCTTTACCTTTATACGTTAACTAGTTAGGTTTCTCTCCCAAGCATTCCTCATCTCCTTTTAAGGGCAGTGTCTTTCTTGTTTCTTCATGGAAAGGTTCCTGTTTTTCTTCTTCAAATGCGACTAAGTCATAATGTTTCTATGGCATTTTCTGTCTAACTCAAGTCAAGTCAAAAACACTTTAATCAATCCATGAAGGACAAGGACATAGTCTCGGAATCATGTTTCATCATTATCTCTAAACGAATGTTAGTTTATGTGTGAGTCTGGGGTTTTGTTTGACAGTTTGGGGGATATTTGTTGTTGTTGTTTTTGTTTCGGGTTTCGGTATTATTTTTCTTTTCATGTTTCTGATATGCTTTGGATTAATCTAGTCTCTAGAATAGCGGAGAACAATCTCCTCTCCTGAATATTGTCTATCTTCAGCCCTGAGGTTTCCAGCTAGCTTTACAATGTGTCCTTATCTCGTGGCTAGGATATCCCCCCCACTCTGCTTGTCTGTCTGTCTGTCTGTCTGCTTATCGGCTTTTCTGCTTATCTGTTTGTCTGCTTATCTGTCTGTCTATCTGTATGTCTGTCTCGCTGTCTCTGTCTTGGTGTCTGTCTGCTCTATTTTTCTGTCTGTCCCTGCTCTCCCCTACCTCTTTCCCTTTCTATCTCTTTCTCTCTCTCATCTCTCTCTCTCTTCATCTTCTCTCTCTCTCTCTCTCTCTCTCTCTCTCTCTCTCTCTTTCTGTCCCTGCTCTTTCCCATCTCTCTTTCTCTTTCCATCTCTCTCACTCTCTCACTTTCTCTCTCTCTCTCTCTCTCTCTCTCTCTCTCCCCTCATCTCCTCTCTCTCCCCCTCTCTCCTCTCTCTCTCTCTCTCTCTCTCTCCTCTCTCTCTCCTCTCTCTCTCTCTCTCTCTCTCCCTCTGTGTCCCTGCCTCTTCTTTGTCTCTGTCTGCCTTTATCACTCTCCCTGTCTAATTAAATAGGGATTCAGTGCCGACTCCACTCCCCTGAAAGTCCTTTGGATGAAACTATTAACTGAGAGAGGGGGACAGACAGACAAAGACAAAGGGAGACAGAGAGAAAGAGAGAAGGAGGTGTGCGTGAGTGTGTCCATACGTGAGTGTGTGTGTGTGTGTGTGCGGTGTGCGCGCGCGTGCGTGCGTGTGTATGTGTGTATGTGTCTGCGTGCGTGCGTGCGTGTATGTGTGTGTGTTCTTCCTCGGTATTTCCCTTTGCGGTCCTTTCTTTTAAGATGCTACGTAGTAGCTATGCCCTCACTGGAAAGATTTCTAATAATGTTTGTCCTCGCATTTGGAGAATTATCTCCTCTTGATTGACTGTCTTTTCTGTTTTGGAACCGAAACACCCCCAAGGGAATGCCAGAGGCCTTTCCAATATAAATGGCATACCCACCTTCTTGGAAATACTGTGCCCTCCACCCCTCCATTTGTTCCCCCTCGTCTAATATCACTAGAAGTGAACAGACGTAAAATTGAAGTCAACAACAAATACTGTGCCTGAAATTTCCTCTTTTCTATCACAAGCTTTGTTTTTCTGTCTTTCTCCTCACGTCTCCATCCTCAACCCTCTCTCATGCCTATTTCTCCTCACGTCTCCATCCTCTACCCTCTCTCATGCCTATTTCTCCTCACGTCTCCATCCTAACCTTTTACCTATTTATGCCTAGTTCTCCTCACGTCTCCATCCTCTACCCTCCTCATGCCTAGTATCTCACTCACGTCTCCATCCTCTACCCTCTCTCATGCCTATTTCTCCTCACGTCTCCATCCTCTACCCTCTCTCATGCCTAGTTCTCCTCACGTCTCCATCCTCTACCCTCTCTCATGCCTATTTCTCCTCACGTCTCCATCCTCTACCCTCTCTCATGCCTAGTTCTCCTCTCGTCTCTTCCTCTACCCTCTCATCATGCCTGTTTCTCCACGTCTCCATCCTCACCCCTCATGTCTAGTTCTCCTCACGTCCATCCTACTACCCTCTCTCATGCCTATTCTCCTCACGTCTCCATCCTCTACCCTCTCTCATGTCTAGATTCTCCTCACGTACTCCATCCTATCTCACCCTCTCAAAGCCTGTTTCTCCTCACGTCTCCATCCTATCGTCTACCCTCTCATGCCTATTTCTCCTCACGTCTCCATCCATCTCTACCCTCCTCATGTCTATTTCTCCTCAGTCTCCATCCTATCTCTACCTCTCCATGTCTAATTCTCCTCACGTCTCCATCCTATCCTCTACCCTCTCTCATGCTATTTCTCCTCACGTCTCCATCCTATCTCTACCCTCTCTCATGCCTATTTCTCCTCACGTCTCATCCTATCTCTACCCTCTCTCATGTCTATTTCTCCTCACGTCTCCATCCTATCTCTACCCTCTCTCATGTCTATTTCTCCTCACGTCCCCCATCCTATCTCTACCCTCCTCATGTCTATTTCTCCTCCACGGTCTCCATCCTATCTCTACCCTCTCTCATGTCTATTTCTCCTCACGTCCCCATCCTATCTCTACCCTCTCTCATGTCTATTCTCCTCACGTCTCCATCCTATCTCTACCCTCTCTCATGTCCTATTTTTCCTCACGTCTCCATCCTATCTCTACCCTCTTTTCTGTCTATTTCTCCCACGTCTCCATCCTATCTCTACCCTCTCTCATGTCTATTTCTCCTCACGTCTCCATCCTATCTCTACCCCTCATGTCTATTTCCCTCACGACTCCATCCTATCTTACCCTCTCTCATGTCTATTTCTCCTCACGTCTCCCATCCTATCTCTACCCTCTCTCATGGCCTTTGATCTCCTCACGTCCTTCTCCATTCACTCTACCCTCATCTCAGCCTATTTCTCTCACGCTCCATCCTCTACCCTCTCTCATGCCTATTTCCCTCCTCACGTTTTCAATCCTCTACCCTCTCTCATGCCTAGTTTTCCTCCTACCCCAGCCCATTCTCTGCATTTTTTGTCAAGCAAAGCTGAAAAGGATTCTTACAAACTTTCTGATAGTGCTTTGTCCTGAAGTCGAACGTGTCGGCTGAGCCAGCGGCAGAAGACCCTCCTTGTCCTGCGAGTTACAAGCACAGGGGAAATAGACCAGGATTACGCAATTCTACCCAATATGGAGAGAAGTTTATTCTGGGGGGAGGGGGGGGGGGTGGGGAACCGAGACAATTTCAACACGGGTCCCTCTTTGAGACGCTTCTTTCGGCTTCTCTCCTCGCTTGGCTATTTTGTAATTAATCAAAGATTTGACGGACGTCCTAGCCGAGTGGTTAAGATCGTTCGACTTCAATTTGATCCCATGGGTCCATGAAGTCGTCGTGGGTTCCAATCTCGGCATCGTCTAGTGAACTAAGGGCTGGTGGTATGTTTTTTTACTCTCTCTCAGGTCAACTTCAAATGCAGGTCTGCAAGTGCCTTAAATCCCTTCGAGATCAAATATCCACGTAAAGATTCCCTAATTCATATATATATATATATATAATATATAGAGAGAGAGAGAGAGAGAGAGAGAAGAGAGAGAGAGAGGAGAGAGAGAGAGAGAGAGAGAAGAGAGAGAGAGAGGAGATGGATATATGAATCGGTGGTCTAGAGGTAAACGCGCCTGTCTAGAAAGCAAAAAAGTCCGGGTCGGAAGTGTGCGGTGGTTCGTATCCCGTCTGGGCCCGCAACTTTTCCCCATCCATTAGACCATGAGTGGTGGTCTGGGCGCTAGTCTTTCGGATGAGACGAAAAGCCGCGGTCCCGTGTGTTACAGAAAATTATGCAGCGCACGTAAAAGAACCCACGGCAACAAGAGAGTTGTCCCTGGCAAAATTATGTAGAAAAAAGCCACTCTGATAGGGAAACAAATACAGTTGCAGACAGGAAAAAGAAACAAAAATGGGAGGCGCTGCTCTTGTGGCGACGCGCTCTCCCCGGGGAGAGCAGCCCGAATTTCACGGAGAGAAATCTGCCGTGACTTAAAGTGGTATGAAATGAAATGAAATGAAATATTTCTCCTCACGTCTCCACCCTCTACCCTCTCTCATGCCTAGTTTTCCTCCCTACCCAGCCCATTCTCCTGCATTTTTTGTCAAGCAAAGCTGAAAATGGATTCTTACAAACTTTCTGATGAGCTGCTTGTCCTGAAGTCGGAACGTGTCGGCTGAGGCCAGCGGGCAGACAGACCTCCTGTCCTGCAGAGTTACAAGCACAGGAGGAGAAGACCAGGAGTTACGCATTCTACCCAATATGGAGAGAAGTTGTTCTGGGGGGAGGGGTGGGGTACCGAAACATTTTCAACACGATTCCCTCTTTGAGACGCTTCTTTTGGTTTCTCTCCTCGCTTGGCTATTTTGTAATTAATCAAAGATTTGACGGACGTCCTAGCCGAGTGGTTAAGATCGTTCGACTTCAATCCCATGTGTCCGTGAAGTTGAAGTGGGTTCCAATCTCGGCATCGTCTGGTGAATTAAGGGTTGGTGGTGTGTTTTTTTTACTATCTCCCGGGTCAACTTCAGGTGTAGACCTGTTGATTCCCTTTGTGTGTATATACACATACACCGCTTTTCGGAAGAGTAGGCCATTGTAGGCCGGTGGGAACGGATGACAAAAATTAATGTTACACCGCTTTTCGGAAGAGTAGGCCATTGTGTGCCGGTGGGAACGGATAACGAAAAC
>CM054155.1:13658813-13676313 GCA_028751875.1 Rapana venosa
GGTGGTTGTGTTGTTGTTGTTGATGGTGCTGGTGTTGTTGATAGTGCTGGTGTTGTTGTTGATGGTGCTGGTGTTGTTGTTGTTGATGGTGCTGGTGTTGTTGATGGTGCTGGTGTTGTTGTTGATGGTGCTGGTGTTGTTGTTGTTGATGGTGCTGGTGTTGTTGATGGTGCTGGTGTTGTTGTTGATGGTGCTGGTGTTGTTGTTGTTGATGGTGCTGGTGTTGTTGATGGTGCTGGTGTTGTTGTTGTTAATGGTGCTTGTGGTGATGTTGTTGTTAATGGTGCTATTGTTGATGATGGTGCTGCTGATGTTGCAGCTGCTGATGGTAATTTAGTCATGTCAAGGCTGCTCAGGCATGCACGCAACATTTTTGGGGGTTGTGCAAGCTTAGCACTTTTGCTTCAAGAATTGTTATAGTTTTAAGAGTGGCCCGCGGCAACAAAGTGGGATGAATTGCGTGCGTCCGCAGTCCCTAAATCGGATACCTCCGCTGGGACTAAGGATTTATCTCAACAACAACAACGACAACTGCTGGTGTTGGTTGGAGTGAGTGATGGGGAGGGGGGAGGGTGCCTGGTGTTTGACTGGTGTGAGAGAAAACCGATTGTTGTGGGATGTTTTGTTTGTGCGGTTTTTTGTTTTGTGTTGGTTTTGGGTTGGCTTGTGGAGGGAGGGGGGGTGGTTGCTGAAAAATTGTTATTTTTTACTGTATTCCTCGTTTGAATGTGTACACAACACCTTCAGATGGTAAAACATGATCACTGTGTTTTAGCAAAGTTTCCCTTTTAAGATTTTTTGTTTTTGTATTTTTTGTTTGTGTTTTGGTGCTGTGGGGAAAAAAGCTTTTTTTTTAAAAAATCAGTTGGGAAGGTGCGGTTTTTAAAACTTTTAAAATAAAATTTTTTTGGGGTGGGGGAAAAATGTGTTTTAAGGTTCCGTTTTTTTTTTGTTTCTTTTTGTTTTTTGTTTTTTTTGAAAAAAAAAATTAAAATAAAGTTGTTAATTTGCTTTTTATTAAATTTTAATTTTTTTGAGGGAAATTTTTTTTTTTGGGTTTTAGGGGGTTTTGGGGGGGGGGGGGGGGGGGGGGGGTGGGGGGGGGGGGGGGGGGGGGGGGGGGTTTTTCCAAAAGGGCGCAAAATTTATATTTTTTTGATTTTTTTTTTTTTGGGACATTTTTTTAGTTTGTTTTTTTTTTTGTTTTTGTTTTTTTGTTTTTTTTGGGGGGTTTTTTCGAATTATTTTTTTTCCCTTTTTGGGTGTAAACCCAGAAGAAATGCATTTAAAATCCCTAAATGGAAATCCGGGATATTTGCCTTAATAAAAAAAGGGAAAAAATAAACCAAAAGAAAAAGGGGTTTTGGTCCTTTTTCTTTTAGGGCCGGTTTTTTTTTTTCCTTTCTCGTTTTTTTCTTCCCCTTCCTTTTTTGGTTTGTTTTTTGTTTTTTTTTTTTTTTATTTTTTCCCCATGTTAATCTTTTTTTATTTTTTTTCCCCCTCTAAATTTTTTTTTTGGGTTTTTATTTTTCCCTTTGGGATCTTGGGGAGTTGGTTTTGATTTTTGGGGGGGTTTTTTGGGGGGGGGGGGGGGGTTTTTTTGGGGGGGGGGGGGGGGGGGGTGGGGGGGGTTTTTTTTTTTTTTTTTTTTTTTTTGGGGGGGGGGGGGGGGGGGGGGGGGGGGGGGGGGGGGGGGAGGGGGGGGGGGGGGGGGGGGGGGGGGGGGGGGGTGGGGGGGGGGGAAAAAGGGGGGGGGGTGGGGGGGGGGGGGGGGGGGGGGGGGTTCTTTTGTAAACCCTTAAAAAAATGTACTATTAATTTTTTATTTTTATTTTGGGTTTTCAAAAAATTTTTTTGGTTTGTGTTTTTGGCGTTAAATTGGGGGTTTGTTTTTTTTATTTTTTTTCCCCCGCTAAGTTTTTTTTTGGTTTTTCCCCCGAAAGGTGTTTGTTGGGTGTGGTTTTTGGGGGGTGGGGGGTTTTTTAAAAGGGGGTTTTGGGGGGGGGGAAAATTTTTTTTTAATTTTTTTTTCTTTCTTCTTTTTCTTTAAAAACACTTTTGCTTTTTTTTGTGGGTGTTGGGTTTTTTTAGGTCTCTTCCCCCGGCCCCCCAACCTACCTTATGGGAAAGGGGTTTCACTTTCCAAAAATTTTTTGGGGGGTTTTCCCACCACCTTTTGGTTTAGTTCTAAAAGGTTTTTGGGGGGGGTTTCGGTGTTTTAAACTGGGAAAATTCCCCGGGGGTTTAAAACCCCCCCAAAAAAAACCCCCCCACCCAACCCCATGGGGGGGCCAAAACCCCCCCTTACTTTTTTCTGAAATTTTTTGGGAAAAAATTTTCCGTTAAAAGGAAATATTTTAGTTTTGAAACGGAAAATTTTTCTTTAAAACTCCGGGAGAGGGGGGGGGTGGAAAGGGGGGAAAAAAGAAAAAGGGGGGAAAGGGGGAAAAAATAAGGGGGAAGGGGTGGGGAGAAAAAAGGGAAAGAGGGGGAAAGGGGGAAAAAAAAAATTTTTGGCCCGAATTTTTTTTGGGTAATTTGTAGGTGGGTTTTTTTTGAAAAAAAAAAAAAAAAAAAAAGAAAAAAAAAAAAAAAAAACCCCCAAAAAAAAACCCAAAAAAAAAAAAAAAAAAAACCCCCCCCCCCCCCCCCCCCCCCCCCAAAAAATTTCCCCCCGCAAAAAAAACCCCCCCCCCCCCCTTTTTCCCCCCCCCCCCCCCCCCCCCCCTTTTTTGGGGTTTTTCCCAAAAAAAAACCCCCCCGGTTTTTGGGCCCCCCCCCAAAAAAAAAAAAAAAAACCAAAAAACCCCCCCAAATAAAAATTTATTTTTTAAAAAATTTTTTAAAAAAAAAAAAAAAAAAAAAAATTAAAAGGGGAGAAGAAATGGGGGGGGGAAAAAGGGGGGAAAAAGGAAAGGAGAAGGAAGAAAAAGACAAAAAAAAAAGAAAAACAAAAAAAAAAAAAAAAAAAAAAAAAAAAAAAAAACCCCAAAAAAAAAAAAAAAAAAAAAAAAAAAATTTTGGGGGGAAAAAAAAAAAATTTTTTTTGTTTTTTCCCTTTGCTTTTTTGGGGGAAAAGGGGGGGGGGGTTTTTTTTTAAAAATTTTTTAATTTTTTTTTTTGGGGGGGGGGGGGGGGGGGGGGGGGGGGGGGTGGTTGGGGTTTGTTTTGAAACGCTTTTAGGGTTTGGGGTGTTTTTTTTTGGGGTTGTTTTTTTTTGGGGTTTTTTGTTGTGTGTGTTTTGGTTTTTGTGTGTTTTTGTGGGGTTTGTTTTTGCAACTTTTTTTTTTGGTGGGTTTGGTTGTGTGATTGGGGTTTGTTTTCGTGTTTGGGGGTTTTTTGTGTGTGTGGTTTTGGGGCCCGGGTTTTTAATTTTTTATTATTTTGTTTAGTGGTTGTTTTTGGGGTTGTCATTTTTTTTGTATTGTTGTCGTTTCTCTCCCTCTGATGTCTGTCTGCTCTTTTTGTTTCTGGCCCTGTCTGAAATTTTGTCTGTCTTCTGAGTTTTTCCCTGCCTGTTTCTGTTTTGTGTTGTGCCTGATATTGCTTCTTCTCTTCCTTTTTTTTTTTTTTTTCCCCCCTTTTCTTCTCTCTCTCTTCTGCTTTTTTTCCCCCCCTTTTAAATTTTTTTTCCCCTTTTTTTTTTTTTTTTTAGAATTTTTATTTTTTTTAAAATTAGGGTTTTTTTTTTGTAATATTTTTTAAAAAAAAAAAAAAAACTATGTATCCCCCAATTGCAAATTTTGGGGAAATTTTATTTGTTAAATAACCTTTTTTTTAAAAAAAAAAACTATGTTGTCGTTTTATGTAGGGGGGTTTCCCTTTTTTTGTTGATATTTCCCCAATCGGGCAAGGGCCGGATGAAAAAAAAAAGTATGCGTATGTTTATTCGTTCCCTTTAAAAAAAATTCATTATTCATTTTTCTCTCTCTCTCTCCTCTCTCTCCCCCCTTTCCCCTCTTCTCCGGGTTCCCTCTTCCCTCTCCTTTTTCTCCTCCCCCTTTTTCCCCCACAACCCCCCAATCCCCCCCCCCCTCTTTCCTATTCTCCTCTCCCTTCTCTCTCTTCCTTTTTCCCTCTCCTTTTCTCTCTTCTCCTCCCGTTTTTTCTTCCCTCTTCTTTCTCTCCTTCTCTTTTTTTCCCTTAAACCCCTTTCCCCTAAGTCGCCTTCTCTCCTCCCCTTTCTCTCTCTCTCTCTCTCCCCTCTCCTCCCCCCCCCTCCTCTCTCTCCCCTCTCCATTCCTCTCCTCTCTTCTTCTTCTTCCCCCTTTTCCCCCCTTAACCCTTCCTCAAATCCCTTTTCTCTCTTCCCCCTCTCCCCTCTCCTTTTCCCCTCTCCTCTCTCCTCTCTTTTCTCCTCTCTCTCCTCTTCTCTCTCCACCTCCCTCCTCCCTCCCCCCCCCCCCTCCTCCTTTCCCCTCTTTTCTCCTCTATTTCTCCTTTTCCTCTCTCCTCCTCCCCCCCCTTTGCTTAAAGAAAAAACGTATTTTGTTTTTTCCACCTTTTTAAAGGTTTTTCTTTCGTAATGGTTTCTGCCGCTTTTTAATCTAGTTTATTTTGGGGTTATTCTCAATTATTTTACGCAGAAAGTTGTTGACCCTTTTTTTCGGTTTTTTTTTTCTCTCCAAATTTTCGGTTTTTCCTTTTCTCCCTTTCTTTATCCGTTTTTCTTTTTTTTTCTCATCTCTTCCCGGGGGGTTAAACCCCCTTTCTCCCGCTATAAAAAAATACCTTCATTTTAAAGGCATCATTTGATATTTCCCCCTTTCGACATTTACCCTCGCGCTGTATCATCATGTTATATCATATCTCAACATTATCGTGTCATATTCCCACATTCTCCCGGTCGTGTATCTTTCCCAAAACATATCATCATCAACATCTCATCACTATATCCACATCAACTCACATCACAAATTCTCGTCATCACCCCCACACAACACACACACACACACCCAAAAACCCCCAACCCCACACACACCACAACACACACAACCCCAACCCACACACACAACCCCCACCCCCCTCTCGCATCAAAAACCTCCTCAAATTTTCCAAATTATTTTTATTAATCTCTTTTCAATTTAGTCTGAACAAAACAAAGACACACACACACAAACACCCCGCACACACACAACACAACCCCGCCCCCCCCCCCCCCCTCCCCTCCTTCTTTCCATCCTCTTTTTCCCCTTTTTTTCTTCTATCTTTTCTCTACCCCTCCTCCCTCCCCGACCCCTCTCTCCTCTTTTCTCTTTCCCCTCTCTTACCCAATGATAGTGTGATATTTAATTTATAGTCTTTTTTCTTTTGTCGTTAGATAATAGATAGATGATAGATTTTGATAGATAGAAAAAGATAGATAGATAGATAGATAGTGATAGAATCCCAACCCCCACAAACACACAACAAAAACACACACCACCACACACACACAAAACACATACCCTTTAACGACCTCATCCTAGGATTTGTGTGTGGGGGTGTGTATGTGGTGTTGGGTTTTTTTTTATTTCTCCAAAAAAGGGGGACAAGTTTTTTTCGAACTTGCATCTCCAGTAATTCCTTTTCCCTTTCCTTTGGGGTTTTATTCACTACCCCCCTTCGAAGCATGGAAAGGAATTCCCGGATTTTGGGGCAAACCAATTTGGGGAGGGAAATCACCTTTAATTTATCACCCCAATTTAATTGCAACTGAGCGTGGGGGGGGTGGTCAAGCCCTACCAAAAATTTCCCCTCTTTTTCTTCTCTTTGGTTTTTTTTTTTTATTCATCTATCAAAATTTAGTTGTGTGCGAGCCACCCTAAAAATGGGTATAGGTAGTGGTGGTGGTGGGGTGGTGGTGGTGGGGTTGGTGTGGGGGGGTGGGGGTGGGGTGGTGGTGGTGGTGGTGTTTGTGGGGAGAGATGACGACGATGATGATGGTGAGGGGATGATGTGGGGTGGGGTGGTAAGGGTATGAATAAGAGAGATGTGAGATGATGATTTTATATGATAAAATTATATTATAATATGGTTTTTTTTGGGTATTTGGGGGTTTTGGCCCCCCCATTATATAAATTATATTTTTTGGGGGGTGGGGTTTGGGGGTTTATTGGGTTTTATTATGTGAAATATATTGACACAACACCATATATATTATGTGTTTTCCGGGGGTTCGTCAGATTAATTCCCCTCTGCAAAACCTTTACTTAAATTTTCCCAAAAACCCCTTTCTTGCTTTAAAACAAACTTTTTATTTTTTGTCTTTTTGTTTTCTTGTTGTTTTTCTTTTTGGAGTTGTTTTTTTTTTTTGGTTTTGCTGGGTTGCTGTTTCTTAATTGTTGCTATTCTGTTTCTGTTTTATTGTTTTGCATTTTGTTGTGTCGTATTCTTGAAGAAAAAAGTTTCTACTATACACCAAAAAAGAGCACATAGTAAAAATTTTATATTGATATATAATATATAAATTTTATATATAATATTTATATAATAAATAATAATAATAATATATATAATTTTTAATATTTCCTCATCAAATAGCTTCTTCAAAAAATTGTTCAAAGCGCAACTGGTAAAAAACATAGTTGTAGGATAGAATCTCGAGCAACACAAATACCGCTATAAATGTGATATTAACAGTCAGAGAGAGAGAGAGGAGAGATAGAGAGGATAGAGAGGGGAGAGAGAGGTGTGGAAGAGAGAGAGAGAAGGGATGGAGAGAGATGGAGGATGAGAGATGATGAAGAGAGAGAGGGAGGAGAGGAGAAGAGGGGAGAGAGAGAAAGCGAAGAGCGAGAGAGTAGAGGGAGATAGAAAGAAGGGAAAGAAGAGAGAAGAAGAAGAAGAAAAGAAGAAGAAAGAAAAAAAGAAGAAAAGAAGAAGAAAGAAGAAGAAGAAGAAGAACAACAACAACAACACAACAACAATGAGGACGAACAAAAACAAGAAGACGAAAGAACAAGGGAAAGAAAGAAAGAAAGAAAGAAAAAAAATAAGAAGAAGAAGAACAACAACAACAACAACAACAACAACAAGAACAAGAACAAGAAGACGAAAGAATCGAAGAAAGAAAAAGAAGAAGAAGAAGAAGAAAAGTAGTACAACACAACAACAAACAACAACAACAAACAAACAAACAACAAAACGAAAAAAGCGAAAAACAATTCTAGCTCCCTACCCTGTGAGTTCTTGTCCCCTGAATGTCTTACTTATTCCAAAGATGCCTAATTGTTTGCAGCCCAACAAATGGTCTATTCAATACACAGCCATAGAGCGTCCACGAAGTCGTCTCTCAGACATATATGTACTGTCAGTGAAGAAAGAAAGAGAGAAAGAAAGAAAGAAAGTAACTGAAGAAAGAAGGATGAAAGAAAGAATGATGAAAGAAAGAAAGAAAGGAAGGAAGGAAAAATAAAGGAAGGAAGGGAAGAAAGAAGAAATAAAGAAAGAAAGGAAGGAAGGAAGAAAGTAAGGAAGAAGAAAAAAATACAGAAAAAAGAAAAATAAACAAGAAAAGAAAGAAAGAAAAGAAGGAAGAAAGAAAGAAAGGATAACAAAGAATGAAGAAAGAAAGAAAAAAGAAAGAAAGAAAGAGAGAATAGGAAAGAAGAATGAAAGGGAGAAGAAGAAAAGAAAGAAAGAATGGAATGATGATAGATAGAAAAAAAGCAGAAGGAATGTAAGGAAGATAGATAGAAAGGAAAGCAAAAAGAAAGAAAGAAGGAGGAATGAAGGAAGGAAAGAAGGAAGCAAGATGGAAGGAAAGAGAAGGAAGGAATGAAGAAAGGAGGCAGAAAGGAAGGAAAAAGAAAGAACGAAAAGAAAGAAGGACAGACTGACAGAAAGAAAGAAAGAAAAAGCAAAGAAAGAAAGAAATGAAAGAAAGAAAGAAAAAAGAAAGAACGGAAGGAAAAATATAGAAAGACATGGCAGAGAGAAGAGAAAAACAGAGCCAACAACAAACGACGAAAACCAAACAAGTGACGAACAGGGACGAGAAAGAAAGTGGGGGGGGGGGGGGGGGGGGGGGGGGGGGGGGGGGGGGGGGGAGAGGGGGGGGGGGGGGGGGGGGGGGGGGGGGGGGGGGGGGGGTGGGGGGGGGGAGGGGGGGGGGAGGGGGGGGGGGGAGGGGGGGGGTGGGGGGGTGGGGGGGGGGGGGGGGGGGGGGGGGGTGGGGGGTGGGGGGGGGGGGGGACAGGAGGGGGGAGAGAGAAAATAGGGAGAGAGAGGGAATAAAAAGCAATAAAGAGAAAGCAAACAGAGAAGAAAGCAAATTAACAAACCAAAAAGAGAAAGATAAAGAACACATTCTAAAAACACATTAAATAAAACAAAAAAAGAATAAAGATACCAGAAAATGAATATGAAAAGATGAATGATGAATGATATGATGAATGAGATGAAGAGATGATAGATGATGCTGTGTGGTGTGGTGGTGGTGGTGGTGGGTGGTGTAGGTGGTGGTGGGTGGTGGTGGTGATGATGATGATGATGATGATGATGAGAAATGATATGAGATATGATGATGAGATGCATGTTGTGATGGAGGTGTGTGATGGTGATGATTATGATGAAGATGAATTGATAGATGATGATGATGTTGAGGATGATGAATGATAGAGATGGCAGCATAAAAAATGAAAATAGCAGTATAATATTATGTTGTGGAATAAACTTAAAGCTACTGCCATCTGATTTCAACTGTAATACCCTCCATCAAAGCAACACATCGCTGATAACCTTAAGCCCAGTAACAAGAAAGTTTTGACGGTGAGGAGGAGGGGTAATAGGAAAAAGGTGTTGCAGGTAGAACAAAAATTGCGCATTCTTTTAACGCGGGCGCGCAAACACAAATATACAACACGCGCGCCAAGCACACTAACGTTCGCACGCACTCTCAATCACACACTTACGCAGCGTATGCTTGCAATCTTTGTCGAATATCACTATGAGATGAGACATTAGATAAAAGGAAGAACACATGCATGTGCATACGCGTGCACACACACTCGCGCGCGCGCGCGTACGCACGAACACACATACACACACTCGCGCGTGCATACACACAATTTTACCTTTAAACCATTTTTGTTTATATTATGAATCGAACACACGAAAAATGCATACAATCGTTCCTGTTCCATTTTATTTTTGTTTTTGTTTGTGCTACTTAAAGTCCTGACACAAAAAACCTCCAGAATTCTTTTGCATCGGATGTCATCGCAATTTGTGTTAAGGTACGAAGTCTAATGGGACGATAGCTCATGTCCAGACACCCTTTCCCCCAACTAAGGTTAAGCAGCATTGAGCGAGGTTACCAGTGATTGGTGACCGGTTTCTCGCCTTGGCTTCAGTACAGTCCCCCCCAATCACCCAGCAGTAAAATGGGTACCTGTCCACTTTTAGGGTCAGGAAGGTAAAACCAGTGATTGAGAGGAGATGGGCACCACCCTCAATATGCCTACCCAGGAGAAGTCTGAGTCTCTCTATGCCTCGCTCCCCCAGCGACCGCAAAAGTCATGGGAACACATTTAACCTTTATTATGAATAAAACACTTTTAAGTGTCATTCTCTACTATGTTCCTTTGAGCATCGTTTTCTATGAGATTATTACCCCATGCACAATGATCATGGCTCGAGATCTTTCTCTGCGTGTAAGTCAATTGGGTACGTATTCATTTGCATATAATTAATGTTTGTATGAATGATCTTGGCAGTGAAGTGTAGTGTAGTGAAGTGGTATGTAGTTAGTTAGTGATTGTAATGTGGTTTGGTGTGGTGTGTAGGTGTAGGTGTAGTGTAGTGTAGAGTAGTGCAGAGAGTGCATGCAGTGTAGTGTAGTGTTAGTGTAGTGCAGTGTAGTGTTATTGTAGGTGTAGAGTGTTGTGTGTTGTTGGTGTGGGTGGTGTATGTAGTGTATGTAGTGTATGTGTATGTAGTGTTGTTAGTGAAGTGTAGTGAAGTGCAGACGAAGCGAAGCGCAGGGCCAGGGCAGGTGCTGTGAATGCAGTGGAATGCAAGATGGTCAGTGTCGAGTCGTGGTCGTGTGTCGTGTGGTCGGTCGGTCGTGTATATACTTTTCAGTCTCTGCAGATTTTTTTTTTCATCAAATTCGGGTTGCTCTTCCCGAGGATATGGTCTTACCACAAGTGCAGCGCCACCCAATTTTGTTTCCTATTTGCAAGTATATTTCTTTCTTTTTTCTGTGTCTTTTTTCTACAGAATGTTGCCACGAACAACAGTTTTTGTTTAACCTTGAAACTTTTTTGTACGTTAAATGGTGGTTGTTTGTTTTTTACACGGGGTCATGCTTATCGTTTTATCCATATGAGTAATAAAAAGATCACATTGTGTTTTGCATTCTTTATTGGCCGTTTGAGCCATTTCTGACCCTGTTCATTAAAACTCCCAATATTCATTCATTTACCTGAAACGATCCCTCAAAGCCTAGACCACCTGCTTTCTTTGCTGTTGTATTCGCTCTGAAAAATGCCATGCCACCCAAGCAATTAAAAAAATGAAAATAATTAATAGACATTAAGGGAATCCAAAAACCAACAGATAATAATCTACACTTATACACACACACACACCCACACACACACAGCACACACACACACTCACTCACACCACACACACAACACACACAACACACACACAACGTGTCTACATTTCCCAAATTGAACATTAACCTTTGGCAAAACATGAACCACCTTCACCCTAACACTGAACTTCATCCTTTTTACTCCAAACTACAGTCATCGACCTCCCAGCTTCCCAACCTCTACCACCCCCATCCCTTCCACACTCTCCATCTCCTCCCCCATTGTCAGCCCACCCTCAGCCCCTACAATAAAACATCCAACACAGACCCCCCCGCCCCCCCACCCCCTCCACCTCTCTTAGTCATTTTCCCCCCATCTATTCCCCAATCCAGAAATAACGTTGCTATTAACCTTTTGGGGGGCAGAAAGGAAAGGGGAATAATGATGGGCGATTGTGCTAATGAAGCTTATTGTGCTGTTGTGTCCAGCTTGGCAAATGCTTCCCCTTGTCCCATGCTGACTGAATAGAGCACACTACACTGACGAAACGAAGGGGACAGTGTGTTGTGTGTGTGTGTGTTGTGTTGTGTGTGTGTTGTGTGTGTGTTGTGTGTGTGTATGTGTTGTGTGTGTTGTGCTTGTGTTGTGTGTGTGTGTGTTGTGTGTGATTGTGTTGTGGTGTGTGTGTGTGTTTGTGTGTGTTTGTGTGTTGTGTGTGTGTTGTGTGTGTGTGTGTGTGGGGGGGGGGGTGTGTTTGTTGTGTTGTGTTGTGTGTGTGTGGTGTGTGTGTGGTGGTGTGTGTGTGTTGTGTGTGTTGTATGTGTTTGGTGTGTTGTGTTTGTTGTGTGTGTTGTGTTGTGTTGTGTGTGGGGTGTGTGTTTGTGTGTGTGTTGTGTGTGGGGTGTGTGTTTGTGTGTGTGTTGTGTGTGTGTTGTGTGTGTGTGTTGTGTGTGTGTGGATATTGTGTGTGTGTGTGTGTGTGTGTGTGTGTGTTGTGTGTGTGTGTGTGTATTGTGTGTTTGTGTGTGTTTTTGTGTGTGTGTGTGTTGTGTGTGTGTTGTGTGTGTTGTGTGTAGTGTGTGTATGTGCGTGTGTTGTGTGTATGTGTGTGTATGTGTGTATGTGCGTGCGTTGTGTGTGTTGTGTGTGTTTTGTGTGTGTGTGGATATTGTGTGTGTGTGTGTGTGTGTGTGTGTGTGTGTGTGTGTTGTGTGTTGTGTGTGTTTCGTGTGTGTTGTTTGTGTGATTGTGTGTGTGTTGTGTGTGTGTTGTGTGCTGTGTGTTTGTGTGTTGTGTGTGTTGTGTGTGTGTGTGTGTGTGTGTGTTGTGTGTTGGGGCTGGGGGCGGTAGGGAAGTCATAACTGCATGGTGGAGAACATTCTATGGAGAAATGAGACAGCGTGGAAATATGATTATGTCGTGTAGAAATAGCTTTAATTACGGCGATTAAAGAGGGGGGGGGGGGGCTTGAAACTGTTTTCACAACCATACCAGCAACAATAGCAATATTATTATTACTATTGTCATGGTTCTCATTATCGTCATCATCATGATTGTCATCATCACCATCACCACAATTTTTTTTCAATTTTTTTTTTTTTATAAAGTGCGGTACCCATAACAAAAAAGTAGCTTAAAAATACTGAATTAAACATGCGCACGCTCACACGCGTGTGCGCCCGCAAAACACACACGAACCTACCCATCCACCAACCCACACGCACCCACACACACACACACACACACACACACACACACACACACACACACACACACACACACACACATGAAAAGATTATCCTCGATATAACAGACTAAAATAAATAAAAATACTAAAACACACACACACACACATGAAAAGATATTTACAGAAAAACAGACAGATAGACAGACAGACATACAGAAAGACATACATACATACATACATATATGCATTCATACAGGCAGAAAGACAAACCGAACGCTAAACACAAAGAGTTGCATAAACCCATCTCAACAGTCCTACAATACCATTCAAACGATGGGGAAATAATTATTAAGGTCTGGCTGTCTGGCTGGCTGACTGCCTGGCTGCCTGGCTGGGTAATGCTAGATATAAAAAGGGAGGATGAATCTGCTAACGTCAGCAGCACCAAGTCATCATAAAAAGCAGAATACTCAGCGCGCGATGCTTAGAGAAGCTGACTGGAACCAGCTTTCTGATACAGACCTGAAAAAGATGAGATGGGGGGGGGGGGGGGGGGGGGGAGAGGGAGGTGGGGGAGGAAGGAGGATGGGGGGGGCAAAGTGGTGTAAAATAAGGAGTCTACTCTCGTTCGTGCTTATGTAACTTTTGTGGGTTACATGTTGGATACAGTGTGCGATATTCTATGGTTATGTTTGTTCTGGGACTAAGAAAAGAGGTCATTCATATCTTCACTGGCAGAATTCTGCCACTGTCTCTGTCTGTCTGTCTGTCTATCACTCTGTCAGTCTCTCTATCTAACTATCTATCTATCTATCTATCTGTCTGTCTGTCTGTCTGCATCTATCTCTCTCTGTCTCTGTCTCTCTCTATCTATCTGTCTGTACCTCTCCCTCTCTCTCTCTCTCTCTCTCTCTCTCTCTCTCTCTCTCTCTCTATCTATCTGTCTGTACCTCTCTCTCTCTCTCTCTCTCTCTCTCTCTCTCTCTCTCTCTCTCTCTCTCTCTCTCTCTCTCTCTCTCTCTCTCTCTCTCTCTCTCTGATAGTTACAGAAACTTTAAGATTGTTTTTGAAAGAGAGAAGTATATTAGTGAAATGGATACATATTGCTTTCGCGTTGCAGTTACTCAAGTACGAGTGAATGCGCTACCACTAAACAATAATACACATCGCTATAGTAGTTCAAATGAAGATAAGCAGTGCCCTGTTTGTAAAGACCAAATAGAGAATGAAGAACACTTTTTATTTAATTGCCCTGTCTATGAAGATTTGAGACACAAGTTTCTTAAAGATGCGAAGAGACTTTCTTTGCACGTGCTACTCAAAGCTACAATATCTACTGATAGACATAATTTATCACGATTTATTTTTCATACAACCAACAGAAGAAGTAAGATAACTTTATAGAAATGGATCCTTATACTGATGAAAACTACATTCAAAACATTGTCGATTATGACGAACGTGAATTGATTTGTGATTAATATTCAAGAAATGGGTGATGTAATTTCTTTATTATTGCTGATATATCATTTCATATTTATATACATTGATTGTAATGTGTTTATAACACTCATGTCATATGTCCACTCCACACACCCGTCATTCCTTTGTATTGTAGCCTAAGGCCGATGTACAGTAAAAGTCTGAAGTCTGAAGTCTCTCTCTCTCCTTCCCTGCCCCTCTCAATCTCCCTCTCCCTCTCTCTCTCTCTCTCTCTCTCTCTCTCTCTCTCTCTCTCTCTCTCTCTCTCTCTCTCTCTCTCTCTCTCTCTCTCCCTCTCTCTCTCCCTCTCACCTTTCCTCTCTCTCCATCCCTCCTCTCTCCCTATCCATCCCCCCTCTCTCTCTCCTCCCTCCTTCACTCCTCCCTTCCTCTCTCTTTCTCCCTCGTCCCCCTCTCCCTGTCCATCACTCTCTCTCTCTCTCTCTCTCTCTCTCCTCTCTCTCTCTCTCTCTCTCTCTCTCTCTCTCTCTCTCTCTCTCTCTCTCCTCTCTCTCTAGTTATCTATTTATTTGTTTGGTCTTTTTGTTGTTGTTGTTGTTTGTTTTCTTTTTGTTGTTTTTAAAACGGTTATTTCCCTTTGTTTCTACTGTGTGAGAGTATGAGTATTGGGTTATGATTAAGATATATCCCTACGGGCGGGGACTGGATGTAAAAAAGCACATGAGTGCTTATTCATTATCCTCGAAATAAAAAAAACGTGTCATTGTCATTGTCGTTCTCTCTCTCTCTCTCTCTCTCTCTCTCTCTCTCTCTCTCTCTCTCTCTCTCTCTCTCTCTCTCTCTCTCTCTCTCTCTCTCTCTCCTCTTCTCTCTATCTATCTATCTATCTATCTATCTATCTATCTATCTGTGCCTCTCTCTCTCTGTCTCTCTCTCTCTCCTTCCCTACCCCTCTCTCTCTCTTTCTCTCTTCCCCTCTCTCTCTCCCTCTCTCTCCCTCTCTCTCTCTTCCTCCCTCTCTCTACCTCCACCCTCATCTCTCTCTCTCTCTCTCCTCTCTCTACCCCCACCTCTCTCTCTTCCCCTCTACCCCCCTCTCTCTTTCCGTGAGCTACCTCGTTCCTTGAGCCTAGCATTGCCCACTTTGTCTGGAAGCAGTGTGACTCGCGGTAGTGCCAGCCAGGGACAGCAGTGGAGCACAAGGCAGCAAGCAGTCTTTTGATCTAAACTGGCTTCCCCTCTCCTCACTGTGTGGGCGACAATCTCTGCATGCTGTCCTTTCTTGTCCAAGGCTTGACTTACGTCAATGATGAACAAGATGAAGGAAAGAGATGGGGGGGGGGGGGGGGTGGATGGAGGGGATGGGGGAAGGGGGGAAGAGGGAGGGGGGAGAGGGGATTGTGGGGGTTGTTGGGGGGGGGGGAGGGGGTATTGATGGAAGAAGGAGGAGGAGGAGGATGAGTGTGGAGGAGGTAATGGATTAAAAGATCAAAACAAAACAGAAAAAGGGTTGGTGGGGGGATGGAGTGTGTTGTGTGGGGGGGGAGGGTGTAGGTGTGAGTGTGTGTGTGAGGGGGGGGGGGGTGATTGGGTGTGTGTGTTCGAGTTGTGTGTGTGTGTGGGGGGGGGGGGGGGGGGGTGTTCGTGTGTGTGTGTGTGTGTGTGTGTGTGTGTGTGTGTTGTGTGTGTGTGTGTGTGTGTGTTTGTGTGTGTGTGTGTGTTGTGTGTGTGTGTTGTGTGTGTGTGTGTATGTGTGTGTTTAAGAGAGAGGTGGAAGAAAGGGTTTATTCAGTGTAGGCTGGTGGAAGAAAGAGAGAGAGAAAGTGTGTGTGTGTGTGTGTGTGTGTGTGTGAGAGAGAGAGAGAGAGAGAGACACATGCATATTATGAGTAAGAGAGACTGTCGGACAAAATCAATGTTGCACAGATCTTAAGTGTTCTCTCTATCTCTCTCTCTCCTCTCTCTCTCTCTCTCTCTCTCTCTCTCTCTCTCTCTCTCTCTTCTCTCTCTCTCTCTCTCTTCTTTCTCTCTCTCTCCTCTCTGCCTCTGTGCTCTGTCTGTCTGTCTGACCTCTCTCTCTCTCTCTCCTCTCTCTCTCTCTCCCTCTCCTCTCCTGTCTTCTCTCTCTCTCTCTCGCTAGCTTATATTGTATTAAATTGCATTGCATCGCGTTATATTGTATTGTATTGTATTTTATATCACTTTCAGTCACAGAAAATTTCTCTCCGCTTAATTTTGAGATGTTCTTCTCGTGGAGAATGTGTCGCTACTAGAGCAGTGCCATCCGTTCACTTTTACCAGTTGCTTTTCGCTATGTTCGTACATTCAACGTATTTGCCTACAAAAGCGGCTTTCTGCCTAAACAACCTCGCTTGTGACAACTCTCTCGTTGCCGTGGGCGCTTAACCGTGCACTTAAAGAGCCTTGCAAACGGGATCACGGTTTGTTGTCTGATCTGAAAAAAAATAGCATTCAGACCATCACTGAAAATGTAATAGATGGTGGGCGGTGGGGGGAGGGGGGACGAGAAGGTTGCGGTTTTGATTAACATGGATCAAACCTGTGAGTTCTCGATTTCTAGGCAAGCTTGGAACCTGCAGACCACTGATCCACCTTCTTCTGAAAGCATCCTGAGCTTTTGGTGCCTTAGCTAGTTTGTGTTCTTCTTCTTCGCAATTCTTCTTCTTCGCAATTCTTCTTCTTCTTCGCAATTCTTGTTCTTCGCAATTCTTCTTCTACGCAATTCTTTTTCTCCTTCGCAATTTCTTTTTCTTCTTCTTCTTCTTCTTCTTCTTCTTCTTCTTCTTCTTCTTCTTCTTCTTCTTCTTCTTCTTCTTCTTTTCTTTCTTCTTTCTTTCTTCTTCTTCTTCTTCTTCTTCTTTGGCAATTCTTCTTTGCAATTTTTCTTCGCTTTTCTTCTTCTTCTTTTTCTTCGCAATTCTCCATCTTTTTTTCTTCGCAATTCTTCGCAATTCCTCGCAATTCTTTTTCTTCTCTTTGAACTGTTGTTGTATGTCATAAGAGCGAAAATACATTGCACTGCCGTTATTAAGCGCCTGACAAGTTAGGCCCAGCACATCCGACTTTGACGTGGGAAAGAATTCTTTTAAGTCTTTCTGGAATAAAAGCCAGGAGAATGGACCAACAAGGTAGACAATAGACGAGAAGAAGGTGACAGGAAGAAGAGGAACAAGGAAAAAACAAAGAGAGGGATAGAAAAGACGGGAATGCCTAGCACAGAATATCCAGAAGATGGGGATGCTATCTATACTGACAAGACCCCAGCATCCCAAGGGGTTGAGGGGTGGGGGAGGGGGAGAAGGGTTATCACTTCAAAGTCCGAAGTAGCAGAAAAATAAGCAATTCGTAATTAAAGTAGAATAATGAAAACAAAGAAGGAAATGAAAAATGTTAGACAAGAGAATTTTAAAAAACGAAACAGGAAATTAACAATGTCTTAAAAATTGAACCCAGAATGAAAGAAAAAGATCGACGCAGTAAGACTTGAGACAGGCTAAAATCAGTAAACAAATACTAGAGAGAAAGAGGCAGAATATCAGAGAAAATTACAAACAGAAAACAAAAAAGCAAAATAAAAAAAGCCAAAAAGAAAAAATCTCAAATACACAAAAAAGCGACCAAAAAAGCATATAACAAAAAAAGCTGGAAAAAGAACAAATAAAACGCAACCAATACCAAAAAAAACCCAAACATCCAACAACAACAACAACACAAAAAAGCAGAAATAAACAAACACAGACAAAAACTCACAACAAATTCAATTACTCAACAGGAAACTAAAAGAAAAGTTGATTATTGGAAAGAGAGGGGAGAAAATACACAG
>CM054155.1:13681313-13691313 GCA_028751875.1 Rapana venosa
TGACAAAATGTCATAAAATATTTGATATTCTGTTATTTGGTGTTTGCCTCTGTTTCTCTGTCTGTCTCTGTTTCTCTGTCTCTCTCTCTCTCTGTCTATCTGTATTCTTCTCTGTCTGTCTGAGTGTCTCTCTCTCTCTCTCTCTCTCTCTCTCTCTCTCTCTCTCTCTCTCTCTCTCTCTCTCTCTCTCTCTCTCTCTCTCTCTCTCTCTCTCTGTTGTCTACCCACTGGCCACCCATCATTCTATTACAATATATATCACACGACCTTTCCTTTCCCATTTCAGGATCACACGATCTTTTATTTCTCATTACAGCATCAATGACCTTTTGTTTCTCATTACAGCATCACACGACCTTTATTTTTCCCCATTTCAGCATCAAACGACCTTTATTTTCCCATTAAGACATCACACGGCTATGTTTTGTTTGTTTAATTTAAATAAGATTTATTCATTAATAAGCATGGAACATGCATAACATGATGAACGCAATCAGCATAGCAACAACAAGCAAGTAGCTTACTATTGTGCTCAAGTACAAAATCACGACCTTTCGCTTTCTCATTACAGCATCACACGACCCTTTTGTTTCCCACGATCTTTCGTTTCCCATTACACCATCACACGCTGACAGGGGAAGGTCTGGTTCCTGGGGGATTGTGGTTTCTAGAATCTTGTCTGGCATCAAACGGAGCGCACAACAGACTTGTTAAAGTCTTCTGCAAGTCTTGGTTTGCCTGCAATGAACTTTACCAAGCGTATTGGCATCGTCTTGTTGACTTCTATTTTTGGGGGTTTCCTCGTTAGTATTTCGAAAGGAGATGATACTGTTACCGGCTTTTTTGTACTGAGCGATTAGAGTGAGGTTGGGTTTTTTTTATTTTGTTTTACTGAATTTGATGTCGAGAAATTGAAATAATATTATTTTGTGATATGCACTGAGATGGCTTTTGAGGAGACGAAGTAACTGAGTGGTCAGAGCACTCGCTTTCTCCAAGCTAAGATTAAGAAGTAGCATTGAGCGTCGCTACCAAGTGGATGGGTGACCGTTTGCGCGCCTTAGCTTTCAGTACAGTCCCCGAGTTCACCCAACTGTAAATGGGTATCTGCCACCTTTAGGGTCACGAAAGGTAAAGCAGCGAGGGAGAGGAGATGGGCGCCGCCCTCAATAATAGGCTGGTCCCTGGAGAAGTTGAGGGGGGAACGGGATAGCCTAGTGGTCAGAACATTGCGCTTGCAATCTGTCGACCTGGGTTCGATTCCCGTTCAAGGGGGATATTTTCCTCTGGAGTTAACATCAGTGCAGACTCCACTCTCCCCCAAAGTCCTTCGGATGAGACTATAAACCGAGGTCCTGTGTACAAACGCACGCAGAACATCTTGCACACACAATAACACCCGCTCTGCATTTCGGAAGAGTAGACCAAGGTTTGCCAGTAGGAATGGCTAACAAACTTTTTTTTAAAGAAATAAAAAAAAAGGCATACACACTGACTGATGTCGCGTCAAAACATCATCACTGAGGTTGAAATTCAGCTACCTTAACGGTCAGCAAAAACGATCGCACGCGCAAAAAAAAAATTTCACCGAGGTTCACCACTGTGGTCTTGTTAGAGGCATCATCCCTGAAGCTGAAATGCAGATACCTTAATGGTAGAAGAAAAAAAACGGTCGCATACGCACAAATCTCACCAGCGGTGAGCACAGAAGTTGCAGTTGAGGAATGAAAAGAAGAGAAGACACGTCAAGAGAACATTTCAGTTGAAACTCTGCGAAAACTGTTCTGGTTTTGTTGGTGTTGTTTTTGTTGCTGTTGTTGTTGTTGGGTTGTTGGATTGTTGTTAAAGGGATGGGGGTGGCTGAGTAGGCATGTGAAGGGAGTCAGGATGGGTGGAGGGAGGAGGGAGGGTGGGGGAGCAATCACCGCTGATATGTTTTAATTTACTCAAAAATATATTATTCAGCTTTGAAAACCAAAAGTTGCAAGACTGTTTACAGAGTTCTTCTTTGGAGTTTCAGCTAAAGTCCTTGTTAATTGCAGCGTGTAGGGGGGTGTGGTTGTAGTGTGTGTGTGTGTGTGTTGTGTGTGTGTGTGTGTGTGTGTGTGTGTGTGTGTGTGTGTGTAGTGTGTGTGTGTGTTTGTGTGTGTGTGTGTGTGTGTGTGTGTGTGTGTGTGTTGTGTGCGTGCGTGCGTGTGATGTGTGTGTGTCTGTCTGTGTCTGTGTGTGGTGCGTGTGTGTGTGTGTGCGTGTATGTGTGGTGTGTGGTGCGTGTGTGTGATGTGTGTGGTGCTGTGTGTGTGTGTGTGTGTCGTTTGTGTCGTGTGTGTGTGTGTGTATATGTGTACGTGCGCTCGCGCGCGCGCACGCGCATACCATCTACTAAATGTGGGCTCAACACATTCGGAAAAGTATCTTTTGTTGAAGTGATACTACTGGGAGTGTCCCTCTCAGGTAAAATTTTAAAAAATGAGGATGGCAATTTTGGAGTTAGTAAAAAAAAAGACCTACTTCAAACCCTCTTTTTTTTAACTAGTTTTAAGCAAACAGAAAGAAAAAAAATGGGAAGACAACATCAGAGAGTGGACTGGCCTTGATTGGAACAATTTGCTAAAGAAAGCAGAGGACCGCAAGGAGTGGAGGAAGCTGGTTGCGAAATCTTCAGTTGTGCCCCCACGGTCTACAGGACTACGAGACAGGTGATGGTGTCAAGTCAAGTCAAGTCAAAATTTTATTTCCAGATGATACATTGAATAAGCAATGCATTTGCTTTTTTTCATCAAGCCATCTATCTAAGAACAAATTTCTTAATGATTATACTGAAAGTGAAGGTGAAAGCAGTAGCCTTATGAAATTCATCTTTACTCTGATAATTATGGAGATAAATCGTTAGATAAAAGGAGGGAAGGGGGATGAGGAGATGGCCAAAACGGGAAGGAGGAGATGATGGAGGAACGAGGACAGGGGGAAGGGGGAAGGCGGGGGGGGGGGGGGGGGGGGTTGTGGGCTTCTATTAAGGAAATGGGTTAGTTCTGGTTTAGAGGGACAATTTTTTGTTGGGTCCTTTTGTGAAGGGGTTTTTTTTTTGTTCGTTTGCTTGTTTGTTTTGGATGTTGTTGGTTGATTTTGTTTTTCATCATTAATATGTGAAATCTGTTATATATGGCAGGTAAAGAGGATAGGAGGGGGGAAAAGAGTTGGTAATTTTGTGAGGGATTTTGTCGTTGGTGGTTGATTTTGTTTTTCAGCATTAATATGTGAAATCTGTTATAAAAATTATATGGCGGATACAGAGGAGGGCTGGGGGGAAAGGGTAAAAAAAGAATTGATGATTTTGTGAGGGGTTTTGTTGTTGGTCGTTGATTTTTTTTCCATCATTAATCTGTGAAATCTGTTATATATGATGAAAAAAAGAGGAGGGGAGGGGGGCGAGGGTGGGAAAGAGTTGATAATTTTGTGAGGGTTTTTTTGTTGGTGGTGGTTGATTTTTTTCATCATTAATATATGAAATCTTTTATATATGGCAGATAAAGAGGAGGAGGGAGAGGAAGGGTGGAAGAGCGTTGATGGTTCATGAAGAAACGGGTGCGCTAGGAAGAGGTTGCATAGAAATAGGCCATTAAGGAGATGAATAGTTCTAGCCAGCTTTTCTCTCTGTTTCTCTGGTTCTCTTCTGTCTGTCTGCCTCTATCTCTGTCTGTGTATCTGTCTGTCTGTCTGTCTGTCTGTCTGTCTGATTGTCTGTCTTTCTCTCTGTCTCTCTTTCTCTCTTCTCTCTCTCTCTCTCTCTCTCTCTCTCTCTCTCTCTCTCTCTCTCTCTCTCTGTCTCTCTCTCTCTGTGTCTCTCGCTGTCTGTCTGTCTATTTGTCTGTCTTTCTCTCTGTCGGTTAGTCTATCTCTGTCTGTCTCTCTCTGTCTTTCTCTCTGTCTTTATCTCTGCCTCTCTGTCTGACTCTCTGTCTTTCTCTCTGTCTTTCTGTTTCTTTCTCTGTCTGTCTGTATCTCTCTCTCTCTCTCTCCTCTCTCTCTCTCTCTCTCTCTCTCTCTCTCTCTCTCTCTCTCTCTCTCTCTCTCTCTGTGACTCTCAGTGTCTCTCTCGCTGTCTGTCTGCCTGTCTCTCTCTCTGAATCTCTGTCTCTGTCTCTCTCTGTCTCTGTCTCTCTCTCTGTCTCTTGTCTCTATCTGTCTGTCTCTATCTGTCTGTATCTCTGTCTGTCTGTCTCCCTCTGTCTCTCTCTTCTCTGTCTCTCTCTCTCTCTCTGTCTCTCTCTCTCCCCTCACCCCCCACCCTCTCTCTCTCTCTCTCGTCATAAAGAATTGGTTTTTAGTTTGGTTTTTTCTTCAATAAAATAATAACTAATTATCTTTTCTTTTTTTCTTTTTTAAAAAACGAAAAGGTTTATACTAGAATTTTTGTTTAAAACAAGAAAACTTTATGCAATCATGAGATGTGGAGTGAAAAGTTCACCAAGAACACAAACGAATCGTTTTTAATCAAGTTCTGTCTCTTCCTCCTCCTGCTAAAATGTTTTGTTCGTGCTTTGTTCAAACGCCATTACTGCAAGTCTCTCACTGCGCGAAACAAAGAAAGGGATATTTTTTCCATATTTCCTTCTTTTGGCTATTATTTATTTTTTGTTTTACAACTGTCATTACGCTTCCTGTCTATCACTTTGACTGGTAAGGCTTTTTAAATCATTGTATTCTGCTTCTTTTTCAACATTGTTTTCATGTTCTGTGCTTGTGTTGTATTTTTATTTAAACAAGCACGCATGTTGTGCGAATAAAGGGAAACGAGAAAAGCGTAATAAACAAAATATTCGTATTAAATCTGGTTGTTCAAGTACAATTGTGTTGAAGGTACTAGTTGTCTTTCTTTTCTGTTCCAAATCTGAATAAAAATACAAAGTTTTGTGCTCTAATGCGGTGTGTAAGAGAGAGGGGGGTGGGGGGGCTGAGAAAATAACGTATATGTTTAAATTGTTACTGTTACTGTTACTGGTCCCGTAACCCGCCAGGGTCGTAGGGGCGCTGCATGGTGGACGCACGGTGGACCAGCTGGCTCCACTTAGCGCGGTCGTGGGCGAGTGCCTGGGTGACATTGAAGTCCTTCCCTGTTCAATCACGAATGTCGTCGGCCCACTTTCTCCTCTGTCTGCCCCGTCTTCTCTTCCCCTGGACTGTTCCTTGCAGGATGGTCTTTGCAAGTCCTTCTGAACGTGTTGCGTGCCCATACCATCTGAGTTTCCTCTTTTTCGCCGTGGTCAGTAGGTCTTCATAGTCCCGCACTTGTTGAGTGATCTTTCTGCGGACTTCATTGTTGGTGACATGGTCCTTGTATGAGTTGCCAAGGAGCCTTCTGTTTAAATTACAACAGTTTTAATGTCGTTTACCGCAACAAAATATTGGGTCGTGTTACATTTTTATGTTGCAAAAAAATACAAAGCACAAAGATTGTACAGTAAAAAAAAATTGTTTTCGAAATGAAGATTAACTCCAAAGCAATATATCTAGGCAAAAAGCACAGGAAAATTTGTTTTCACTTTTTTCACATCCTTAAGTGGGGGGGGGGGGGGGGGGGATTTTTTACTATAATTCAATTCAAGTAATTTTTTCAGTGCTCTCTTTAGGCCAAAGAGAAGGTAAGTAAGACTCTACTCCTTTCCTCTATCCCGACTGTGCAATGACAGGTTAACGCGTTTCTAGAAAACAGAGCGAGACAATAGAAGACTTTGAAAACTGAAAACTGTTTATTCAAAGAGGGTACTAGAATAAGCAGCAGCTGCTTTTTTACATCCTGCCCTCTGGCAAAAACAAATAAACAAAATAAGAAACAACAGCAACCAAAAGCAAAACAACCCCCTCCAGAAAAAAATCACCACCTCCCCACCCAAAAAAACTACGCCCAAAATCACCAAAAAAATTCAACAATAAAATAAGGAAGACGAAAAAGAAAACCCTACCTCCCCCCAACCTCACCCTAAAAAAAACTCAAACAACCACCACCACCCCACCACCACACCACCACATACCTCCTACCAAAAAAAAAACCCCAACCCAAACCAGACCAAAAAAAAACAACAAAAACAAAATAAATAACAAAAAAATAAAACAAAACAACCCCCCCCCAAAAAAAAAAAAACAACCCACCCACACAAAATGGTTGTAGTGGTGGAAGGAGAGACAGAGAGACAGAGACAGACAGACAGATGATGATGATGGTGATGGTGACGACGATGCTGACGATGATGATGACAACTTTGCACGATAACAGCTAAGCGTTGGCATTCTTTCTTTTTCCTTTGGCCCGGGAGAAAGACATATGACAAGACTTTTTTTTTATTAAGAAGAATATAGGAAGAGCTGCGTGTAGCAAGCTTTCAGGTCCTCACCCATCAGACAGCGGTAAAGAAGTGGTGCTGAATATACACATTGAAAAACATTCATTGTGCACTATATACATATAATATGTGCATTATATACCTATCTGTGTGAATGTCTTCATCTGTACACTCCTTCTCGCTCCCTCCGCTCTGCTGCAGATACCCTGTGCTTACGAATACCTAGATTCAACCAATCCACCGTTGGCCGTACCTCTTTCTCTATTTCTGGTCCATCAATCTGGAATGCCCTCCCTCTCTCCCTTCGTGAAAAGCCTACTTACGACACATTTAAATCCAGCTTCAAGACATACCTTTTTCAAACCTAAGACTTTCCCCTTCTGTTTCATCAAATATCTGTCCCTGACTTCGACAACCAAAATATTCCCATCACCCTGCTGAAGTGTATAACCTGTGTGTGTGTGTGTGTGTGTGTGTGTGTGTGTGTGTGTGTGTGTGTGTGTGTGTGTGTGTGTGTGTGTGTGTGTGTGTGTGTGTGTGTGTGTTGTGTGTGTGTGTATTTGTGTGTGTGTTTGTGTGTGTGTGCGTGTGTGTATTCGTGTGCATGCATTTGAGGGTTTTTTTTTTAAAAAGCCGTTAATCATTGTTGGTTGCATGTGTAGGAGTGGGTTGAATGGAAGCGCTTTGATTTGTTTTTGCAAGATATAGTGCTATATAAATTCCATTCATTATTATTACTGTTACTATTTACACATTTTAGTGAGAAACAAGAGAGATGAAAAGATAATATGGGGAAGTAAGTTAGAGACACAGAGAGAGAGACTAAGAATGTAGTTGAAACATAGTCATTTTTCAGGTTTTAACTTTCTAAAAAAAATTAATAAATAAACAAACAAACAAAACCACCACCACCACCACCACCACCACCAATAACAACAGCAACAACCAAGCAACAACTCGAAAGAAGAAAGAATAAACATGTCACTCGTGCGGAATATTTCATAAGAACAACGGCACATGTGACGAAAACATTTTCATTCGGGAGAAACTTGACGAAATTATTACACTGGTCAAAATGTGGGGCACGCGCTTGGCATTTTTGTGTTTCTGTGACCTATGTCAACACTGACATTACCCTTCTTCTTCTGCTTCTTCCTCTTCTTCTTCTTCTTCTTCTTCTTCTTCTTCTTCTTCTTCTTTCTTCTTCTTCTTCTTCTTCTTCTTTTCTTCTTCCTCTTCTTCTTCTTCTTTGCATTCTTCTTCTTCTTCCTCTTCTTCTTCTTCTTCCTCTTCTTCTCTTCTTCTTCTTCTTCTTCTTCTTCTTCTTCTTCTTCTTCTTCTGCTTCTTCTTTTCTTCTGCTTCTTCTTCTTCTTCTGCTTCTTGTTCTTGTTCTTGTTCTTCTTGTTCTTGTTCTTCTTTTTTTTGTTCTTCTTCTTCCTCTTCTTCTTCTGCTTCTTCTTCTTCTTCTTCTTCTTCTTCTTCTTCTTCTTCTTCTTCTTCTTCTGTTTCTGCTTCTTCTTCTTCTTCTTCTTCTTCTTCTTCTTCTTCTTCTTCTTCTTTTTCTTCTTCTTCTTCTCTCGTTAGCTTTCTACACCGTCAAGTGTATTTTGAGGGAAAAATAGTGGCAAATGATTTCCAGCTCCTCTCGTAAGCACGTACAGATTAATTTGTAGAGTCATCTCCGTCATCCACATAATCTTCCTTACCCACGAAATGCCACATTTGTAACGTGCATTGACGTATCCGTGTGTATTTCGTAACCAATAACAATGCAAGGGAAGTAACTGCTATAAATAGTCAAAAGGACACAGGAAGTTCTGTATCAATATGGTGGATTAAACCGGTGTAAATGTATTCAGTTGTTTACCGAGTGCAATTTGAATGATAGCACATACGACACCAACCATCCACGCATATGTACACACAAAATACAGATAAGACATGCGTATCCAAGTTTCAGTTACCTAATCGTCCCCTAACCCAAAAAAATGAAAACCACAAATATATTTTTTTAATGGGCAGGGTGGGGTTGAGGTGGATGCGGGGGAAGGGTTAAGTGAGCGACAAGTATGTGTACACATAATCTACCTAAGGAGATTGTAAAAAAAAAATTAATTAAATCTCACCACTCACCGACCAGGCGTTGCCAAGATTCAACCCCACAACCCACAACTCCAAGACCAAGAGGATTAGAAGAAGTCCCTAGCTGTATTCAGTAGGCGACTACACCCCAATTAATTACCCAGGGAGGGGATTAATCCGAAAAGGAACCTCCCTTTTTACGTCCCTTTCTTGGATTCTTGGACATCCACTACAGAACCTAGCTTTTCAAAAGCGTAGAAGAATTTGTGTTGACCAAAAGGGTGGGGGCAGGATGTAAAGAAAGGCACATGAGTGGGGTTTTTTAGATTAAAAAATTGACTGGATTGGATTTGATCTGATTACTTACTCTCTCTCTCTCTCTCGCTCTCGCTCTCTCTCCCCTTCCACCTCTACAACTACCCACCCACACACCCACTTTGACAAAATCCACACCCTTTCTTTCACCCTTAATTTATCTCCACATGTTTCTCCTCTCACAGCCTACTGAAACACAATGTTGTCCTCATTCCTTTTGTTACTGTTCTCATAACAGCAAACACGTAGCAGAAGGAACAATGAAACCAGAAAGCTGTGTATATGGAATAACCACACATCAAAAATGCCCCGTAAAAAATAACGGCTCACAAAACCGCTTGAGACAAGACACGGTGTCGTGGATAGGTTCCCCTGTGGGATTTATCCCCCTGGAAGAAAAACTTACGATCTGGGGGCAGAGGGAAGGTGATATTCTCTTGGGGATGCTGTGTCATAAACTCCTCGTCTGTGTTTCTGGCTGTCTCTGTTTCTGTCTGTGTGTCTTTTGTGTCCTTTTTGTTTAGGTTTGTCTGTCTTGTATATTATTATGTCTCTGTCTTATTGTATGTGGGTTTGGGTTCTTTTCTTGTTGTTGTTGTTGTTGTTGTTGTTGTTGTTGTTGTTTTGGGGTGGGAGAATGTTTCTCCTTGTGTGTTTGTGTGTGTGTGTGTGTGTGTGTCTCTCTCTCTCTCTCTCTCTCTCTCTCTCTCTCTCTCCAAGCACACACACAAAACACAAATCACACACACACACAGACCTACACCTACACACAAACTTACACCTACATACACACACATACACACACGTACACATACGCACACAGGCGTATATACATATAAACAAGTTTATTATCTATGTGTGTCTCTGTCTCTCTTTCTCTGTCTCTTTCTCTCTCTCTCTGTCTCTGTCTCTCTGTCTCTTTGTCTCTTTGTGTCTCTTTCTCTCTGCCTTTGTCTCCCTCTCTCCCTCCCTCCTCCCTCTTTCCACCACTATGACTACCTACCCACCCACCCACCTACTTTCACAAAATCCGCACCCTTCCTTTCACCCTGTTTTTCTCCCCACATTCTTCTCCTCTTACTGCCTACTGAAACACAATGTTGTCCTCATTCCTTTTGTTACTGTTCTCATAACAGCAAACACGTAGCAGAAGGAACAAGAAACCAGAAAGCTGTGTATATCAAATAACCACACATCAAAAATGCGCTGTAAAAGATAAGGGCTGACAAAACCGCTTGTGACAAGGCACGGTGTCATGGAT
>CM054155.1:13696313-13706313 GCA_028751875.1 Rapana venosa
TTCGCATTCTTCTTCTTCACCTTCTTCTTTGTCTGCTGCTGCAACTGCTTCTTTTTCTTCTTCTTCTTCTTCTTCTTCTTCTTCTTTCTTCTTCTTCTTCTTCTTCTTCTTCTTCTTCTTTTTTCCTTCTTCTTCTTCTTCTCCTTTCTTCTCTTTTTGTTAATCATAAAGTATCAGACTCTCTCAATAAGCCTTCACTCTGTTCACAACGCCTTCGAGTAGAATGGAACTTTCCGAAGCATCAAACAAGTTGTCCCATGTTTGGGGGACAGACTTGATTTACAAGCCACATGTTGCCATCGATCTTGTCCGATCTTTTCACCAGGGTGCCGGCGTTTCCTTTGTAACTGCTGAAAGGGATGAGGCATTGAGAGAGAAGTTTCACAGACAGAAGATCGTTAGGGAGTAAAAACCGTTAGAAGAAACTTTCTCATCCTGTTTGGCTGTATTCTAATATCAAATTTCATCACATATGGTTTTCAGGCAGTATCAAGAGTGGAAGAAACTTTTATTCTGCAAATTGTTAGTAACTAGTTAAACGTGTAAGGAGATTGTTGTTTGTATTAGATTATAAATGTGTGGTGTTTTGTGTTGTGCTGTGTTGTGTTGTGTTAAGTTGCATTGCATTGTATTATGCTGTGTTGTGATGTGTTGTGATGTATTGTGCCATGTTGAGTTGTCTCAACTCGGGTCAGTATAGTGATTATTATTTTTGTTCTACTCATCTACTGCAAAAAAACATCAGTTGAACATTGGTGCCTACTTTGGACTGAAAACGTCACCAAAATGTGTCATTTTCACACTCCCCCTTCCCCTGCTTTCGTGGGGATACCGGGGGCCTTTCAGTATAAAATGTTAATAGCATCCCACCTTCTGGAAATTCTTTGCTAGAAACTCCATCTTTTCTTATTTCTCTCTTTGTTTTCTGCCTTCTTTCTTTTCTTCCTGTCACCTCCTTGTTGTCTATGTTCTGCCTTCTTGGTCCATTCTCCTGCCTTTTTTCCCAGAAAGACTTAACAGATTTTCTTTCCCATGCTGAAGTCGGATGTGCTGAATCTGATTTGTCATAACGGCAATGCAACGCATTTTCCCTCATATGACAGACAACAATAGTGGCTGTCTGAGCGTTCAACGAAGAAAAATGTCTTCACAGACACTAAACCAGCAAGAACCATATTCCATAAGTAGGATATAAAGTTACTGGGAAAAGCGGGGAAAAAATGGTATAACTTTTCTCATCGAGAAAATTTCTTATGATAGAAATTATGCTAATATTGTTGATAAATGGCGATTGTTCCTCCTCCTCCTCCTCCTTCTCGTACTACGTCTACAACTACTACTACTATGACGACTTCTATCACTACCATTACTACTTCTACTACTAATCATTTTATCTTCCTTCTCATCTCTTTTTTTTTATACTCATATTTTTCTTCCTCCACCTTTTTGTTCATCACAGAGTATTTTCCTTCTTTCCGTTATAAGCTTTCACTCTGTGTAACCAATGCACTCCAGTTGCATAGAACTTCCCTAAGGGCCAAACAAGTTGTCCCATGCTTTTGGGGACAGACTTGATTTAAATGCTACATGTTGCCATCGATCTTGTCCGATCTTTTCTCCGGGGTGCCGGCGTTTTCTTTGTAACTGCTGAAAGGGATGAGGCATTGAGAGAGAAGTTGTACAGACAGGGCAAGATCATTACGTTACAAGCTATCAATAGAAACGCAGTTTTCTTATTGTATTAGGTTGATGATATCGAGTATAGCACAGATTCTGTTATGTTAATATCAAGAGTAGTAGAGACTTTTTTGTACTGGAATTTGTTGTAGTTATACAGATAACAAGATAAGAGTGAGTGAGTGAGTGAGTAAGTGTGTGTGTGTGTGTGTGTGTGTGTGTGTGTGTGTGTGTGTGTGTGTGTGTGTGTGTGTGTGTGTGTGTGTGTGTATGTATGTATGTATGTGTGTGTGTGAAATCATAAATGTGTTATATTCTGTTGTGTCGTGTTGAGTTGTGTAGTTTCGAGATAGTTTCATTCTTCTATTCGCTCACTGCATAAATAGAATATTGATGCCTCTTTCGGTTGAAAGCGCAACATAACAAATTGTCATTTTAGCAAGTCTGTTTGTACTGAGCCAGCACAGGCCATTCTTCATCAGAAGGGAGAAAGAGCAGTGGAGCACGCAACAAAATGGAACGTTTTATTTATTGAGAAATAGCACTATCTGTTCCACTGCAAATAAAAATATATCCTTGGAGAAACATTACTATCTACTCTACTGCTGATAAAAGTTATTCACGGAGAAATGTTACTATCTATTTGATTACCAGTAAATATTATTCATGGGTAAATGTTACGATATGTTCCACTACCAGTAAACAAAACTATTCATGGAGAAATGTTACTGTATGTTCCATTACCAGTAAAAAAAAATATTCATACAGAAAGGTTACTACATGTTCCACCTCCAATAAAGATATTCGTGTAGAAATGTTCCACTCCAGTAAAAGATTTTTTTATGGGAAAATGTTATTATCTGTTCTACTGCCGTGCATAAATTATGTTCATGGAGAAATGTTACAATCTGTTCCACTGCCAGTAACAAATATTCATGAACAAATGTTACAAGAATTATGTTCCAATACCAGTAAAAAAATTATTCATGGAGAAATGTTACTATCTGTTTCACTGCCAATAACAAATATTCATGAAGAAATGTTACAATAGTTATGGTCCAGTACCAGTAAAAAAAAAATATTCATGGAGAAATGTTACTATCTGTTTCACTGCCAATAACAAATATTCATGAACAATTGTTACAATAATTATGTTCCAATACAGGTAAAAAAATTATTCATGGAGAAATGTTACTGTTTCACTGCCATTGAAAAGTATTCATGGAGAAATGTTACCATCTGTTCCATTACCAGTAAAAATGTTCCTGGAGAAATGTTACTATCTGTTTCACTGCCACTGAAAATTATTCACGGAGAAATGTTACTGTCTGTTCCATTACCAGTAAATATTATTCAAGGAGTTATGTTGCTATTTGTTCCACTGCCGACACAAAATTGTTCATGGAGAAAATTGATGTTACTATTTATTCCATTGCCAGTAAAAGAAAATTCTTTGAGAAATGTTACTGACTGTTCCACTGTCAGTAAAAGAAAAAGTTCATGGAGAAATGTTACTGCATGTTCCATTAGCAGTAAAACATAGTCATAGAGAAATGTTACTACCTGTTACACCTCCAATAAAGATATTCACAAAGAAATGTTACGCTCTGTTCCACTGCCAATATCAAATAGATATTGTTCAGGTGGATCTGTGACAGAGATACCAGGTTTGTCATGCAGATAGGAAAGCATTCAGTCTGGTTCGTTATTACCACTGATATATGAACTTGTTGCGCTTACTGAGTTTGTGCATAAAGCTGTTGTTGCCAACGCCGCCGCCGCTGCTGCTGCTGCTGTTGCCTTTCTTCTTCTTCTTCTTCTTCTCCTCCTCCTCCTCCTCCTCCTCCTCCTCCTCCTCCTCCCCCTTTCCTCTCCTTCTTCTTCTCCATCTTCTTCTTCTTCTTCTTCTTCTTCTTCTTCAGCTTCCCCTCCTCCTCCTCCTCCTCTCCTACTCTCTTTCTTCTCCTTTTCTCCTTCATCTAACTCTATTCTCTCCCCCTCCCTTTCAGTTTTTCCTTGTCATTGTCTTCTTCCTTTTTTTTCTCCTCTTATTGTTCATCACAAGCGTATTAGCCCCTCTCAATATGCCCCCACTCTATCTACAATGCACTCCAGTAGAACGGCACTTTCTGAAGCGTCAAACAAGTTGTCCCATGTGTTGTGGACGGACTTGATTTATGGGCCACATGTTGCCATCGATCTGGTCCGATCTTTACACCGGGGTGCTGGCGTTTCCTTCGTACTTGTTAGAGGGGATGCGGCCCGTGATAAAGAAATTGTACAGGCAGAAGATCGTTGAGTGGTAAACTGGGAACGGAAACGTCAATGTCCCATTCTGTTAACTTTGTGATATTGAGTGTACAGCCAATTCAGTTGAGCCAATATGCAATTATAGCAGAGATAATTGGATTTCTTACAGATTTGGAATTGCTTGGTGATAGTTAAGTTTGCAAGGAGGAGATAGGGCGGAGGGGGGTGTGGGGGTTGTTTGACGTTAAATTTTGTGTATGTGTCTTGTTGCCAAGTGTTGTGTGGAGTTGGGTGAAGCATTATTGGAAAACATTTGCATTGTATTACATTACTTTTTTTTTTTACTTTTCTGTGGCATATTGCATAGCATGATATTTGTTTTGCATCGTATTGTGCCATAGTGAGATTAAAATGTAATGTGGAGTAATGTAGTGTCGTTCAGTGTCGTGTCGTGTTGTGCTGTGTCGTGTCGCGTTGTGTCGTGTCGTGTCGTGTCGTGACGTATAATGTAGTATAGTGCAGTGCAGTGCAGTGCAGTGCAGTGTAGTGTAGTGCAGTGCAGTGCAGTGTAATGTAGTGTAGTGTAGTGTAGTGTAGTGTAGTGTAGTGAAGTGTAGTGTAGTGTAGTGCTTTGTGTAAGATTTGATCTGTTTTCTCACGAAATGGAGCGCAAAAATATCAACGGTATAGCTTGGTTTATTGGCTGGTTAGTTGGTTGATTGCTTGGTTGGTTGGTTCGTTTATTTGTTTGTTTGTTTGTTTGTTTCGTTTTATTTTGTTTTGCTTGCTTGCCTTAAAGCTTAATGAACGTTTTCTGTCTGTCAGAGCGGTTTTTCTTGCAGAAGTTTGTCATGGCCAACTCTCTTTCTTGTTTGTTTGATTAATTTAGATTTTTTTTTACGAATACTCACTGCATTTTAAACACAGGACCTAAGGTTGTTTAATGTTTTACACAAAACCTAGCTGTCACAGTACCTGTCATTCTCAGATCCTGTTCCGCTTTTCGTAAGAGTAGGCCATTACGTGCCGGTGGGAACAGATGACAGATTTTACAAAACGCATACACACGGGGACTGGATAAAAAAAGCACATATGTGCTTATTCCATTATCCTCGAAATAAAAGAATTCTTTTTTAATTTGTTTAATGGATGCGGGAAATGTCCGGTTTCGGACGGGAACTAAACCGCCAACTTTCCGTTTCTAAACAGGTAGTTTGAATAATGGTGTTTCACCAGTATTATCCAAACATGGTCATGCCGTTTTGTCAGAAATATACAATAGTAGAACTGTTTATTCTGAAATGACCCAGCGTAGCATTTTGTTTATACATACGCATTTTTTTAAAACATATATAGATATATATAGATATAGATATATATAGATCTAGATATAGATATAGATATATATAGATATAGATATATATATATATATATATATATAATATATATATAATATATATATATATATATATATATATTTTATATTGTAAAGAGAGCGTCTGGATGGGGGTTTGTGGGGCAAAACTCTTCTAGACAAGCTTACGTCTTTTTTATCAAATGATTTTTTAAAGACATATTTTAATGGCTTTTTATACAAGTTTTTGTTAAAGTAAAGCGCCCATATATTTATCTAATATTCAAATGCATCAAGTCGGAATGCAGCTTCCTTAATGGCCAGTAAAAACGGTCGCATACACAAAATTCTCACCATTAGTGAACTTCAAAGTGCCAGCTGAGGAACGATAAAAGAAAACCAACTATCAGGGGCCGCGTATTTTAGAAGCAGAATGTCCATGCAGAGCAAAGATTCGCTAAGGACGAGAGAAAAGACAGCGAAAGAAATATACTTACGTGTGTGTGTGTGTGTGTGTGTGTGTGTGTGTGTGTGTGTGTGTGTGTGTGTGTGTGTGTGTGTGTGTGTGTGTGTGTGTGTGTGTGTGTGTGTGTTGGGGTGTGTGTGTGCGTGTGTTTGTGTGGTGTGTGTGTGTGTGTGGTGTGTGTGTGGTGTGTGTGTGTGTGTGTGTGTGTGTGTGTGTGTGTGTGTGTGTGTGTGTGTTGTTTCGTTCGTTTTGTTTGTTTTGTTTAATGTCTATTCACTACTTTCTATTCACTACTTGGTGATTTAGACACACCCGCAGTCATACCACAACACCTATACACACCTACATACATAATACATACATACATACATACATACATACATACATACACACACATACATACATACATACATACATACATACATACATACATACATACCTTCATATATACACAACACATACATACATACATAATTATATACATACATACATACATGCATACATACATACATACATACATACATACATACATACATACATACATATATTATACATACATACATACATTCATACATACAGACATACATACATACGTACCTACATTCATACATACATACAGACAGACAGGCATATATCCCATAGTTAATTACAGTAAATGTCTTATGGGAGAAGAATACATAACTTCAGCAACTTATATCATGAATTACTGGGAGTCATAAGACTTCATGAACAGTTGAATAATGTTTATGAATATCTAGATCTCTTCTTCTATACTTGTCAAGAAGAACTAGGCAGTCAAACAATAAATGGTAGATTGAAAGGGGTCTAGAACAACAGCATGTTACATCATTACAATATTTAGTATTCCAGGCATTAAGTCTCATTTTATGTTTTTAAATATCTATTTTTCTTGAGCGAGAAATAGTTTCAAAGTGCTTTTCCGTCATTTTAGAATGCATACAATTTATCATTTTAGAATGTATTTCATAGGAGGACATTGCAAGACTGGAATTGGGTGCTTCAGTGTGTGTGTGTGTGTGTGTGTGTGTGTGTGTGTGTGTGTGTGTGTGAGTCTGTATCTGTGTGTTTGCGCGCGCGCGCACGTGCGCTCTCGTGTGTGTATCTTTTATTCTCTGTTTAAACGTTAGATATATGCAAAGGACTACATTCTACCTGCTAGGCCTTTTTTTCACTTACACCAGTACTACTTTATTCTTTTCCTTTTGTTTTCTACAAGACAGGACATTTTTTGTCTCAGTTGCACTTCACCTCCAAACCATCTTTCTCTCCCTCTAGAATTTTGTGTTCATACCTATAAAAAAAAAGGAAAAAGAGAAAAAAAGAAAAACTGGTTGCACAGAACTCCTTGGAGCATTAAATCCACTGCCCCGTGTTTTATGGACGCACTTGATTGCTTCTGCTTGTTGCTATCGATTTCAGCCGAACTGTACACCGGCGTGTCGGCATTTCCTGACCTGCGAAAGTGTTATAGATAGGTATTTTTATTTTCTTTAGTTTTATTTTATTCTTTTATATCGAGGATAATGGAATAAACACTTATGTGCATTTTACATCCAGTCCCCGTGTGTATGCGGTTTTGTAAATTCTGTCATCTGTTCCCACCGGCACACAATGGCCTACTCTTACGAAAAGCGGAACAGGATTTAACGTGTGCGCAAGATGTTCTACGTGCGTTCACACACGGGGCCTCGGTTTATAGTCTCACCCGAAGGACTTTTGGGGAGAGCGGAGTCTGCACTTATGTTAACTCCAGGGGAAAATATCCCCTTGAACGACAATCGAACCCGGGTCGTCAGATTGCGAGCGCAATGTTCTGACCACTAGGCTAACTAGGTAAAGCGACCCTGAAGGTTGGAACAGAATCACTTCGTGGAAAACTCTTCAGAATGTAAACCACTTCATCTAAAACTGTTTTTGAAAAGTTTGTTGAGATTGTCTTCTAATAAGCTGGTGATGGTAGTGAGTGGTAGTAACTAATTGTGTGTTGAATTTGAGGGGAGCAAATTTAGTCATTTCGTTTATATTTCCATCTTTTCTTACACTTTTGTTAGATTTTTTTTCTTATTTGGTAATATTAGGGTTTTTTGTTTGAGCTTTTTAAAAACTGGTTTTTGCTTGTTTATGTGTTAGTTATTTGATAGGGGATGTGCGTGTGTGTGTATGTGTGTGCGCGCGCGCGCGTGTGTGTGTGTGTGTGTGTGTGTGTGTGTGTGTGTGTGCTGTGTGTGTGAAAATTTATGTGAGCTAATAAGTTAGTGTGTAATTAAGCAGATGTGTGTATGCATGTGCTTGCACACAAACACACACACACACACACACACACACACACTCACAAACATGCGTAGTATCATTCACACGCACGTACGAATGCACGTACGTGCACGTGCACACACACACACACACACACACAGCGCGCGCGCGCGCGCGCGCGCGCTCATCACTCACACACTCTCTCCCTCGCTTCGAATGAAACTCTAAATCAAGACTTTTTTTGCCAACGCGTGCAGAATATCTTACGCAAACGTTAAAACCTCTTCCGCCTTTCGGAAGAGTATGCCATTGATAAATTTATGCCTGCAGGAACGGGGGATGACAAACTGTACAAAAATAACATACACACGGGTACTGGCTGTGAAAAAAATAAAAGTAAGCGTTTGTCCCACTATCCTCGAAATATAAGAGCAATTAAGTCAACAATAATCTGCGCTTATGCTTCATGTGTTATGTGCACCACTTACAAAATAGAATATAAAATATATATAGAAAAAAAAAGCAAATGTATTGCTTATTCAATGCACCATCTGGAAATACAAAATTTGACTTGACTTGACTTGAATATTACCCCCCCCCCCCCCCCCTTCAACCTCCATTCCTGGGCTAACCTCTGGGGGTATGCAACCGTCTTTTCACCCCCCCCCCCCCACCCCCCCCCCCCCCCGGTCCTTCCCAACATCACCACCACTTTGGGGGGAAAAATTGGAATCCGTTTTACTGTATTACAGAGGGAAGTCATTCATATCACCCTTGTCTCCTCTCCGCGCTCTGTTCTGCTTGTGTGCACAGACAAACGCAGTTCTGCTTGTCCGGTCACACAAAGCAACCCTGCTGCTATTCATCAAGCCATCAGTGAAACCAGAGTAAAACAATCCGGATAGAAGGCTCCTTCTCACTTGAGGCATTAAACGTGCTCAAGCATTTTATGGGCACGCTTGATTCACACACCGCTCGTTGCCATCCGTCTGTTACCGATCGTTATACCGGCGTGTCGGGGCTTCGTTTTGATTAATGTGCTGAATAGAAAAAAGACAGTAAAGAGAGGGTTTTTTTTCTTAACATTGCAGGTTACAAACAAAGGAAATCTGTGTTGTAAAATGTTATAGGGGATATCACATTCTTGTCATTGATAAAAATCCATTTCGCTAGAGTTTGTGATGACATCTTCGAAGACCCATTCATTATTTTTTTATTTTTTTTGCGAATGTAGGATTGGATTGTGATGTGTTGTGTTGATTTGTTTTGTGTTGTATAGTGTTGTATTGTATTGTATTGTGTTGTATTGTGCTGTATTGTATTGTATTGCATTGCATTGTATTGTATTGTACAGTATTGTATTGTGTACTGTAAACATCCAAAAGACAAGTAATCAATCTCAAAATGAAGTGATATGAATTTTGTTTAGTCTCCCAAGTATATTTTGTTCGTGCGAAACGTTTTGGTGTTGTTTTGTGATTTCATGGCAGTCTGCCAACGTAAAATTCAATCATTGCAATAGTCTTTTGTTTGCGAAAGTTGGTTTGATTTAAAGCACGTTTTATTAAAAAGCCGTCCACAACTGTTTACTATTGTCAAAGTTGATATGCAAATGCAATACTGAGCGGGGGAGCGGATAAGCAAGATTCAGCGCTATGCAAATTCCACTTCTTCTTCTTCTTCTTCTTCTTCTTCTTCTTCTCTTCTTATTATTATTATTATATTATTATTATTATTATTATTATTATTATTATTATATTGTTGTTGTTGTTGATGTTGTTGTTGTTGATGTTGATGTTGTTATTATCATTATAATTGTTATTGTTATTATTATTATCAACATCAGCAGAAGCAGCATCCGTAGTAGTAGTAGTAGTAGTTGTAGTAGTTGTAGTAGAAGTAGTAGTAGTAGTAGTAGTAGTAGTAGTAGTAGTAGTTTTATTGTTGTCGTCGTCATCATTATTATTATCATCATCATTATT
>CM054155.1:13711313-13721313 GCA_028751875.1 Rapana venosa
TCCCTATCTGTCTCTCTGTCTCTCTCTCTGTCTGTCTGTTTGTCTCTATCTATCGATCGATCTCTATCTTTTCTCGCTCTCTCTCTCTCTGCCTGTCTCTCTCTGTCTGTCTCTCTCTGTCTGTCTGTCTCTCAATCTGTCTGTTTGTCTCTCTCTCTCCCTCTCTCTCTCTCTCTCTCTCTCTGTCTCTCTCTCTCTCTCTCTCTCTGCTCTCTCTCTCATTATAACAGCAGTCACCTATGTACAGCAGAAATCCATACTAAAGTTAGCAGACAGGGAAAAAAGCTGGTTCCAAACTGTGCTGACCTTTAGCAGTGTCTGTGAGGATGAAGCCAATTGCTTTGCTTTGCAGATGGCCCTTAGCTTGGGTATCTGCTACAAGAGTGCTTGTGTGTGTGTGTGTGTGCATCTTTATTTTTGTTTTTCTCTATCGGTCAGTGGGTCTGTGTGTCTGTCTGTTGGTCAGTCTGTCTTTCAGCTGTCTGGCTCTGTCCCTGACTCTCTTTTACTCTGTGTTTTCTCTGTCTCTTACTCTCTTGGGTCTCTGTCTTTTTGTCTGTCTGTCTGTCCTCTTTCTCTCACTCATTCTCATTCTCTTCCTCCTCCTGTCATCTCTGTTGCGTCTCTCACTTTTGTCTGTCTCTCTCTTTTTCCACTCTTCTCATTCTCTTCCTTCTCTGTTATTCTTGTCTTCTCTCACTTTTGTCTGTCTGTCTCTCTTCACTTCACTCTCTGTATCCTCTTTCAGTCTGCTCTCTCACTCTTCTTCTCTCTTCTTCTCTCACTCTCTCTCTGTGTGCTCTATCTTTCTGTCTGTCTCTCTCTCACTCTCTCTTCTCTATCTCGCTCTTTCTCTCACTCTCAGAGTCTAGGAAGCATTGTGTGTCTGTCATCGTGAAAGACAGATTGTTTTGCACTGGACATACTATAAAAAACTAATGCCTTTTGTTTGTGCGCCATAGCTTCTTTAGCTTGTGTGTTTATTCTCGTAAAAACAATCTCACACTATACGTTGCAGTATAGCACAAATGCTATATGCCATTGCTGTGCGCCACTCATACGTGTCTACCAACACACACACTCACACACACATCATACACGCGCGACACAAAGCCAAACTGCAGCACGTGCGGTGCGCACAACATAACTGCCATACGCACATGTCACATGCCACACCATACATGCACCATCACGCAGTATGCACACAAATACACGCAACGGACAGTATCACGCACCTGCACGCACTTGCTCAAATGCTCTCTCTCTCCTCATCCTCTCATCTCTCTTCTTTCATCATCCTCTATCTTCCTCTCTCCTCTACCCATACACCCACACACACACACACAGACACAACACACAACACACACACACACACATTGCTAATTCAAATCTCTGTGTTTGCTAGGAAAGCGGGGGATGCGGTTCTCTCTGTCTTTCGTCTGTCTTCTCTATCTCTCTTTCTCGTGTGAGCTCTGTCAACAAAGCAGAATAAAATACAGATGGAAAAACAAACGCAACCGGCAGATGCATACAGAGAAAAACTAGACACAACATTTTCTGCTTCGTTCCTTTGCTACACCTGTGATGTTCAACAATGGTGACACTGTTTGTATGTGACTGGGATTTTTACCCACCATGAAGGTAGCTACATTCCGACTTCGTGAATGAGACAGGCTCAAGACCATGTCAGCCAAGTTAATGACAACGTGTTTCAAGTTGTACAGTTGATATTGTTGGAAATCATGTAAGGGGGAGGGGGGAGGGACGGCGAAACGATGTGAACGTAATAATGGCAAAATGGAAAAATAAAAAACAATACTGAGATACAGACAGATGAAATAAGCCAGGAAGAGAGAAGGAGAGATAGACAGATGCTGGGTGTACTGAAAGAGGGGGGAAAAATAACAAGCAGTCTCTACAAAAACAAAACCCAAAAACCTCTTTGAAAGAGGCAGACATTTTTTCTACTAATAGTTTGTTTTCTGTTTCCAATTTTGGTGCCCAAAAGAGATTGAGGTGGGTTGGGGGGTTTTTATTGTTGTTTTTCTTTTCCTTCGTTCCTCAGCTAGAGTTCCGAGGTTCACCGCTGGTGAGATTTTACGTATGCGACCGTTTTTTCCTACCGTGAAGGTAGCCGCATTCTGACTTCGGGGATGTATGCTGAATATGTTCGTGTTTTCGTAACCCACCGAACCCTGGCATGAATTAAGGGACCTCCAAGTCAAGTCAAGTCAAGTCAAGTCAAAAACACTTTAATTATCCCATGAAGGGCAATTACAATACTGACAGGCAGATTTGACGTGCATATTTGATCCTCTGGCATACACACAGATAGATAGATAGATAGATAGATAGATAGATAGATAGATAGATAGATAGATAGATAGATATGGACAGATAGATAGATACACGAAGAGAGATAATAAGGCACTGGCAAGTCTGCACTCGAAGTTGACCTCCTGGGGGGAGATCGTCAACATCCCCACCCTTTTAACTCACCCGACACTGCCGAGATTCAAACCACCACTTCAAGGATCCACGGGATCGAAGTCGCAACGGTCTTAACCACTCTGCCACAGCTTCCCTCCAACAGAGATCGAGATAAGTAGAACTGGGAGATAAAGGTAAAGGTAAAAAGGTAAAGGAGTCCCATAACCTATAAGGTCGTAGGGGAGCGAGGCGTCAGAGACCTCACTTCTCTAGGGCCAGCATATTGAGGGTGGCGCCCATCTCCTCTCCCTCGCTGCTTTACCTTCCCTGACCCTAAAGAGGGCAGGTATCCATTTACAGCTGGGTGAACTGGGGGAACTGTACTGAAGCCAAGGCGCGCAAACGGTCACTCATCCAAGTGGTAACCACGCTCGACGCTGCTTAACTTGGCTGGGGGAAAGCGAGTGCTCCGACCACTGAGCTATCCCGTCCCGGGAGATAAAACCTGAACGTAAAAACAAAAACGGTTTTCATTAAATGGACCACACACAAAAAATACGGATTTCAATTTTTTCGGTAAGGAAAAAAAATCTATTCTGTCGAGTATGTTAGTACTTCTACTGCCAGCATTTCTCCTACCCACAAAGTTGCTTCTTATTCAAAATGGCTGCTGCTCCGGGTACTTAGCCCTTCCTCTTGGGAGATGTCTGATTTGCATATAGAAAGACCGCAGCCACTCGCCATGGCTGCTTAACCAAGGGGGATAATTCATCAGCCAGGATTGGGCCCAGTAGGAGTTACCCCGCCTTTTGTTTGTCGCGTTAATCAGTTGACATGGTCGGGACTGTGAGCAGTTCATTTTTTGTGTGCTGGTCGTAAACAGTGAGAGATCAAGGCTTTGTTTCGGTGACAAAGGGGAGAAATAAAATGAAGAGTGAATAAAAAATGTGCGAATGATTGCCATACAGTTTTATGGGGGAGGAAGGGGGGGTGGCCTTACCATGAGAATATGTTGGTTATTATGGTAAGAGGTTTTTGAGGGACGCTTTTTTTAATATTTTTGGTTTTGTTTAATGGGTGTTTTTGTTGTTGTTTTCAAGTATGTTTTGTATATCTATTATTTTTTTAATAAATATTAATATATATATATATGTTTGGTTTTTTTTATTATTTTATTTCAAGGATAATGGAATAAGCACTCGTGTGTTCTTTTACATCCCGTCCCCATGTGTATGCAGTTTTGTCAATTTTGTCATCCGTTCCCACCAGCACACAATGGTCTACTCTTTCCGTAAAGCAGAACATGTTTTAACGTGTGCACAAGATCTCTGTGTGAGTTTGTGTGTTTGTGTGTGTATGTGTGTGTTGGTTTATGATCTCATCTGACAGACTTGAATATGGATGAAAATGGTTTTCCCTTAGAAAACTCTCTTTGAGGAGTGAAACATTTCCAAAGTCTTCTGTTCTGATGAGCGCGTTGGCACCTCTCGTTCCAGCCTGTTTATGTGTACCACCGACTGTCTCTCCTTCCTCAAACATGGTCGTGCCTGGTACTCAAGTCTCCCTCCTGGGAGAATGTCTAATTTTCATACAAAAAAGTATTGTCATTCCCACGGGATAGATTTAACCACGGTAGGCCGGTAAGTCATCCATCAGCTCTCGAATCAAGTTTAGTAAGAGTTACTCCACCTGTTTTATTTGCCATGCTTTAATCCGTTTACGTCGTTCTGTCTGTGGTATCTTTAGTTGTATGTCTGTTTCCAAGGTTTAATCAGTTTACATTGTTTTGACTGTGGTATATCTGTCTGTTTGTTTGCCGTGTTTAAATCAATTTACATTGTTCTGCCTGTGGTATCTCTAGTATAAAAAAAATGTAAGGTGTGTGTTTATTTGCGTGTTAAATCAGTTTACATCGTTCTGACTGTGTTATCTTTGATTGTATCTTTGTACCCACCCATGCTAGTCTTGAACAAGATAGTGAAGGATAATTTAATATGGGACCAATATAGGTATGACTGTATTATGCAAGACATGTTGGTCAATCAAACTAGACAGTCTTAATTGGACAAAACTCCAGATATTGCCAGACATGGGACATGCTGATTCGAGCAAGAGGAGCTCAAGAAACTGACAGAAAGGCCTTTGCTTGCATCTCCAAAGAGATATCATCCCCCCACCCCTACCCCCACCCCACCCCACGCACTTCTTCTGGACCAGATGGTATCAAGTATTTGAGTAGATAGAAGTGGAGGAATCTGAGAGCAGGCAATGAACTACAGCTTCATTACCATAACAAACGTGGTTTGTCTTAGTACAATATTTGAATTCCCTAAAAGTACCTGTCTGCCTATCTGTCTGTCTGTCAGTCTCTGTCTGTCTGTCTGTCTGTCTGTCTGTCTGTCTGTCTCTCTGTCTCTCTCTCTCTCTCTCTCTCCTCTCTCTCTCTCTCTCTCTCTCTCTCTACCATTTAAAAAATCAGCACATGAAGTTTATGTGAAGAGAAAGATGTCAGTGCATTAAACCCTTTGTAGTATCTGAAAAGATGAAAAATAGCTGATAACACGATATATAGTGAAATACCAAACGGAACCAAAGCTTGAAGTAGTAGAAAAGAGATAGGCACGAACTTAAAGAGTGACCGTGTATTGGAAGAAGACTAGTAAATCTTGATTATGATGCCAAGTAAACACTGTATGTGTGGGATTTGTATAATGCAAAATCATCTCTGATGAAAAAATATATTTCCAAAATTGTAGCAGGTACGTCAATAAACCCAGCACTTTTCATAAGTTATACATACCCATAAGGTTTCTTCTTCTTCACCAAACGCTCAGACAGCAACTATTGTCTGTCCTACCAGTGAAAATGCGTTGCGCTGCAAAGTCAGGCCCAGCAAATCCAACTTCGACATGGGAGAGAATCGTTCTCTTTTAAGTCAGTCTGGACAAAAGGCAAGAAAACGAACCAAGAAGGCAGAAACTAGACAAGAAGGAAGTTACAGAAAGAGAAAAGGAGAACAAGGAGGCAACATAGGGAGGGATAGAAAAGTGGGAATTCCTAGCACAGAATTTCAAGACAGTGGGGGAAGGTGTTCATAGGGACAGGCCCCCGGCATCCCTTGAGGGAGACTACGTTTCCACACTCCTGAAACAGTCATCCTGGCCCTAGAGCTTCCATTACTTTTATTGGCGATACTTGATTTACATACAAAGGAGTGGGCGTCATTTGGCACTGATTAATGAAGCAAGTAGATAAGACATCAGCAGGTTAGAGCCTGGCACACAAGGAATTACCCCCTCTCCTACCTCCCCCCCCCCCCTTTCCTCTAGTTCTGTAGCCATGGTAATCAGTTTGCACTATACTGCTTGTGGTCAGTTTATGTCCTTTGGGTTGGTCGTAACATAAATAAATCATGGACACTGGCGTCATGTTTAAGCATCAAGCTGGTATGCAAATACCTAAACGGGGGTGGGGAATATCTGTTCCATATGCAAAAATCTGACCAAAGATGAACCTCAGAGCTCTAGCCGAGGAGCGAAAACAAAAATCCAACATGCTTGCAAGGGACTGAAGCTAAAATCGATGTTAAACCTTGATAAAGGAAAAAGAAACTTCAGCCAGTGGTTCAGCATAGACTGAAATCAATATCATTCAGAACGTGAGTCTGACACTCTCACCTTGAAACTGCTTCAGCATCCCCCCAACTTCCCAGCACACACACACACACACACACACACACACACACACACTCACACACAAAATTTACAAAACTACACACATCCTCACACACACACAATTTACAAAACTGCATACACACGGGGACTGGATGAAAAAAAGCATATGAATGCTTATTCCATTATCCACCATAAAAAAGAATAAAGAACAACACACACACACACACACACACACACACACACACACACACCACCACCACCACCACCACCACCACCACCGCCACCACCAACACCACCATCACCACCACCATCATTAACTATAAAGATGACCCAACAGTTATCAATACTTCCACCAGCATGAATGGCATTGTTGAGATGAACAACATTCAACATCCCTGCTACAGCCACCCCACTCCACCCCCACCCCAGGCAAAGTGTCAACATTTCACAGAACTCTTATCAACGTCACTGACAAAATAGACGAAGTGAGGGAGAAAAAGACAAACATAAAGGGATAGCAAGAAAGACTTCGTCTGAGTAGACAAAAAAATATCATTCAAAAGTTTTACCCAAAACTACCAGCTTAGGAATGAGTTATACAATCTAATGTGGGTTATAATATATAGAGAGATGGTGATAATTCTATTCAGCAGGAGAGAGGAGGAGACATAAAGTAGAGCGGTACTGGACTAGTTTGGTTTTGTTTGGTTTTGTTTTTTAGTCTGGACGATCTCTTCTCTATTCCAAAAAAAAATTCTGGAAAAGGTGTTTGGAGTGGTCTAGGTCTGTGGTGTGGGATCAGTAGTCCCCCTTGAGACCTGTACTTTGGCCAGAGTCCTCTGTCATGGAATTTATGTCTGACATCTATAACAGTTTCAGTGTGGGTGAGAAGTTTTTTATCTTTGACTCTCTCTCTCTCTCTCTCTCTCTCTCTCTCTCTCTCTCTCTCTCTCTCTCTCTCTCTCTCTCTCTCTCTCTTTATCTATCTATCTATCTCTCTCTCTCTCTCTCTCTCTCTCTCTCTCTCTCTCTCTATATATATATATATATATATATATATATATATAATATATACATATATATATATAGAGAGAAGAGATATAGAGAGAGAGATGTGTGTGTTTGTGAAAGTGTGGGGGGTGGCTGGCTAGCTGGCTGGCTGGTTTGTCTCTCTGGCAATCATTTCTTTGCTTTTTGTTTTAGTCTGTGTTGTGGGCTGTGCTGTTTTGTCTGTGAGTCTCAGTTGTATCCTGTGTCTGTGCTTGTAGCTGTACATTTACCTCTCTTTCTAAGTCTCTGTCTTTGTCTTTGTCTGTGCTTCTGGGGTTTTCTTGGTGTCTGTCTCTGTCTCTCTTTGTCTCTCTGTGTCTCTCTGTCTCTGTCTCTCTATCTTTCTGTCCTTCCTGTCAGTGTTTTCGTTCTCTGACTGTGTCTGTGTCTGTCTGTCTATCTGTCTGCCCCCCTCTCTCTCTCTCCTCTCTCTCTCTCTCTCTCTCTGTCTCTCTCTCTCTCTGTCTCTGTCTCTCTCTCTCTCTCTCTCTCTCTCTCTCTCTCTCTGAGTCAAGAAAGGTGTTACGTTCACTGTCAGCGTTAAAAGACAGATCGTGGAATTCGCTAGAAAATATGAAGAAAAAGATTAATAACACGTTCTGCATCATTTCTGCTATGAATGATTTTCTTTCATAAACTCCCGAAACTGTTAACATGACAGTGGTAAAGCAGAGTAAGAAAAGACATTCAATCCAGAGAGAAATAAAGACACAGACAGAGACAAAGCAGGGTATGAGGTACACAGTAGATATGAGAAAAATCGACCGTGTGGAAACAAAAAATAACAGCAGGAAAAGATCAAGTACTTGCACATCGTTATAAGTATTGTAAATTTGATACACAGACCCAACGATTAAAAACATGTGGGACAGAAATATTAGAAAAGATAGAATACAAGTCTTTTCTTTAAAAAGAAATAGAGAAAAGCTGTCTCTCAAATATGTGTGAAACAGTATTAAAAGTCTTTCGATCTGAGAAGTATGTTAGAACCTCCAGTGTCGGTCTCTGTTATACATACCACCGAATTTCTTGAACATTACTGTAAAATGACTGTGACTGGTCCTCGGCTCTCTCTTTCTCTCTCTCTCTCTCTCTCTCTCTCTCCTGAGGGATGTCTAATTTGCATATAGAAAGACCCCTAGTTATTCCCACAGGCTGCCTTAACCAAGGCCGGTAAGCCATCATTGGGTCCAATAGGAGTTACCCCGCCTTTTGTTTGTCAGGTTAATCAGTTGACATCTTTTTGGCTGCTGTATGTTCGCTGTGTGTGTGTGTGTGTGTGTGTGTGTACTTGTCCAAAATAGAATAATGAGGAGTTGAGGTTTAATCAAGCAGAATAGGAGTGAGGGGAAGAACAGTGGGAATGATTGCCTACCGGTTTATGATTGCTGTTAGGATGAGGATATGTTGGTCATTGGTATATAGGGAAAGAGATGGTTTCTGATGTGCCACATTTGGGGTTCTTTTCTGATCCAATTTGCCAAAGCTGCTTTCCCCCTTCACTGCGGGGTTCTCTTAGTTTTAGGTGAAATTATTAGGAAAGAGATTTGTCTGACAGTGTTGTGAAATACTCTTCACGATCATTATGCGGAAATTCCCATTGTAACTTAAACAGCTTTTTCAAACGGTGCCGTTCAGGTAGAGGGTGATCGTGATACAAAGACAGAAACAGATACGCAGACACACAGACAGAGAGATTTGTCTGACATTGTTGTGAAATACTCTTCACGATCATTATGCGGAAATTCCCATTGTAACTTAAACAGCTTTTTTCAAACGGTGCCGTTCAGGAGAGAGTGCAGACTCCACTCTCCCCCAAAGTCCTTCAGATGAGACTATAAACCGAGGTCCCGTGTGCGAACGCACGCAGAACATCTTGCGCAGACGTTAAATCCTGTTCCGCTTTTCATAAGAGTAGGCCATTGTGTGCCGGTGGGAACAGATGACAGAATTTACAAAAACCGCATACACACGGGGACTGGATGTAAAAAAGCACATAAGTGCTTATTCCATTATCCTCGGTATAAAAGAAAACAAAAAAAACAGAGAAGCACAGAGAGACCAAAATAGTTAGTTGTCATTTCCTTGACAGTGTTGTTGCTGAAACTAGCGGGCATTCCAATTCAGCCACGTTGTTTACAGCCCCGCCAGGCACAAACTGTGAACAATACACACAAAGACTTCAGACCCTACATCATTCTTCTACAAGGAAGTTCACAGCAAAATCAATTATCTCAGTGGGCTACTAACTGAACGTGCAGTTGATAAAATCTTTACTGGAGAAATGTTGTGAATCCCGAATAAATCTAAACAGACAATATAGCTTTTAATGTCAAAAACAAATAAGCAAATCTCTTAATGCTTATTTTCAAGTTTCGTTGTCATGTTAAAATAACAAGCAGGACCATTTTATCATTACGTACTTTTCACAAGATTATTCTGGAAGATTCTCAGTCAAATATTTTAACAAGGTTCTTTTAAGTTAACCATCGCTTACTCTAAAATCTAATGCAATGCAATAAACTTCACAGGAATAATACACATTTGTTGAATATATCTGAGGAAGCTCAACCAGAAATCCTCATATAATGACATTCAGCAAAATGAAGGCAACACAGTATGTCCAGCTTGAAAGACAGGAAAGAAAAAAGTAAAATACCGAGACTAACGATTCAAAAAGCCTTTCCTGGTGAACAATATCTAAGATTTTTTTAGGATGTACCCTCAAAATTCACGTAGGTATCTTTCAAACCTCAACACACTTAATTCATAAACTCATGAATACCAGTAACATTTCCAACTACCTAAACCAACCGTCCCGTCCCTTGAGCTTCAATGTTTCTCAT
>CM054155.1:13731313-13738813 GCA_028751875.1 Rapana venosa
TGCTAAGTGCAGTGATTGACTTTGCTAAGTGCACTGATTGACTGTGCTAAGTGCAGTGATTGACTGATAATAATTGACTTTGCTAAGTGCAGTGATTGACTGCTAATGATTGACTTTGCTAAGTGCAGTGATTGACTTTGCTAATGATTGACTTTGCTATGTGCAGTGACTGACTGTGCTAAGTGCAGTGATTGACTTTGCTAATGATTGACTGTGCCAAGTGCAGAGATTGACTTTTGCTGATGATTGACTGTGCCAAGTGCAGTGACTGACTTTGCTAAGTGCAGTGATTGACTTTGCTAAGTGCAGTGACTGACTTTGCTAAGTGCAGTGATTGACTTTGCTAAGTGCAGTGACTGATTTTGCTAATTGCAGTGATTGACTTTGCTAAGTGCAGTGATTGACTTTACTAAGTGCAGTGATTGACTTTGCTAAGTGCAGTGATTGACTTTGCTAAGTGCAGTGATTAACTTTGCTAATGATTTACTGTGCCAAGTGCAGTGATTGACTTTGCCATAGATTGGCTTTGCTAAGTGCATTGATTGACTGTGCTAAGTGCAGTGATTGACTTTGCCATAGATTGGCTTTGCTAAGTGCAGAGATTGACTGTGCTAAGTGCAGTGATTGACTTTGCTAAGTGCAGTGATTGACTTTGCTAAGAGCAATGGTTGACTCTGCTAAGTGCAGTGATTGACTTTGCTAAAGATTGGCTTTGGTAAGTGCAGAGATTGACTTTTCTAAAGACTGACTTTGCTAAGTGCAGAGATTGACTTTGCTAAAGATTGGCTTTGGTAAGTGCAGAGATTGACTTTGCTAATGATTGACTTTGCTAAGTGCAGAGGGTTAAGATTGGCTTTGCTAAGTGCAGAGATTGACTTTGCTAATGATTGGCTTTGCTAAGTGCAGAGATTGACTTTGCTAATGATTGGCTTTGCTAAGTGCAGAGATTGACTTTGCTTAAGATTGACTGTGCTAAGTGCAGTGATTGACTTCGCTAATGATTGACTGTGCTAAGTGAAGTGATTGACTTTGCTAAGTGCAGCGATTGACTTTGCTAAGTGCAATGGCTGACTGTGCTAAGTGCAGTGATTGACTGTGCTAAGTGCAGTGATTGACGGTGCTAATGATTTACTTTGCTAAGCGCAGTGATTGTCTTTACTAAGTGCAGTGATTGACTTTGCTAATGATTGACTTTGCTAAGAGCAGTGATTGACTATGCTAAGTGCAGTGATTGACTTTGCCAGTGATTGACTTACTAAGTTCATTGATTGACCTTGCTAATGATTGACTGCTAAGTGCAGAGATTGACTTTGCTAAAGATTGGCTTTGGTAAGTGCAGAGATTGACTTTGCTAATGATTGCTTTGCTAAGTGCAGAGGTTAAGATGGCTTTGTAGTGCAGAGATTGACTTGCTAATGATTGGCTTTGCTAAGTGCAGAGATTGACTTTTCTAATGATTGGCTTTGCTAAGTGCAGAGATTGACTTTGCTTAAGATTGACTTTGCTAAGTGCAGTGATTGACTTTGCTAATGATTGACTGTGCTAAGTGACGTGATTTACTTTGCTAAGTGTAGCGATTGACTTTGCTAAGTGCAATGGCTGACTGTGCTAAGTGCAGTGATTGACGGTGCTAAGTGCAGTGATTTACTTTGCTAAGCGCAGTGATTGTCTTTACTAAGTGCAGTGATTGACTTTGCTAATGATTTACTTTGCTAAGCACAGTGATTGTCTTTACTAAGTGCAGTGACTGACTGTGCTAACGATTGACTTTGCTAAGTGCAGTGATTGACTTTGCTAATGATTGACTTTTCTAAGTGCAGGGATTGACTTTGCTAACGATTGACTTTGCGAAGCGTAATGATCGTCTTTTCAAAGTGCAGTGATCGACTTTGCTAACGATTGGCTTTGCTAAGTGCAGTGATTGACTTTGCTAAAGATTGGTTTTGCTAAGTGCAGAGATTGACTTTGCTAAAGATTGGCTTTGCCAAGTGCAGATTGACTTTGCTTAAGATTGGCTTTGCCAAGTGCAGAGATTGACTTTGCTCAGTTCAGTAACAGACTGCTGGTGTGTGTTGTTTTCAGGCGAAGTGGGCAAGGAGATGTACATCGTCAACAGAGGTCGTCTGCACGTGGTGGCGGACAATGGCAAAACTGTCCTGGCCACTTTGAACCTGGTAAGGTCACTGCTTCAGCTTTTCTGTGTGTGTGTGTGTGTGTGTGTGTGAGTGTGAGGTGAGTGATGTGTAAAGTTGTGTGGTGAGTGCGTGTGTGTGTGTGTGGGGTGTGTGTGTGTGTGTGTGTGTGTGGTGTTTGTTGTAAGTGTTAGTTGTTTGTGTGTGTTTGTGTGTGCGAGCGTGTGTGTAATGGCGGGGGGGGGGTCGGGAGGGGGTTGTTTGGGGTGTGTAGTGCGGGTGTAGTGTGGCGTGTGTTTATGTGTATGTGGTTTTTTTAATTTATTTATTCTTTTTTTCGAGAAGAATAGCACCATGTACTTTTTCATCCATCCCTGGTTATGCAGTTGAAATTTTGTCATCGTCCCACCGGCATACAAAGGTCTACTCTTCCGAAAAGTGGAACGGGTTTTAACGTGAACGCAAGATGTTCTGTGTTCGTTCGCACACGGGACCTCGGTTTATAGTCTCATCCGAAGGACTTTTGGGGAAAGTGGAGTCGGCACTGATGTTAACTCCAGAGGAAAATATCCTCTTGAACGAGATGTGTGTATGTGTGATGTATTTAGGTGGCCGTTTGGTCCTGTTTGTCCAGATGTCTGTGCTTGTGTTTCTCTCTCTCTCTCTCTCTCTCTTCTCTCTCTTTTCTCTCTTCTTCATCTCTCTCTCTCCCTCTCTCTCTCTCTCTCTCTCTCTCTCCCTCTCTCTCTTCCTGCCCTCTCTCTCTCTCTCTCTCTCCTCCTCTCTCTCTTCTCTCTCCTCTCCTCTCTCTTCCTCTATCTCTCTCATTCTTGTAGAAGTGTAGAAGTATGTTAGTAGTGTAGTAGTAGTAGTTAGTAGTAGTGTCAGTGGCATGTGTAGTATTAGTAGTGTTGAGTCGTAGAGTAGTCTTATCAGTCTAGAGTCTAGTCGTAGCTAGAGTAGTAGTTAGTGAGTAGTCGTACGCATATGTGTACTTAGTCAGTAGAACAGTATCTAGCAGCAGCACTCAGCTCTCAGTACGTAGTAGTAATAGTAGTAGTATAGCAGCAGCAGCAACAAAGTAGTACAACAGTCAGATCAAGTAGTTAGTTAAGCAAACAGCAACAGTTAGTATCTAGAGCAAGCAGCAACATAGTAAGTATAAGCAGCAGCACATAGTAGTACAAGCAGCAGCAACATGTAGTCTAAGCAGCAACATAGTGCACAGCGGCAGCAGCAGTACTAGTAGTACTAGTATCAGCAGCAGCAACATAGTAGTACTAGCAGCAGTAGCAACATTAGTAGTACTAGCAGCAGCAACAATAGTAGTACTAGCAGCAACAACAATAGTAGTACTAACAGCAGCAGCAACAATAGTAGTACTAACAGCAGCAACAATAGTAGTACTAGCAGCAACAACAACAATAGTAGTACTAGCAGCAACAACAACAATAGTAGTACTAACAGCAGCAGCAATAGTAGTACTAACAGCAGCAACAATCGTAGTTCTAAAGCAGCAACAATAGTAGTACTAGCAGCAGCAACATTAGTAGTTGTACTAGCAGCAGCAACAATAGTAGTATTAGCAGCAGCAACAGTAGTAGTACTAGCAGCAGCAGCAACAGTAGCAGTACTAGCAGCAACAACAACAACAATAGTAGTACTAGCAGCAGCAACAACAATAGTAGTACTAACAGCAGCAACAACAACAATAGTAGTACTAGCAGCAACAACAACAACAATAGTAGTACTAGCAGCAACAACAACAATAGTAGTAGTAGAAGCAACAATAGTAGCACAAGCAGCAACAACAATAGTAGTGCTACAGCAGCAACAATAGTACTAAGAGTAGCAGCAGCAGCAACAATAGTACTAAGAGTAGCAGCAGCAGCAACAATAGTAGTACTAACAGCAGCAACAATAGTAGTACTAGCAGCAGCAACAGCAGCAACAATAGTAGTACTAGCAGCAGCAACAATTGTAGTACTAGCAGCAGCAGCAATAGTAGTACTAACAGCAGCAACAATAATAGTAGTACTAGCAGAAGCAGCAGCAACAATAGTAGTAGTAGCAGCAGCAACAACAGTAGTACTAGCAGCAACAACAATAGTAGTACTAGCAGAAGCAGCAGCAACAACAATAGTAGTACTAGCAGAAGCAGCAGCAACAACAATAGTAGTACTAGCAGAAGCAGCAGCAACAACAATAGTAGTACTAGCAGAAGCAGCAGCAACAACAACAATAGTAGTACTAGCAGAAGCAGCAGCAACAACAACAATAGTAGTACTAGCAGAAGCAGCAGCAACAACAATAGTAGTACTAACAGCAGCAACACAATAGTAGTACTACAGAGCAGCGCAACAACAACATAGTAGTACTAACAGCAGCCAACAATAGTAGTACTAAGCAGCAAAAAGCAGACAACACAACAATAGTAGTACTAACAGCAGCAACAATAGTAGTACTAACAGCAGCAACAACAATAGTAGTACTAGCAGAAGCAGCAGCAACAACAATAGTAGTACTAGCAGAAGCAGCAGCAGCAACAATCGTAGTACTAACAGCAGCAACAATAGTAGTACTAAGAGCAACAACAATAGTTGTACTAACAGCGGCAATAATAGCAGTACTAACAGCAGCAGCAGCAACAACAACAATAGTAGTACTAACAGCAGCAACAATAGTAGTACTAACAGCAGCAACAATAGTAGTACTAACAGCAGCAGCAACAATAGTAGTACTAACAGCAGCAACAATAGTAGTACTAACACAGCAGCAACAATAGTAGTACTAACAGCAGCAACAATAGTAGTACTAGCAGCAGCAACAATAGTTAGTACTAGCAGGCAGCAGCAACATAGCAGTAGTAACTAGCAGCACAAAACAACAATAGTAGTACTAGCAGCACAACAACAATAGTAGTACTAGAAAAGCATAAGACAACAATAGTAGTACAGCAGCTAACATAGCAGTACTAGCAGCAACAACAATAGTAGTACTAGCAGTCAGCAGCAACATAGAGTACTAGCGCAGCTAACAACATAGTAGTATAAGCAGACAGCACAACAATAGTAGTACTAGCAGCAACAACAACAATAGTAGTACTAGCACGAGCAGCAGCAACAATAGTAGTACTGCAGATACACCAACAATAGTAGTACTAACAGCACAACAATAGTAGTACTAACAGCAAGCAACAATAGTAGTACTAACAGCAGCAAACAATAGTAGTACAAACAGCAACAACAACAATAGTAGTTAACAGCAGCAACAATAGCAGTAGTAACAGCAGCAGCAGCAGCGCAAATATACTTAGCACAACAACAACAATAACACACAACACAAATAGTACTAGCAGCAACAACAACAATTAGTAGTCTACAGCAGCAACATAGTAGTACTAGACACGCAGCAACAATAGTAGTACTAACAGCAGCAACAACAGTAGTACTAGCAGCAACAACAATAATAGTACTAGCAGAAGCAGCAGCAGCAACAATCGTAGTTCTAACAGCAGCAACAATAGTAGTACTAACAGCAGCAACACAAGTAGTACTACACAACAGCAACAATAGTCAGTAACTAACAGCAACAAACAATAAAACCACCCACAGTACTAACAGCAGCAGCAACAGCAGCAACAACAACAACAATCGTAGTTCTAACAGCAGCAACAATAGTAGTACTAACAGCAGCAGCAGCAGCAGCAGCAACAATAGTAGTACTAACAGCAGCATCAGCAGTAACAACAATAGTAGTACTAATAGCAGCAACAATAGTACTAAGAGCAGCAGCAGCAGCAGCAGCAGCAACAATAGCAGTACCAACAGCAGCAGCAGCAACAATAGTAGTAGTAGCAGCAGCAGCAACAATAGTGGTAGAAGCAGCAGCAGCAGCAACAGTAGCAGTTCTAGCAGCAGTACCAATAACAATAGCAGTACTAGCAGCAGCAACAATAGTAGTACTAGCATCAGCAATAATAGTAGCACTAGCAGCAGCAACAATAGTAGTACTAACAGCAGCATCAACAGCAGCAGCAGCAGCAACAATAGTAGTACTAACAGCAGCAACAATAGTAGTACTAACAGCAGCATCAACAACAGCAGCAGCAACAACAGCAACAACAGCAGCAGCAGTCACAGTGTGTGGCCTGTCTGTCTGTCTGATGTTGTGCAGGGAGCTATTTCGGGGAGATCAGCATCCTCAACATGGGCACTGCGGGCAACAGGCGCACGGCCAGTGTGAGGTCGGTGGGCTACTCTGACCTGTTCTGCCTGGCCAAGAAGGACCTGTGGGACGTGCTGAAGGAGTACCCCGCTGCCAGGGTCAAGCTGGAGGCCATCGCGGTCAAGCGGCTGGCCAAGTACAAGAAGCAGCCCCTGGAAAAAGGTCAGTGTGGGTTGTTTTTCTTTTTAACGGTGGTTAGTAGTGAATTTGATGGTGATTGACAAAACGTTTGTGCTGAATTGAGGTTGACATTATCATCACCATCCCCTTTCCATGTGGGCTTAGAGGTCGTTATGTTGGAGTATTTGCAGGAGCATGCCATGAAACTCCAGGCCTTTTTCTTTAACAAACTCCTGATGGCCTAAAGTACAGAAGTGCTGTGCTTTATTCTCTAAGTACATAATTAATACGCAAGCAGGGAAGATCAATTACACTATGGGCTTAGAAATCATGCTTGTGATGTCATGCAGCATTCTCTAAAGTACACCCGGTAAACACGAATAAGAATACCTTGCATGCATCTTGTAGTTGAAAGAGGGATGGCTTCCGCCGAGGTCATCTTGTTCAGGAGACACGACCTGAAAAGTTCAGTGCTGTTCCCCCAACTAACTACTGTTTGGAGAACTAAGGGAGACGAAAGAATGTTTGAAATTGCCTGGAAGTATTTGAGAATGGGACGATTGTGTGAGAGGAAGCTGAGAACATCTGCATAATTGCCAGCTTGTTTGGGGCTTTTTTGTTTGTTTGTTTTGGGTTTGGTTTGGAGGGGGGGGGGGTTGTTGTTGGGTTTTAAGTTTGTTTGTTTGTTTGGTTTTTTGGGGGTTGTTTGGGGGGGTTCTTTTTGTTTGTGTTTGGTTTGTTTTTTGTTGTTGTTTTTGTTGTTGATTGTTGTTGGTTTTTTGTTGTTGTTGGGGTTTTTTTAGGGGGGGGGGGGGGGGGGGCTTTTTGTTTTCGTTTTCGGGGAGGGTTGTTTGTTGGGGGTTTGTGTTTGCTTTTTCGGGGGATGGGGGCCTTTGGGGGAGGTGTTGTTGTTGATGTCGGTTTTTCCCTTTTTATTTTTTTAGAGGGAGGGGGGCGTACTGTGTGGTGAAATTTGAATCATTTCTCTCGTTCGGCTTATCTTGATCAAATCCACTCCCAC
>CM054155.1:13746313-13751313 GCA_028751875.1 Rapana venosa
CCAGAAGAGAGAAAGGACAGAGAGATCGAGAGAGAGAGACAGAGAGGATCGGGAGAGAGAGAGAGAGAGAGGAGAGAGAGAAAAAAAACAAAGAGATACAGAGATAGAGTCAGAGAGAACAGACACAGAGAGAGAGAGAGGGGGTAGGGAGGGGATGGATGAGGAGAGAGAAATGGATAGAGAAAGATGAGGAGACAAGGAGGTAGGGATGCACACCAGGGTGTACACAGAAAAGTAATTGGAAAAGTTGACAACTTTGGTGACGGTACTAGACAGGTGTTTGTGTGGAGTTATCATGAAGGTCTGTCTGAGGTGACGTAGGGTGTGTGTGTGTGTGCGTGCGCATGCATGCGTGCGTGCATGCGTGTATGCTTGCATGCATGTTGTTGTTGTTGCTGTTGTTGGTTAGTTGGTTGGTTGGTTGGTTTGTGCCTGTGTATGTGTGTGTGAGATGGGGTGGGAAGTACATTTGTCTGTGCGGTTTTGGGGTGTGTGCATGTGTATGTGCTTGTATTTCGCATTATTACTATTGGACATTTAGATGAGAATAATGTTACATCATTTACGATCTCATCACCCATTCATTCCTTCATTCATGCATTCATTCATTCCTTCATTCATTCATTTATTCATTTAGTGACTTTTTTCATGGTGGAAAAACTAACCTTTTCCTCTTTTTTTTTTTTTTTTTTTTTTTTTTTTAATGTTTTGCAAACTACATAGTGGCAGACTTCAGAAACTTGTAATCTGTATATGATACCTTCACCACGTAATCACAGACACACACATTCATACACGCATATACACACACACGCACAAACACACACACACACACACGCACAACACACACACACACAACACACACCACGTACAACAACACAACACACACACCACACACACACAACAACAACAACATCACACGCACGCACAATACACACACACATACACACACACACACATACAAAATGTAATCAGCCAAACTTGCCTGCAACATTCAGGCTTTAAGACAGCATTGTGGATGATAGAGGGAAGACTGCATTGGAATTGATAGGGTCTGTGAAAAGAGACAGACAGACAGACTGAGACAGACAGAGACAGACAGAGACAGAGCAGAGAGACAGACAGCGAAGAGAGAGAGAGAGAGAGAGAGAGAGAGAGAGAGAGAGAGAGAGGAGAGAGGGGAGAGTGAGAGAGGGAGTGAGAGAGAGAGAGAGAGAGAGAAAAGGAGATGCTCACCAGGGTGTACAAAGAAAAGTAATTGGAAAAGTTGACAACTTTGGTGATGGTACTAGACGGGTGTTTGTATGGATTTATCAGGAAGGTCTGTCTGGGGTGAGGTAGGGTGTGTGTTTTGTGTGTGTGTTGTGTGTGTGTGTTGTGTGTGTTTGGTGTGTGTGTGTGTTTGGTGTGTGTTGTGTGGTGTGTGTGTGTGTGTGTGTGTGTGTGTGTTGTGTGTGGTGTGTGTGTTTGTTGTGTGTGTGTGTGTGTGTTGTGTGTGTGTGTTTGGTGTGTGGTGTGGTGTGTGTGGTTGTTGGTTGTGTTGTGTGTGTTTTCGTGTATGTGTTTGTTTAGTGTGTGTGTGCATGTTCGTGCGTGGCTCTGTGGATAAGTGTGTGTGTATGTCTGTCTGTCTGTCTGCCTGTCTTTGTCTATGTTTGTGCATCTGTGTATTTGTACGCACGTGCATTATCTGTCTCTGTACGTGTCTCTGTATCTGTCCCACATGTGTATGCGTGTACCCATGTGCTTTCATGCATATTTTCATGCGTGTGTGCGTACGTCTTATCAAATGGACAGATTCTCTCTCTCTCTCTCTCTCTCTCTCTCTCTCCTCTCGCTCTCTCTCTCTCTCTCTCTCTCTCTCTCTCTCTCTCTCACTCTCTCTCTCTCTCTCTCTCTCTCTCTCGCTCTCTCTCTCAGGTAGACACATGTCAATTTGAGCTTTTTCTCACTCCATCTTCCCACCCTCCCCCCCCCCCCCTTTTCCCCCTGCCCCCCCCCCCCTGCCCCCTCCCCTCCCTCCCGTCTCCCAAAAACAAAAAACACACCCACCATCCTCTTTCACACACTGTCACTTCCAAAACTGAACAAAATCCCTTGTGAGTGTCTTGAGTGAAGAAAGCCAAGAATAAAAGGATGGGAAAAGAACACGAAGAACAAAGGAAACAAAGACAGCAAAAAGGGCAAAGACAGATGCACACAAGAAACAACAAAAAGCAGATCTAAAGGTCTCTAAAAATAAAAAAAAAGTAAAGGAACAAAAGTACGACTAAAACAAAAAAGAAAATACAAGACCCAGCAGGGTAAAAAAAGACCTATTCATTGGAGAAACACGAACCCGTGGAAGTCAAAACAGTTTATTGTCATCCCACCCTCCAGCACCCTTATATTGCAATACAGCAACATCTCTCTCTCTCTCTCTCTCTCTCTCTCTCTCTCTCTCTCTCTCTCTCTCTCTTCTCTCTCTCTCTCTCTCTCTCTCTCTCTCTCTCTCGCTGCCCTCTTTCAATCTTGCACACACGTTAAAATCTAGTTCCGCTTTTCCGAAGAGTAGGCCATTGTGTGTCTGTGGGGAACGGATGACAAACTTGACAAAACTGCATACACACGGGGACTGGACGTAAAAAGCACATGAGTGCTTATCCCATTTTCTTCGAAATACAAGAACAAAAGAATAAATAGATAAATAAATAGATCTCCCTCTCCCTACCTCCCTCCCTCTCTTGCTTTCTGTCTCTCTGTCTCTGTCTTTCTCTCTCTCTCTCAATCAGTGAATGCATCAAAAAGCCACTGGCAATTTATTTGCATAAAGCTTTAAAAATCAGAAATACAGTATTTGCGTAGTTGAGGCATCATTCTTCTGTTTGTTAAAGTTTCCTGTGCAATATGCTATACATAACAGGATTGGACTGAAGTTGGAAAGGATCTTCCTGTGAACATTGCTTGTGTACCTACACCCATGACGCTTCGCTTTTTTTGCTTTTTTTAAATTCTTTTATATCGAGGATAATGGAATAAGCACTTGTGTGCTTTTTTACATCCAGTCCCACGTGTGTATGCAGTTTTGTAAATTCTGTCATCCGCTCCCACCGGCACACAATGGCCTACTCTTACGAAAAGCGGAACAGGATTTAACGTATACGCAAAGATGTTCTGCGTGCGTTCGTACACGGGACCTCGGTTTATAGTCTCATCCGAAGGACTTTGGGGGGAGAGTGGAGTCTGCACTGATGTTAACTCCAGGGGAAAATAATTATCCCCCTTGAACGGGCTTGTGGTTAGAAAGATATACGACGACAGAGAAACGAGGGGGAGGAGGGGGAATGGGGAGCGCCGGAGGGGTACAGTGTCTGCTGAAAAATAAGACCCAGGTTCAAACATACCAATGTTGTGCAAAAGAACATGAATTCCCAGTCAGGAGATAGTCTTTCATTTAAAAAAGTTCTTTTCTATTTTGTTTTTGTTTTTGTTTTTTTTGGGGGGAGGGACACACAACGGCAAGTGCTGTTTGTTTTTTGAGTTTATAAGAAAGAAAGAAAAAAAACACTCGCAGCCGGAAATGGGTAAACAAATTCAAGCTGTCTGAAGCTGGAGTGTGGCGACCCTTTACATACATCGATAGCTGCTAACAAGGCCTTGGAATTTAAAAAGATCGTTTTTGTATGTTCGTCACCTCTTGTTGGCCACTGTGGTAAACCGTTGTTTCTTTCGCCTTGTTTTGCGTTGGTGTTCATCACTCTTGCAGTTCCCCCCCCCCCCCTCTCTCTCTCTCTCTCCCTCTCTCTCTCTCTCGCTCTCTCCGCCTCTCTCTCTCTTCTCTCTCTCCTGTCTCCTTCTCTCTCTCCTGTTGTCTGTCTGTCTCTCTCTGTCTGCTCTGTCTCTCCTGTCTGCCTGTCTCTCTCTCTGTCTGTCTGTCTCTTCTCTGCTGTCTTCTGTCTCTGTCTCTTCTCTCTCTCTCCTCTCTCTCTCCCTCTCTCTCCCTCTCTCTCCTCTCTCCTCTCCTCTCTCTCCTCTCTCTCTCCCCTCCACCCCACTCTCTTTCACTCGCTCAACACCCTCCCCACTCTTTCTTTTTTTTTTTATTTATCTCTCTCTCCAAAATTCTCCAGCGACCTTTCTGTCGTCACCTTGTGGTGGTGGGTTTTTTTCTTTTTCCTTCTGTACCCATCTCTCATTTCAACACTGTCAAATAACTGTCGTCTGCTCGAGTCTCGGTCACGTGATTTACGAAGACCTAAACCGGATCAGCCGACAACTTCCATTCCCACGAGCGCCGCGTGCCAATCAAGTGCACCCGGAGAAGGAACCAGTCGAAAGTCGGTTACTGCTAGACGGTGTGTCAGCCAACGTAATTTAGCCTTCCGAGGCGAACTTTCTGATTTTGCCGGCATGTCGGAATTTTAAGTCCAGATTTTTTTGGATTTTTTTTGTTTTTTTTTTTTGTTTTTGTTTTTTTTTGGGGGGTGGCTGGGGGGAGGGATGTGAGGGTTGCGAAGATGCAAGTTATTCTACAGAATTTTTTTTAGCGAAAACTACTTTTTTATTTTAGGGTGGGTGGGTGGGTAGGGGATGGTGGTGGTGGTGGTGGTGGTGGTGGTGAAGGTGGTGGTGATTAAACATGCGGCGTCTGTACATGAAGTTACGTGTCAGACATGGTTGGGTTTTTTTCTTTTCTTTTTGAAGAAGAAGAAGAATGATTAACGGGGAAAGGTGAAGGTAAGGGAGGAAAAGAGATGAGACTACTAACGGATTGGGGCATCATTTAACCGACTTAATATCCTCCTCCACCCCTCCCCCCCCCCCCTCCTCTCCCCCCCACCCCCCCCCCCCCCCCTTCCACTCTCACACACACACACACACACACACACACACACACACACACACACACACACAAACAAACAACAAACACTTTCGACAGTTTGTTTAGTAAAAACACGTTAAAGAGCATGCGCTAGAATGATTTTCGTATTTTAAATCTTGCTTTTAGATTCCTTCTTTAT
>CM054155.1:13756313-13826313 GCA_028751875.1 Rapana venosa
CGGATGACAAAACTGCACACACGCAGGGACTGGATGTAAAAAAAACTCACGATCGCTTATTTCATAACCCCCAAACACAAAAGCACGCTGTTAAAGCATTACAATAAAATCATAACTGACACACACGATTATTCTAACGATAATCACTTCATACTTTTAATGCATACATTCTAATCATAACTGACACACACGAGTATTCTAACGATAATCACTTCACACTTTTAATACATTCTAATCATAACTGACGCACACGAGTATTCTAACGATAATCACTTCACACTTTTAATACATTCTAATCATAACTGACGCACCATTATTCTAACGATAATCACTTCATACTTTTAATGCATACATTCTAATCATAACTGACACACACGATTATTCTAACGATAATCACTCCACACTTTTAACACATTCTAATCATAACTGACACACACGAGTATTCTAACGATAATCACTTCACACTCTTCATTCTAATCATAACTGACACACACCATTATTCTAACGATAATCACTTCACACTCTTAATTCATTCTAATCATTACTGACACACACGATTATACATTTTAATGATAACTGACACACACCATTATTCTAATGATAATCACTTCACACTTTTAATACATTCTTATCATATCCGACACACGCCATTATTCTAACGATAACCACTTCACACTTCTAATACAATCTAATCATAACTGACACACACAATTATTCTAACGATAATCACTTCACACTCTTAATTCATTCTAATCATTACTGACACACACGATTATACATTCTAATGATAACTGACGCACACCATTATTCTAACGATAATCGCTTCACACTTTTAAAACATTCTAATCAAATCATAACTGACACACTCGATTATTCTAACGAAAGAGTTTTTCGAAAGAGTAGGCCATTGTGTGCCTGGTGGGAACAGATGACAAATTTTCACAAAACCGCATACACACGGGGACTGGATGTAAAAACACATGAGAGCTTCTTCCATTATCCTCGATATATCCTCGTCAAAATCCTTCGGATGAGACTATAAACCTAGGCCCCGTGTGCGAACGTATGCAGAACATCTTGCGTACACGTTAAATCCTGTTCCGCTGTTCGAAAGAGTAGGCCATTGTGTGCCGGTGGGAACAGATGACAAAATTTACAAAACCGCATACACACGCATAAATTTTCATTTTAAAAAAGCGCTTTGATTTGTTGCTTTACAAGATTCAGCGCTATATAAATTCCATACATTATTATTATTATTATTATTATTATTATTATTATCATTATCATTATAAAAGAATAAATGAACCAAAAATGAGAATCGCTAACCTCTGTTGTTGTTGTTTGTTTGTTTGTTTGTTTGTGCCAGGTGTGTGGAGGAACGTCGGGCGTCCACAGACTCCCAGCACGAGGTGGCCTTCACCCTCACCACCTCCACCCTCACCTCGTACAACGGCGCCTCCCCCCTCCGCTCCCCCTCCGCGCCCACTGCAGGCATCTCAGAACCTGCTGGCCGAGGCATCGCCCCCACCTTCGTCTCCCCTCCTTCCTCGCCCAAGACATCCCGCATGGGTTCTGGGGCCCCCCATCCTGTTGTTGCTGCTGCTGCTTCTGTGTCTCCTGCTGCTGCTGCCGCCGCTGTTGCTGCTGCCGCTCATGCCGTACAGCATCCTCACTCTTTGCAGCAGATGCAGCAGAAGACGTTCATGTCTATAGTGTCGGGTAGGCGCCGGAATGCTGGAGGAGGGGGGGTGTTTGTGTGTGTGTGTGTGTGTGTGTGTGGTGTGTGTGGGGGGGGGGGGTATTTGTGTGTGTGTGTGGGGGGGGGGGGTGTTTGTGGTGAGTGTGTGTTTTAGTGTAGTGTCAAAGTCAGAGTCAAATTTTTGTTTATTTCCAGATGGTACATTGAATAAGCAATGCATTTGTTGTTGTTTTTTAGCTAGCCATCTATCTAGGAACAAAAATTACTTAATAATAATATGTAGTGTAATGTAGTGTAGTGTAGTGTAGTGTAGTACAGTGTAGTGTAGTGTAGTGTAGTGTAGTGTAGTGTAGTGTAGTGTAGTGTAGTGCAGTGCAGTGTAATGTAGTGTAGTGCAGTAGCAGTGTAGTGTAGTGTAGTGCAGTGCAGTGCAGTGCAGTGGAGTGCAGTGGAGTGCAGTGCAGTGCAGTGCAGTGCAGTGTAGTGTAGTGTAGCGTAATGTAGTGTAGTGCAGTGCAGTATAGTATAGTGTAGTGTAGTGCAGTGTAGTGTAGTGTAGTTTAGTTTAGTGTGGTGTGGTGTGGTGTGGTGTGGTGTGGTGTGGTGTAGTGTGGTGTAGTGTAGTGTAATGTAGTGCAGTATAGTATAGTGTAGTGCAGTGCAGTATAGTATAGTGTAGTGTAGTGTTGTGTAGGATAGCGTTTGTTGCTGCTGCCGTTGCTGGTTTTTTTTGTCGCTATTGCTGTTGAACTTGTGGACAGATAAAAAATGGTCTTGAGGGCAGGTGACATCTATTTATTTATTTATTTATTTATTTATTCTGTTATATCGAGGATAATTGAATAAGCACTCGTGTGCTTTTTTACATCTAGTCCCCGTGTGTATGCGGTTTTGTAAATTCTGTCATCTGTTCCCACCGACACACAATGGCCTACTCTTACGAAAAGCGGAACAGGATTTAACGTGTGCGCAAGATGTTCTGCGTGCGTTCGCACACGGGGCCTCGGTTTATAGTCTCATCCGAAGGACTTTTGGGGAGAGTGGAGTCTGCACTGATGATAACTCCAGGGGAAAATATCCCCTTGAACGGGAATCGAACCCGGGTCGTCAGATTGCAAGCGCAATGTTCTGACCAGTAGGCTATCCCGTCCCCCCTAGGATGTTAGTGTATAAGGGGAAGAGGGGGGGTGTGTATTGTATTCGCCTTATGTCGTATTCTCCTGTATTGTGTCGTGTGCGACTTTGTAATATTGTTGTTGTAAAAAGGGATCGATCATTTTCTCAAGGTCAGATGGTATCCAAGATATTAATGTGTTTGAAGGTAGGTAGGTGGTTTGGTTGGGGAGGGGGAAGGGGAGGTGGTCCTTGTCTTGTCTTGTGTTGTGTTGCATTATGTTGTGTTGTTTTGTGTTGTATTACGCTGTATTGTATAATGTCCTTTCATGTCATATCGCAACGTGACGTGACCCCATGTGGTGTGTGCTTCTCAATAGAAGCAGTAGTAGTAGTAGTAGTAGGAGGAGGAGGAGGAGGAGGAGGAGGAGGAGGAGGAGTAGTAGTAGTAGTAGCAGTAGTAGCAGTAGTAGTAGTAGTAGTAGTAGTTGTAGTAGTAGTAGTAGTAGTACTAGTAGTAGTAGTAGTAGTAGCAGTAGTAGTAGTAGTAGTACTAGTAGTAGTAGTAGTAGTAGTAGCAGCAGCAGTAGTAGTAGCAGCAGTAGCAGTAGTAGTAGTAGCAGCAGCAGTAGTAGCAGTAGTAGCAGTAGCAGTAGTAGCAGCAGCAGTAGTAGCAGTAGTAGCAGTAGCAGTAGTAGGAGTAGTAGCAGTAGTAGCAGTAGCAGTAGTAGGAGTAGTAGTAGTAGGAGAAGTAGTAGTAGTAGCAGTAGCAGCAGCAGTTGTAGCAGTAGTAGTAGTGGTAGCAGCAACAGCAGCAGCAGTAATAGTAGTAGTAGTAGTAGCAGTAGTAGTAGCAGCAGAAGTAGTAGTTGTAGTAGTAGTAGTAGTAGTAGTAGTAGTAGTAGTAGTAGCAGTACCAGTAGTAGTAGTAGTAGTACCAGTAGTAGTAATAGTAGTAGTAGTGGTAGCAGTAGCAGTAGTAGGAGTAGGAGTAGTAGGAGTAGTAGTAGTAGGAGTAGTAGTAGGAATAGGAGTAGGAGTAGTAGTAGCAGTAGCAGCAGCAGTTGTAGCAGTTGTAGTAGTGGTAGCAGCAACAGCAGCAGCAGTAATAGTAGTAGTAGTAGCAGTAGAAGTAGTAGTAGTAGGAGGAGGAGGAGGAGGAGTAGCAATAGTAGTAGTAGTAGTAGCAGCAGCAGCAGCAGCAGCAGGAGTAGCAGGAGGAGGAGGAGGAGTCGTAGCAGGAGTCGTAGGAGTCGTAGGAGTCGTAGTAGTAGTAGTAGTAGTAGTAGTAGTAGTAGTAGTAGTAGTAGTAGTAGTAGGAGGAGTAGGAGAGAGGAGGAGGAGGAGGAAGAGGAGGAGTAGTAGTAGTAGTAGCAGCAGCAGTAGCAGTAGTAGTAGCAGTAGCAGTAGTAGTAGCAGTAGCAGCAGTAGCAGTAGTAGCAGTAGCAGCAGTAGTAGTGGTAGTAGTAGTGGTAGTAGTAGTGGTAGTAGTAGTAGTAGTAGTAGTAGTAGCAGCAGCAGTAGTAGAAGTAGTAGCAGCAGTAGTAGTAGTAGTAGTAGCAGCAGCAGCCAGCAGCAGATCTCTAGGATGTTGAAGGGTGTCTTTTATTGTGTGATGTGGTGTGATGTGGTGTGGTGTGGTGCAATGCAGTGCAGTATAGTGTAGAGTAGTGTAGAGTATGGCATAGTAGTGCAGTGTATTGTGGGGTATTGCAGTGTTTGGTAGAGTAGGGTGGGGTATAGTAGGGTGGGGTAAGGTAGGGTGGGGAGGGGTGGGGTAAGGTTGGGTGAGGTAGGGTGGGGTGGGGTAAGGTAAGGTGGGGTGAGGTAGGGTGGGGTGGGGTAGGGTGGGGTGAGGTAGGGTGGGTGGGGTAAGGTAGGGTGGGGTGAGGTAGGGTGGGATAAGGTAGGGTGGGGTGAGGTAGGGTGGGGTGAGGTAGGGTGGGGTGGGGTAAGGTAGGGTGGGGTGAGGTAGGGTGGGATAAGGTAGGGTGGGGTAAGGTAGGGTGGGGTGAGGTAGGGTGGGGTGGGGTAAGGTAGGGTGGGGTGAGGTAGGGTGGGGGGGGGTAAGGTTAGGGTGGGGTGAGGTAGGGGGGATAAGGTAGGGTGGGGTAAGGTAGGGTGGGGTGGTGTGAGGTAGGGTGGGGTGAGGTAGGGTGGGATAGGGTTGGGTGGGGTAAGGTTAGGGTTGGGTGGGGGTAAGGTGGGGGTAAGGTGGGGTGGGGGGGGTAAGGTAGGGTGGGGTGAGGTAGGGTGGGGTGGGGTAAGGTAGGGTGGGGTGGGGTAAGGTAGGGTGGGGTAAGGTAGGGTGGGGTGAGGTAGGGTGGGTAAGGTAGGGTGGGGTGAGGTAGGGTGGGGTAGGGTTGGGTGGGGTAAGGTAGGATGGGGTCAGGTAGGGTTGGGTGGGTAAGGTGGGGTGGGGTAAGGTAGGGTGGGGGTAAGGTGGGGTGGGGTTAAGGTGGGGTGGGGGTAAGGTGGGGTGGGGGTAAGGTGGGGTGGGGTAAGGTGGGGTGGGGTAAGGTAGGGTGAGGTAGGGTAAGGTAGGGTGGAGTGAGGTGGAGTGGGGTGAGGTACGGTTGGGTGAGGTAGGGTATGGCAAGATAGGGTGGGGTGGGGTTGGGTAAGGTTGGACGAGGTAGGTAAGGTAGGGTGGGTAAGCTAGGGTAGGATGGGTGATGTGGGGTAGGCTAAGGGTGGGGTAAGTAGGGTGGGGTAAGTAGGGTGGGGTAAGAAGGGTGGAAAAAGTAAGGTAGGGTAGGGTAGGGAAGGATGAGGTGATGTGGAGTAGGTAAAGAGTGGGGTAGGTTAAGGGTAGCGTTGGGCTGGGGGTAGGTAGGAGTAAGATAGCGTGGGGTGGGTTGAGGTAGTTTAAGGTGGGGTAGTGTAGTGTAGGTTGGGAACTACCCGAATCTGCACTATACTACCCCACTCTACACTACCCCACTCTACTCTACTCTACCCCATCCTACGCTACCCCACCTCACCGTACCTTACCCAACCTCACCCTACCTTACCCCACCTCACCCTACCTTACCCCACCTCACCCTACCTTACCCCACCTCACCCTACCTCACCCAGCCTCACCTCGCTATACCCTACCCCAACCGCACCCCATCCTACCCAGCCTCACCTCACCCCCACCTCGGCCTACCCTACCCCCACCCTGGGTGGAGTAGGGTTGGGTGGGGTGAGGTGGGAAGGTTAGGTTGGGTGTGGTAGGGTAGGGTGAGGTGGGGTAGGGTTGGGTGTGGCGAGGTAGGATGGGGTAAGGATGGATGGGGTGGGGTAGGGTGGGGTGGGGCGAGGTAGGGTGGGGCGGGGCGAGGTAGGATGGGGTGTGGTGGGGTAGGGTGGGGTGGGGTGGGTTAGTGTAAGGTGGGGTAGTGTAGTGTAGGTCGGGAACTACCCGAATCTGCACTATACTACCCATCCTACACCATCACCTCACCTACCTACCTACCCACCTAGCCTACCCACCCTCCCCCTCCCCCTACCCTACATATCCCACCTCACCCACCTACCTACCCTTACTACCACCCACACCACCCACCCCTCCCACCCTAACCTACCCCTCACCCAACCCTACCTCCGCACCTCACCTTACCCTACCCACCCACCACACCTTCCCCACCCTACCCTACCCTACCCTACCCTACCCTACCCTACCCTACCCTACCTACCCACACCTACCCTACCCTACCCTACCCTACCCACCCTACCTATCCTTACCCTACCCTACCCTACCCTACCCACCCTACCTACCCACCCTTACCCTACCCTACCCTACCCTACCCTACCCTACCCTACCCCACCCTACCCCACCCACCCTACCCCACCCTTACCCTACCCTACCCTACCCTACCCACCCTACCCTACCCCACCCTTACCCTACCCTACCCTACCCCACCCTACCCTACCCTACCCCACCCTTACCCTACCCTACCCTTACCCACCCTACCCTACCCCACCCTTCCCTACCCTACCCCACCCTTACCCTACCCTACCCTACCCCACCCCACCCTACCCTACCCCACCCCACCCTACCCTACCCTACCCTACCCTACCCTACCCCACCCACCCCACCCTACCCTACCCTACCCTACCCTACCCTACCCTACCTACCCTACCCCACCCTTACCCTACCCTACCCTACCCTACCCTACCCTACCCTACCCTACCCTACCCTACCCTACCCCACCCTACCCCCACCTAACCCTACCCTACCCACCTACCCTACCCTACCCCAACCCTACCTACCCTACCCTACCCACCCTACCCTACCCTACCCTACCCTACCCTACCCTACCCTACCCTACCCTACCCCATACCCTACCCACCTAACCCTACCCTACCCCACCTAACCCTACCCTACCCCACCCTACCCTACCCTACCCTACCCCACCCTACCCTACCCTACCCTACCCTACCCTACCCTCGCACTACCCTACCCCACCCTACCCTACCCTACCCTACCCTTTTTAACGTACGTATTTTGACCTCCTGTATGTGAATATATACGAAAGTCATCAAGGCGCTGGCAGGCCTGCACTTGAAGTTGACCTGGGAGATTATGAAAAAATCTCCACCCTTAATTTAAACCTTCCCCATACTTCGTGGGTGAATTTTCACCCACACCCCTATATTTTGCTCTATAAACTCAGGAACTGTGAATGCTTCTGCGCTGAAATTTTGTGACTTTGTCAATAAACATATGCCCTACATATCCTCAAAAAATTGTTTGTTTGCGTTTTTAAAAAGTTACTTGATAAGCCCAGAACCTCCCAGTACGCCCTGGGTGTGTATACACCCAGACTTTCAGAGGCCATAGTCATTAACTCACCAGACGCCGCCCGAGATTCGAGCTCACAACTTCGTGGAGCCATGGAATTGAAGTCGAGCGGTCTTAACCACTCGGCTATAGCGTCCGTCTTGTTTATCACTGAGAACGAGGGTTTTTTCCTAAAGAGGTTTGTCAAGAACCATTTTCTTCATATTGTCGGTTCCTTTGCGTACATGAAATATACGTTGTTCACAGAATCGCGCTTCATCGTCTCATCCGAAAGACTAGCACCCAGACCTACGTGATGGTGTATAGGCATATATGGTTGCATAAGTGTGTGTGTGTGTTCATTACTTATGCCGTTTTCAGCGCCACTAATCGAAGTGCAACAATTCTCAATATACCAATTACATTAAAAAAAAGATGTTTCTTAAAATATAACTTTAAATACATTTGTTTGTTCAACTAAAAAAATAGATTGCATTTATATATATTTTGTAACTTGGGGGGGGGGGGGGCGATCTGACAATTAAATTTGTTTTAACTGGGTTTTGCAGGAAGGGAGGTGGGGTTAGTTTTGATATGTTTATCGAGTAAAAAAATTATTCATGTAAGACTGAATAAAAGAATGATATAGATAACCGTTCATGCTAAGGTAAAGGAGTCCCATAACCTATAAGGTCGTAGGGGAGCGAGGCGTCAGAGACCTCACTTCACTAGGGGCCAGCATATTGAGGGCGGCGCCCATCTCCTCTCCCTCGTTGCTTTACCTTCCCTGACCCTAAAGAGGCAGGTACCTATTTACAGCTGGGTGGATTGGGGGGAACTGTACTGAAGCCTCTGTTTCGAATGTCTTCACAAATCTGTACCCTCTTGAACTGTACTGAAGCCTCTGTTTCAAATGTCTTCACAAATCTGTACCCTCTTATCTCTGTAACTGTCTTATACTCCATCCCGTTCCCTTCGCTCAGCTACAGATACTTTGTGCTTCTGAACACCCAGATTCATACAAACCACTGTTGGCCGTCGCTCTTTGTTTCTGGTCCATCCACCTGGGATGATCTCCCTCTTTCACTTCGCCAAAAGCCTTCACTTGATACCTTCAAATCCAGCCTCAAAACGCACTTATTTCCTACCTGAGACTTTCCCCTCATATCTGTTCCTACTTTTCAACAGCAGCCTTCATCTCCATCACCACCTAAGAGTGTGTGTGCGTGCGTGTGCGTGTGCGTGTGCGTGTGTGTGTAAATTTGAAATCTCTTAAGTTATTTGAGGAAAGTTGCATGCGTGTAAATATTTTGAGTGCAAGCGCTTCGATTTGTTTGTTTTACAAGATTGAGCACTATATAAATTCCATATATTATTATCATTAGTAGTAGTAGTAGTAGTAGTAGTAGTATCATCATCCTTATTATTATTATTATTATTATTATTATTATCATCATCATTATTACTATTATCATAAAGCCAAGGCGCGCGCAAACGGTCACCCATCCAAGTGGTAACCACGCTCGACAGCTGCTTAACTCTGGCGGGGGGGGGGGGGGGGGGGGGGGGGGGGGGGGGGGGGGTAAAGCGAGTGCTCCGACCACTGAGCTATCCCGTTCCCCGGTTCATGATGATAACACTACAACAACAACAAACAAAAAAGAACAGGAAAAAACCAAAACAATACCTACTAGATTTCTTTTTGTCTGCAGGTGGTGTGACACTGGGGGCCACGGACCCACAAACGGGTACCCCCTTGCATCAACCCCACCCCATGGCCTACCCCACCTATCCGTCCCCGGCCACCTACCCCTTCGCTGGGGGGCCTCAGGCCCAGGTGACCCCCATGACCTACCTGGCCCCCTACTCTACCTCCATGCCCTACCCTCCTTCTCCTACCCCGGGTAGGTGGACCATGCGTTGGGTATTTGGTTTTGGTGTGGGTTGGGTATTTGGTTTTGGTGTGGGTTGGGTTAGGTTGGGGGTTGGGTTGGATTGGGTTTGGTATGACAGAGGTTTTTTTTTGTTGTGTTGTTGTTGCTGGTTTGTGTTTTGGGGGAGTTTGCTTGTTGGAAGGGTAGGGGTGGGTTGGTGTTTGTTTCTTTGGACGCGTGTGTGTGTGTGTGTGTGTGTGCGTGTATGTTGTTGGTGTGTGTGTGTGTGTGTGTGTGTATGTTGTGTGTGTGTGTGTGTGCGTGTATGTGTGTGTGTGTGTGTGTGTGTGTGTGTGTGTGTGTGTGTGTGTGTGTGATATTTTTTATGGAGCATTTTTTGTTTTGTTTTGCGGTTGTGTTTTTTTGGAGGGGGGGGGGGGGCGGTTGGAGGGGGGACGGTTGGGAGGGTGTGTTCTTGTTTGTTTGTTGTTGTTGTTGTTGTTGGAGGAGAGATGCAGATGGGGGTTTGGTATAGATAGGGTTGGGTAGATAGGGCTGGAGGTAGAAGAGGCTGGGGGTAGATCAAGATGGGGGTGGATGGACGGATGAATAGATGTATGGGCGAGTAGATGGGGGAAGTGGAGGTAGATGGGGTGGGCGTAGATTGGGTGGGTTGGGCGTAGATTGGGGTGGGTTGGGGAGGGTGGATGGATGGGTGGGTAGATGGGGTCGCGGGTAGATGGGTTTTAGGGAGCACATGGGTTGCGGGGAGAGGGGGAGGGTAGTTGGGGGTTGGGAGTGGATGGGGATGAATGGGTGGGTAGATGAAGACTCGGGGTGGATGGATTGGTGGGTTGGATGTGGGGGTGGATGTATGGGTGGATAGATAGGGACTGTGGTTGATGAATGGGTAGGGGACTGGGAGTGGAAGTATAGGTGGGTAGATCGGGGATGGACGGGTGGATGGGTGGGAGTTGGGAGGAGAATAGATGGGTGGGTAGATAAGGGTTGGAGGTGGGGGGGATTGGTGGGTAGATGGCGGTTGGGAGTGGATGGATACCAGGCTGCTGAACACGCAGATGGAGATGGACGGTTGATTGGGAGGTTGGTTGGTTGGTTGGTTGGTTGGTTGTTGGTGTTGGATGTTGGTTGGTTGGTTGGATGTTGGTTGGTTGGTTGGTTGGTTGGCTGGTTAGTTGGCTGGTCACTCAGATGCCTGGCTGTATGGAAGGTTGGTTGATAGGTAGGTTGGTTGATAGGTAGCTTGGTTGATAGGTAGCTTGGTTGATAGGTAGCTTGGTTGATAGGTAGGCTGGTTGATAGGTGGGTTGGTTTCCTCTTCCCAATCTTCTCCTATCGATTCTTGACTTGTACGCCTTTCATTCCAACACCGACCCGGTCCTGCTCAAGGTGTTGGTGGCGCTACTGTTGTCTGGGCGTTTTTGTCTTAGGAATCCCAGATGGATTTGGACCACTTTGAATTCGTTGTTTCATGCTTCTTCATAACAACGGATAGCTACTCTGTGGTGTTTGTATCGATATCTGGTGGTGTTAGTGGTGGTAGTAGTGGCGGTAGCGATGGTGGAAGCGAGCGCGCGTGCGTGTGTGTGTATGTATGTGCGTGCGTGTGTGTGTGTGTGTGTGTGTGCGTGTGTGCGTGTGCGCGTGCGTGCGTGCGTGCGTACATGCGCTCGCTCCTGTCTTCCTGTCTGCCACATCTGTCCGTCTGTAAGATCACTACAGAAACGAATTATCTCTTCTTCTTCTTCTTTTTTTTCTTGTCCACCCAAGGTCTGCACATATCGCAAGCGGTGTCAGCAGCAGCAGCAGCAGCAGTGACAGGGGGAGCAGGCGGGGCGGGGCCAACGCTGGCAGCCAACCACCTGGCGTCCTCGCAAAGCTCCCTCTTTGCCCAGCTCCCCTTCCCCCACTCCCCGGGCAACGTGGTGCCCACCCCCACCGGCTCTCTCCTCCCCCCGGCCCATTCTCCGCACCCCTTGTCTCCCATGCTGGGCTCCAGTCCGCTCGCCATGGGGTCCCCCAGCCGCGGAGACCACCAGGCTGACATTCTGCTGAAGGAAATCTCCAGGTAAGTAGCGTGGCAAAACTGTACTGTGGTGACAAGTTGAAAATCTCACAAGTCTGCAGAATACAATCGTTCAGAAGGTTTGTTGTTGTGAAAAGTTGAAAATCTCAAGTCTGCAGAATAAAATCGTTCAGAAGGTTTTTTGTTGTGAAGAATTGAAAATCTCAAGTCTGCAGAATAAAATCGTTCAGAAGGTTTTTTGTTGTGAAAAGTTGAAAAATCTCAAGTCTGCAGAATAAAATCGTTCAGAAGGTTTGTGGTGAAAAGTTGAAAATCTCAAGTCTGCAGAATAAAATCCTTCAGAGGGTTTGTTGTTGTGAAAAGTTGAAAATCTCAAGTCTGCAGAATACAATCGTTCAGAAGGTTTGTTGTGAACAGTTGAAAATCTCAAGTCTGCGGAATAAAATCGTTCAGAAGGTTTTTTTGTTGTGAAAAGTTGAAAAATCTCAAGTCTGTAGAATACAATCGTTCTGAGGGTTTGTTGTGAAGAATTGAAAATCTCAAGTCTGCAGAATGAAATCATTCAGAAGGGTGTTTTGTTTTTTACACAATTCCTTGTGGAACCACAAATCCACCAAGGAGTCACTGTGGCGAGAGGGGATTCTGACAGCTGGGCCACAGGAAACCTCCTCTGGCTGTTGTAAAGTGGAGGAAGCTGGCACTGGCCTGATTTGTTGGTTTCGTCACGCGTCGCAACTCTCTCGCCAAGATTAATGTACAGGAGACGTTCTAGGGAGGAAGACGCAGAGGTAGCCAGACGAAAAAGTGGATGAGTTGAACATCAAAGACTGGACTGGCCTTGGCATGGCGGTCTTGCTGCGGAAGGCTGAAGACAAGGCAGACCAGCCTGGAGACAAGTGTCCACTGATGTGTCCCTCGTGTCCGGGTGATGTGAACAGTTGGAAAAGACTGTTCACTTTAGGGGAGAGAGAAAAAAAACTAAAGCATTCGCTTTTCTTCAGTCATCTTTTGTTCGGTGTCTCCTTTGCCTTGTACTTGTTCTTTCCGTCATTTCCAGCCACGTTTGGGCTGACTGTGCTGTTTCGTTTTCCTGTCTTGTTTTGTATAGTACTTGGTCATTGCTGTTGTTGTTGTTGTTCTTGTGGTGATGCTCTTCTCTTTTTTTTAAGTCAGTTTTTGTCTATTTCAAGTACTCATAGTTTTTTTTTGTCCAACTACATCTAAGAGAGGGGCCCGTTAGATTTCTTCCCTTTCTATTTTTCATTTATTTCCTATCAAGAATGTTTTGACCAGCTTCAAGAGATTCAACTTGTATCGAGTTCATTTGTAAATTTGGTTTTTTTTAATCAACTTGTAAAGGGAGAACGGCCTTGTTCCAAGTCAATCATTATCACTTTCCACTAGCGCACGCATGATTGTAGTTCTTTGAGGGCCAAGCATATATATGCACATGCAGCCAGTATAATATAACATGCACTGTCTCCTTTTTCCCTCGTTCCTTGGCTTAGAGCTCCAAGGTTCACCAATGGTGAGAGCATTGCCCCCCCAGTGATGATGATGATGATGATGATGATGATGATGATGATGGTGATGGCGATGATGACGATGATGATGATGATGATGATGACGACGATGACGACGATGCTGCTGCTGCTGCTGATGATGATGATGATGATGATGATGATGATGCTGATGATGATGCTGATGATGCTGATGATGATGACGATGACGATGGTGGTGATGATGATGATGATGATGATGACGACGACGACGACGACGATGATGATGATGATGGTGATGATGCTGATGATGATGCTGCTGATGCTGCTGCTGATGATGATGCTGCTGCTGCTGCTGATGCTGATGCTGCTGCTGATGCTGGACGTGTTGCAGGCTGCAGGAGCGCCTGGCGCAGCTGGAGGGCGAGAACTCGGCCCTGACGGTCAAGCTGACGCAGCAGCAGTGGGACGTGGAGAACCGCCTGATGGAGCTGGAGATGCACCTGGGCCACAGCGACAGCCTGGCCTCCACCGACGTCAGCGAAGACCGGGGCGCTGTGGGAGGCGAGCGCTCGGGGCCCGGGGTGGCGGAGAGATCGCAGTCTTCCACCCTGTCGCCTGTCGTCACCAAGGAGTCCATCATATGAAGCGCCACACCGCTGTCTTGGGGTTTGGGTCGTGTTGTAGCTTCCGTGCGGACCTCCAGCACAGGTCTCTGCTCTAGCCAACCTCGGTACCGGTTTCCTCCAGCATGTGTGCAGACCCCCCCGGTTTCTAGGGATCCTGTCAGACCTTCAAAAGAAAAACCGGTTTTTCAGCATCTGTGCAAGCCTCAAAACCGGGTTCCGCCATTTTGTGCAAACCTCAAAACCAGGTTCCGTCATTTTGTGCAAGATTTAAAAAAAAACCTAACCAGTCACCAGCATCCGTGAGACTTTTGAAACCGTGTCCACTATCAGCATTGTCCAGCCAAGGTTCTGGAGAATTTTTCGTCTTTTTCTTCTTTGTTCTCCCTCTCCGTGTGTTGACTGAGGGATGGAGTTGTGTTTATGGGGGGGGGGAAATCGCCTTCGTGGATGGCAAGAAAGGGACCCGCTTGTTGTTGAGCTGTTGAAGTACCTCTGGGATATGTTGTGGGTTCTCTTGGATGTTCAGCAATCTTCCAAAAGCTGCGTGTGTCTGTGTCTGCGTTTCTGAACGGTTGAAAATGGTTGTCGAGGTTGACGACTCTGTCCCAGCAATCTCGACACACAAGAGTGGAAAGTTTCTCAAGCTGGGGCGTTTTCCAGCCTTGAGTACAAAGGAAAGAAGTGTGTGGACGTTTCTTACTTAAAAGAGTATCGTCTGTTACAAAACTGAACCTGTGAGTCAGACGTGTTTCCAGATGATTTCCCCCGGGACCAACGTTATCATTTAGGGCCAACCTTACACTGACCAACTGCGATTGCAATCTCTTTGACTTGGACACGGTTCTAGGGCCAATACCACGGGTGCCCCTCCTTGAAGACAAGCCTCCCAGCATTTCTGTGTCAAACCAACATGCGCGTGATCAATGACGAACTCCGTTGACCTTGTGTGTTAACTAAGCAGAGAGTGCGCCCGCCACCTTTTTGAGTGCGCGAAGTTCAGTGGGTCACACTGGTCCTCGTGTCACGACTCCTAGGATATGATTATGCGGGACTGTTGATGATCCGTGTACAACTCCGTTACTAGGGCAACCAGAGGGACGTCGGTACGGGTACAAGTACCAGACAACTTTGGCAGACAACAAAAACAAGTTGGCACAGAAAAGTGACGAAGACGTGAACCGGAAATTACGGGTTGATGCTCCGGAAGTGCAACACTCAAACGCACCACGGGAAAAAAAAAACCTATACGTTCATGCACTTCAGTATAGGTTTTTTTTGTGTGTGTGTGTGTGTGTGTGGTGTGTGTGTGTGTGCGTGCTTGCACGTGCCAAGCGTGCGTACCGCGCGCGCGTGTGTGTGTGTGTGTGTGCTGTGTATGGTAATGTGTGAGCGCGAATATGTGTGTGATACTGCTCTAAAAAAATGTTTTTAACCAGTGTTAAGGAAGATGGATGTGCAGAAGATGGATGTGCAGAAGATGCAGTGCAGCCATCAAACGGACATTCCAGCGTGAGTGGCACCAGCAGACATCATCATCACAGCTGCCAGCTCAGGCCTGAAAGAAAAAGAAAATAAAAGAAAATATATAATTATACATTTATATCAGACACGGGAATTATCAGTTCATGGATATAATTATGCCACTGTGCGATTAGAGCGGAATGCAAACGAAACTAAGTCATGATTTGAACACGTAGCGTTTATCATCTTAATCACATTTCATGTTTTGGTTGTTTTCTTTTCTCCCTGGGCTTTTTTTTTGTTTTGGGGGGGTTGGGGGTTTTTGTGGTGGGGGGGGGGGGGGGAGCGGGGAGAAGGAGGGAGACAGTCCAAGCACAAAGCTGCTGAACTCATAATTATGTATGGTAGGTTTTGACCATTATCAATATTGGGAGTCATAAGAAAATGAAAATTATTATGCCTGAAGCAAGCGCATGCACACACACACGCGCGCGCGCGCGCACCTACACACATACGCACGCACACGAGAAAGATAAAGAGGGAGAGAGAAGGGGTTAAGAGAAAGAGAGAGAGAGGAAGAGACATGGAAGAGGAGAGAGAGAGAGAGAGAGAGAGAGAGAGAGAGAGAATCTCGTTTGCACAAATAACCTTTGTAATAACAGTCTCTATATCATTCATTTTGGCAAAGCAAAACACGGGAAAAAGAGCGTATGACTACACCACATCAGCAAGAAGCTTGTCCCTTCTTTGATGGGAAAATAGGGAAAATAAACGTGGACAGGAGGTAGAGAGGGGCGAGGGTGTTAAACGCAAAAACCTGACCAGTAGCTTTAAGCAAGAAAGAAGTAAATACTGATAACTAATCAATGGGTTTACACACACACACACACACACACACACACTCACTCACTCCGTATGGGCTGGGAATTCTTGATGAGGAGCGAAATAGCCCCCCAAAATGTAATGTGCTATCAACATTTAATCTTTTCTAACCATTCCACTGACAAGTCCATCTGTTTGCCGTGAGCTGTGTTATACACCGATGAAATTTAAAGGAGCTCATAGAGGGTGGGGTTTTTCTCCCTATAGTGACCATACTATGGTGGCCCAAGCAAAAATGTTTATGATTGTGAAAGATGAAAGATGTAGGGAAATACATCTGTTGTAGTTGTGTACATTCTAAGATTATTTCAGAATATTCTTTCGCTTGCAAACTTACGAAAATGAATGACAGAGATATTAATAAGTATCAGTATGTAGAAAAAAATATTCAAACAATAGCAAATACACAACACTATTTTAAACTGCTGGCATTTGTTCTGATCTTTAAGACTGCCTAACCATTTTAAAGGAATGCTCGGGTTGCAAGAGAGAGGAAGTTGCAGTATCTCAGAATACATCCAACTCCAAATTCCGAATACTTTATGATCTCCAAAAAAACAGAGAAATTTAGTAAGGTTACGAGCAAAGGAATGCACATGAAAAGGATAACAGAATGAATAACGAGCATGTCCTCAGAAAGCTTACAGCTTACAGCACCACAGCTTACAGTTTCCCATAAGAATCTCAGCTGTCGGCTGACCACTGACCAGTAGCATACCTAGGGTCCTGCTGTACCAAGCTGTGTTGTCCATGCATCTCCAGTCTGCTTTCCCTACTTTTTCTAATCATCTCCTAGGTGTCAAGTGGAAGATGTTGTCTTGGCTGAGGGTGTATCCACAACTGCCTGTAACCACCTCAGATTATCATTGACAATCCTGTAAAGGCTAATCAGTCTTAGATAGTCCCCATAAAACACTGCCACATTCCCTAAGATGCTAAGAGTTATCTGTAGACAGTTCACGTTATATATGTCAGGTTTACATTCACCACTCTTTTAAGGAAAAAATGCACATCCTACGCTTTGTCTCCGAAATTCTTAATAATCTGGAAAGCAGAATCAAATAATGTAATATTGTTTTAGAAAAACGTTGTTGTCGTGTGAATATTGTTTGCTTGGGCGAGTTCTTACGCTGCGCCCGTTTGTGACCGACCTGACATGAAGAAGAGCTGGATCTTCACCAACGAGATTGCTTGTATCTATTGCTGCCTGACTGCTATGTGCGTACTCTGCTGATAGTTCAGACCTTAATCATATGGAAGTTTTAGAAATGATACTAGCCAAAAATGCATCATTTTTCTATCATGGATCATATATAGTCTTATTGGTTTTAAGAGCCTTTAGCCGGCCAACTTTAATCAATTTGACAAAAGACAAGCTGAATCGATATTAAAAGCAAGATGCAAAAGACTCCCTTGTGTACGCCTGTCAGAATCTGGAAGGGACCTGGAGAATGCATTGCTGCCATTCTCCTGTATGCATGCTGCATTTCAGTCTGTGGTATAACTTGCTTTGTGGCCGAAATTATCACAGTATAGTAGACAGTCACCAAGGCAAGACAGTCCTCTCCAGAATGCTCTGTTGAAGGCTTTAGTGCAGTCAATGGACATGAGTGCGAGTTCAGATTCATTTGACATTTTCAATATTCATGGCAATGTCAAAATAATATACTTAACATCTCGATTTTTTTAACAAGTTTATTCTTCACGAAGCTTATTCTTCACGAAGTTTTGCCTCTCTTGTACCATCAAGATGGTCACAAGAGTTTTGTGGAAGTCCATCTTCCATAGCCCTGCCAGTCTAGTCACCTCTTTCCCACTGGCACAACGGCAACGGATCAGATCTGATGACCAAGTCTGCATCATCATTGGACAACCATTCCTTCTCTTCTTCAAAACAAACACTTCAGCACTGATTCCGTCCATGGCAGACAATTTGTTCGTATACGTGGCGGCTGTTTTCCTAAAGTGTTGACCAGTTGAGTTCCTGAGTTCCTGGGTGCTGCTGCAGACTAATTAGGGCACCGCTTGTCCAGATACCCTCCCAGCTTTGATTTCCATTTCCCTATCAAGACATCCAAGCAAGCACAGATAATCCTTACAATGGGGGATCCGTTTCTTCTGGTTCCACCTCATCTTCAATTCTTTTGGCGTCTCCTTAGGGAAGAGATTTCCCCCGACAAATTATCTGGGCCCAGAGAAATTCTATTCCGCCTGCCATTACTTTTGATTTTTTTCTAAAAATAGATTACCTCTTTTTTTTCCTTCTACGCCCAAATTTTGAAAGAAAAAGCAGTCTGAACAGAAATGAATCCTTTTTTTTAATTTTTTGTTAAAACAGCAGCACGGAATGTTCTAGACTTGGAAACAGAAATAAGGTAGAACGTAAAGTGAATTTTTTTATTTTACAAATTTTGAGAATGAGATTGATAATAATGATAAGAAGAGTACCTGCAGTACATAGATAGAAGAAGGAAACAATGATAATGATGATAATAATACTAATAACAATAATAACACAGTAATAATGGCCACAAGAAGAACAACAACAACAGCAGCAACAATAACGTCAACAGAAATGATGATAATAGCAACAACAACATTAATAATATTAATAATAATAATAATACGAGAATGAAAGAAATAGAACTAAGAGTCTTTAAGCAAACGCTTTCCATTTCTTGAAAAGAAATCACTACCTGATAAGACTGACATATGCGCCACACCGCTTGTGTTAATTCAAAATATTTTTTAAAAAATTTAAAACGCAAATGAGAAAATATGCTGAGACAGAAAGAGAGAGAGAGTTGGGTTCTGTCTGTATGTGCTATTCTGTCCCCTCTTTTAAAAAGGTAAAGGTGACCCATAACCTATGTGGTCGTAGGGGAGCGAGGCATCAGAGACCTCAGCTTCTCTAGGGGCCAGCATATTGAGGGCGGCGCCCATCTCCTCTCCCTCGCTGCTTTATCTTCCCTGACCCTAAAGAGGCAGGTACCCATTTACAGCTGGGTGAACTGAGGGAACTGTACTGAAGCCAAGGCGCGCAAACGGCCACCCATCCAAGTGGTAACCACGCTCGATGCTGCTTAACCTTAGCTGGGGGAAAGCGAGTGCTCTGACCACTGAGCTATCGGTCCCCTTCCCCTCTTTCGCACCCTCAAATTTCAACATTCTCAGAAGTAAAAGTTCACACTTAACACACGCACAAATACACCTCTCTCTCTCTCTCTCTCTCTCTCTCTCTCTCTCTCTCTCTCTCTCTCGTGAACATACGTCATTTTAACACACACACACACACACACACACGCGTGTTACACATAGCCTACATGTAAACTCCAGATAAACTAAAGGGAGGGAAGAAAGGGGGTAGGGAAGAAAGGGGGTAGGGAAGTACAGAGTTGCTGGTCTTTATACTGCTGCGTGCCAAAACCGCTCTCGAAGAGGTAATTAATTTTAAGCTTGTGAACTTTGACTCTCACTTTTGGAATACATGATGAAGATGACGATACTGATGATGATGATGATGATGATGATGATGATGATGAATGATGCGCTGGTGTTTAAATCGGTGCATCCTGTCCATAATGTGATGTTGCTAAAGATGTGGGTGGGGGGGAAAAAACAACAAAAAAGAAGAAGAAAAAAAAAGAAAAAAGAAACAAATATTCCACCCCAATGTGATAAAAGAGGGGCTCCTATCCACTTTTGATTTGTTTCTTGTTTTTTTTCTTTTGTTTTTTAATCATCCATTCTATTATGCTGTTGTCAATACTGTCTGAATATTTTGACACTTGGAGAGCTACTAACTGTACATATTTTTAACCTAATAATTATACAAACCTCTCTCTCTCTCTCTCTCTCTCTCTCTCTCTCTCACTCTCTCTCTGTCTGTCTGTCTGTCTGTCTGTCTGTCTCTTTCTCTCTGTCTCTCTTTCATGCTCCATCTATCGATCGGTGGATCGATCCTCCTCCACCCACCCACCACCCCCACCCTTCCTCTCCTCTCTCTCTCTCTGTCTGTCTCTCATGCTCCATCTATCGATCGATCCCCCTTTCTTCCTCTCCCCCTCTCTCCCTCTCTCTCCATCTATCTATCTATCTATCTTTCTTTCTTTCTCGCGCTCTTTCTCTCTCATTGTGATATATTTCCTTTTTTTTTCTCTTCTGGTTGAAATTTCATCTTTTTTTTCTCAAGTTGTGTACATTCCTTACAATGTGGCGGCTGCAAACAAAAACAAAACCTTACAAAAAACAAAAACAAAAGAGTTAATCACACACACACACACACACACACACACACACACACACACACACACACACACACACAGTGCGTTGTACGTTTTGAGAAATATTATGGCGAGAACAAGAAGGTTTGGTGGGTTGTTTTGTTTTGTTGTTGTTGTTGTTTTGGAGAGAGAGGGGGGGTATCTTTTTTTTTCTTTTTCCTTTTTTTCTGTTCGGGGTGTGTCCGGGGGGGGGGGGTGGGGGGGGGGGCTTCTTTTCTTAAGCAGCATGATTGTAAGCTATTTGAATAAAAACGTTAAAGTCATATTCATGCTTTCCAAAAAGGGGAAGGGGAGGACAGAGTGAGAGAGGGAGAGAGTGAGGGAGAGAGAGCGTGAGCGAGAGAGAGAGAGAGAGAGAGAGAGAGAGAGAGAGAGAGAGAATGTGTGTGTGCGTGCGTGCGTGTGTGCGTGTGGGGGGTATGGGAAGTGGGGGGGGGGGGGGGGGGGAGAGCGCGCGTGCGTGCGAGCGTGCTTGACTGCATGCGTACATACATGTATATCTGTGTGTGCGTGCATGTGTGTGCATGTGCGCGCGTGCGTGTGTGTGTGTATACGTGTGTGTGTGCATGTGCGTATGTGTGTGTGAAGCACACAAGCAGGGTGGTGGAGGTAGGGGGAAGGAAACAGACATAAATAAGAGAGTCGATCAATCAATCAATCAATCGACCAATCAATCAATCGATCACTCAATCAATCGATCAATCAATCAGTATACAGTTCACACTTAATCAGTGAACGACAGAAATCAACAGAAAAATAAAAACTAAGAGGAACAAAGCAACAACAAGGCAACAACAAACAACAACAACAACAACAAAATGGGTATTGTCCTTTCCTTTGTTGTTGGTTTTGTTGTTGTTGTTGGGTTTTTTGGGGGGGTTGGGGGGTGTCTTTTCAAAACTTGTCTTCTATTGTCGATAGACAGCCTATGTGAATACAGATGAATGGGTCATAACTGTTGGTTGATGGGGGGGGGGGGGGGGGGGGGGGGGCGTGCGGGGGCGGCGGCGAGGGGGGTAGTTGGTTTTTTTAACATTTCTTCACACGCGTATTTATTTCTTTTCAATGTTGCCAGGCTTCAGAATCCAAAGTTACTCAACTATTTCAGAATCCATGGGCAATCAAGTTTATACTAAATTGAAGATCTCTCTCTCTCTCTCTCTCTCTCTCTCTCTCTCTCTCTCTCTCTCTCTCTCTCTCTCTCTCTCTTCCTCCTCCTCCTCCTTCCGTTGATTATTTTTCTTTCTAACTCCTCCCTCTTACGCACCCCTTCTCCCCTATTTTCCTATATTTCTCATGATCGTTGATTCTTCACTTTCTTCACACTCTTTGTTTCCTCCTTTTATCATCAAGTTTAAACGTACCTCAGTGAATTAATCACCGTCTGCGCACGGTCCGAATCAAACACAGTGGTCATCATTTACACTGTCTGTGTAAAAAAAAAAAAAGCCAAAAAAACCCAAACCCACTGATGAACTAGGAAACATACCATTTTTCTATGAAAAATGTTGGGCAGAATACTAGACGCTCAGCCCATCTTCATGAGTGGACACTTCACAACCGCCCTTATTCTTATGTGCTTTGGGTTTGCAAAACGATGAAAAGAAAATACATAACTAACCGCTATTTTATTCGCTTAAAAGCATTCACGCAAACTAACTTATATCTCACGAAGAATGGGGTTGTTTTTTTTCAACATGAAGATATTTCCATCGATGTATGCTTGCAGATCATTGAAAAGTAAGCATTTTGTTCCTGTCATTTAAATACAAACTCGCTTTTATTTTTCCTAAATCATGTAATGCACATCTTCCTACTGTTTGCACGTTCAGTGCCGATAAAATTAAATTGTACAACCTCAATAAGATATCATCGTAACTTTTGATGTCATGGCAATGAAGAGAGGGTTTTCTTATCAGCTTTTATGGAATACTTTTGGGGGGTTGATATCCTCAAAATGAAATCACTAACAACAACAAAATATTTAAAAAGCTTACTAAGAATGTCTAAAGCATACTGTATAAGAAAAAATAAGAAAAAAAAACATACCAAGAAAAAATATCCTTGAGCCACTATCTTAAAAGCGAAATGATTGTAGAAGATCATCGTGTAATCATCTATTTCGTTACCTTTTAAAATTCACTGAATGAAACAAGGACTCACTCCACTTAGGACCATTTTTGCACTGAACTAAAAATTTCAAAAGGATATTACTAAATTGCTACTCTCTCAGGTTAATGATACCTGACATGCTCTTTTTGAAAACTAGTAGGTACCAACACTTTAATGGACAAAGACAAGGCTTACCACTTAAGGCAAACTCATTCAGATTGCACACACTGCTTCATAGGGAAATGAAGTTCCAATATTACTAAAGTTTGATTGTTTCACTTGACTGCTGAGGGGTGATATTATGGAATAATAATTATATTATGTACATTTCTTATTGTTGACACGGGCTGAAAACAGCGTCAGCTACAATTTAATATGCAAGCTGCACGCGCATACAACCACATACGCACAGGAATGCAAATGCACGTGAGTTTGTGCACAACATGCGCGCGCGCGCGCGCACACACACACACACACACACACACACACACAGTCAACCAGACTTTCCCGTCCTCCTCTCCGATCATAGCAGGTGTTCTGGGTACTAGTTTTTCGAACAAAACTGTTAATACGAGGTCCCCAAAGCAAACTGCATTTAGTACACGTGGTAGAACTCTGAAAGACAACACGAAAGTTGTCACAGGCTAAATTCTATCAGAAAATTGGCCACTCTTAAGAAGAAACCAAAACAATTAATTACATAAATTGACCCCCAAAAATGGGCATCTCAACTTTTGTGGAGCAAAATCTGCCCCAGCTGTAAATATGACATACTACAGTAAATTATAATACCCCGCACCCACACACACACACACACACACACACACTTTAAAACCACTACCCTCCCACAATGCCGCCTTCCCCTCCCTCTCCCCGACCCCCCCCCCCCCCCCCCCCCCCCCCCCCCCCCCCCCCCCCCCCCCTCTCCCTCTTTTTTTCCCGTCACTTTTTTTTCTCAAACTTTTTTTTTTACTTGATATTTTTTTCTTCTTCTTCTTTATAACACTGCTGGCATGGATTACCAAACAATTTTTTAACTTTTTTTGTTGTGTTGTATGCGGTGATTTGCAGAAACCCACTGGTGACACCATTTTATCGTTAATTTATTATGGACGATGCTGACCACTTTCTTATCTTCATATTTCTTCTTGGTTTTATTCGTTTGTTTCATTGTTTGTTTGTTTGTTTGAGTTGGGGGTTGTTTTTGTTTTTTTTTCATTTTAGAGTGGCATAATTCTATTGCTGCCTCTACTGTGGTGGGCTGGGGCTGTTATTGCCTTTTGAATTGAAATAAACTTGATAATTTTTAGTTGTTGGGTTTCGTTTGCTTTTTGCTTTTTCGAGAGAGAGAGAAAGAGAGAGAGTGGTGAGTGTGCGTACGTACGTGTGTGTGCGTGTGTGTGTGTGTGTGCGTGTGTGTGTGTGTGTGTGTGTGTACGTGCGTGCGTGTGTGCGTGCGTGCTGGCGCGCGAGTGTGTGTGTGTGAGTGTGTCTGTCTGTCTGTCTGTCTGCAACTTCGTTCTGTTTCTCAACACCAACACATTCTGTAGACAGACCTGTTGTGCATATCGACTTCAGACTCAAATTCGGTATAGTTGAGAGACGAATGCTTCACAAACCATATTGATCTATATGCCTTAAAAAATTTAGAAAATAAAAGAAATATGAGTTTACGTTCCTCCATTAAAAACTTTTTTTAATTAACCTATTATCCTTGAGATATTATGAGATGCTTTCGGAGACTCCTTGGCATCTCCTACAAAGACCACATAAGCAACGAAAGCGTGCATAACAGAATCCAGCAAACCATCGGACCCTATGAGAACCTTCTAACGATCGTGAAAAAGCGTAAACTTAAATGGTATGGGCATGTCACAAATCCAAAGGACTTGCAAAGACAGTTTTGCAAGGCACTGTCCAAGGAGGAAGAAGAAGAGGCAGACCAAGGAAGAGCTGGGAGGATAACATCAGCGAATGGACAGGCCTAGAACTCAACAAAACCCTGAGAAAGGCAGAACAGCGAGAGGAATGGAGGAAACTGGTTGTTGAGTCTTTGAGGGTGCCCCCACGGTCGTCAGACTACGGGACAGATAGATAGATTATCCTTTACACACGGAATGAGCAGCGTTGATCAAGATTTAATGAAGCCTGGCCTGGCCTGCTTTGGCTACTTGTTGATTTGTTAATCCTCGCAAGAAACAGTTACAGAAGATAATTATGTCAAAAGTGTACAACTGTCACAACATTGTTGTTGGGGTTTGTTGTTGTTGTTGTTGGGGGGTTTTGTTGTTGTTGTTTGGTGTTTTTTAAAAAGCTGGTGCTGGGTGCGTCTTAAATGTTTTCTGCTAACTTATTTTACGTTTCTGTGGCGGCAACCTAACCAAATTTTGATCACACTGTTATTTGACGTTATTTACATATAGCAGCCGTTTCGGTTGTTGTTTTTTTTAAAGGTTTGGGGGTTTTTTAATCAAATAATACCAAAAAAATGAGGAGGGAGTGGGGGGTGACGTGAAAATTCTATCTGGCTAGAAATCCTTCTTTAGGAGGCACCGTGGTCGAGTGGTTTAGGCGGTCAACTCGTGATCCAGAGGTCGCAGGTTCGATCCCCGCTCGGCTCGGTGTTGTGTCCTTGGGAAAGACACTTTACTCCTATTTTCCTCACTCCACCCAGGTGTACAAGTGGGTACCAGCTCTGCTGGGGAAGTATCTGGCGACAGACTAGCGTCCTGTCACAGGGGTGGTGAAAAACCATCAGTTCGCTTAACGCTACAGAAACCGGGATAAGCTCCGGCTCTATGGGCCTTCTGGCTCGAAAGAACATACTAGAAATCCTTCTTAAAGTTAAGGGAGAAAAAAAAAAGCAACACAAATTTTTAACATTTGGACAAAAACAATACCACCCCTACCGCCTTCTAAACACAAACAAACAAAAACTAACCTGTTCAATCCATGATCCACCCCGTGGGGATGCCGGGGAGGAGGTGGCTGTCAGTCATTCTACCTTCTGGAAATTCTGTGCTATCAATTCCCTCTTCTCTATCCCTCTCTTTTGTTTCTGCCATATTCCTTTTCTTCCTGCCATCATCTCCTTGCCTATTTTCTGCCTTCTTGTTCCGTTCTCCTGTCTTTGTTTTCAGAAAGATAATTCTGTCCCGCGCCGAAGTCGGTTGCGCTGGGCCTGACTTGTCAGGCGTTTAACGGCAGCGCTCCTAGTATGACTGACAACAATATTTGCTGTCTGAGCGTTCGACGACGGCGACAAAGAAGAAGAATCCATGATCACTCTTAGCTGGGTTTTGATGTTGACATCCCCGTGACAAAGTCTTTGGCCACATATTTAACATAGCAATATACAATTATCCACACTGACATCAGTCTGGCCGCTATTAGACAAGAAAACCTCTACACACAGGGCTTCACGGACGCACTACACGCGTACTGAATGAATATAGCCCACAAATCCAAATCCTGCAAAACTTGGCCATTTTCTTTTCACTACTTTCATTCGTGCTGTGCACTTCGCAATGGCCGCTCACTGATTGGTGTGTACACGTCACAAGTGACGTAGTCCGTAAACATATTTGCGAGAGCCACAGCCCCGTTGTCGTATTGCACGTGCATGCCGAAACAACATCACTCCTCCGCCTAATGGGAACATGGCAAGATCAGGGAAAGCATGGGTGGCCGTATTCGTGGGCTTCCACACAAAGGTGTATGTTCAAATCTTCCTTAAATGAGTTTAGTATGACGTCAGCAGCAATCTCCTCAGCTGCCCCCCCCCCCCCCCCCTTCCATGGAAATGGCCGACAAGTGGTCAGATAAAAAAAATTTAAAAGTAAGCTTTTCTATAGAGAAAATGGGAAATCCAGATATTTTTCCCTCGAAAAAAGTATTTTAAAAATCTAGACGTGGATATTGCTACTGACGTCATATTTAACCTGACTTCAATAGGACTATAACTATATATAATACACACACACACACACACACACACACACTTTCCCCCTCCTTCCCCTCCCCTTCAAAAAAGCAAACCTGGAAGTCAAGGATTCCATGTTGTTGTTTTCCTTGTTCATGCTTGTTAGTCAATTACCTACTAGTTTTCTCACGAAAAAGATTTCAAGCTGCCTTCCATCATTATCATCCCAGGTATATTTTACTGACATATATCTATTCCTATAGATAACTTACGAGTTTTTCATCTCTCTCTCTCTCTCTTCTCTCTCTCTCTCTCTCTCTCTCTCTTCTTCTGTCTGTCTGTCTCTCTCTCTCTCTCAAAAGTACAACAATTGAATGAAAACAGTTGTACACTGTGCATTTAAACATCATGCTTTTATTCCAAGAATATTGCACTTAAGATTATACACCAATGGTTCATAGCAAAATAGGACAGTAATTTATAATTTTAAAAAATCAGACAATGAAAATAAACCCAAAATAAATTTCTCAATAAAAAATAAAACTACAAAAAAATAGAATGACTCTACTAAATCAAAAACAAACTGCAATATACCCTTTACCTAAGCACCATCAATAAACCAAACAGATCATGTTGTTTAGTGCAAATTCCATCTTTGATTTATTTACAAGAAAAGAACCTTTTTGAAAAAAAAAAAAAAAAAAGAATTCAAAGCTATTACATCTTCCATATATATATATAGAAGTGTGTGTGTGTGTGTGTGTGTGTGTGTGTGTGTGTGTGTGTGTGTGTGAAAACAAGGGGGTGGGGGTGGAAATGAGAGAAAACGCAAAGCATGAACCTCTCAAATACGCAGCAAAAGTCATGTTTTCTACACAAAGCACACAAAAGCCACATCTGATTGAAAACGTAAGGAAAAGAGACTAGACTTACTTCATTCAGCTGTTCAATTCGTCTAAAAAAAATTACCACCAAAAGAGAGAGGGGGGGGGGGGGGGGGGGGAGAGAGAGAGGGGGGGGGAGAGAGAGAGGGGGGGGGGGAGGGAGGGAGGGAGAGAGAGAGAGAGAGAGAGAGCGAGCAAGGAGCATGGGGAGAGGGTTGGGGAGGTTGGGGGGTGGAGCTATGAATAAATCAAACCTTTAGAAAGCATACCTAAAACATACCAACACATGTGATATACAAGCACAGTCAGAAATCCTTATTCATGATTTGATATGAGATGAGAGACTAAAAATGCATGAAGCCAGACAAAGCCTTGAGTACTATATTATGATTATCATTATGCGCCTGTTCTACTGTCATTCTTCAAAGCAATAACCAATAGGGATCACTTTTACTACCAGTTGTTTTTACTGCAAGATCGCGCATGCATGTAAATGTGTGTGTGTGTGTCTGTGTGTGTGTGTGTGTGCATGTGCATGCTTCCACAAGCTTTCCTGGTCATCTAAGCATGCCTACACTCATAAAAGCGCGCGCATCACCAAGAGTTCAGTAGGTATGCAGGCTTTGAACACTCTGACAAACTACGCGGTTTCACAATTGACAAGTGCAGCAGTGGAACGACATAAAACAACAGCATGGCCAATAAACTGAACAAATTGTGCACCACAACAAACCTGACAGAACCCTCTCTCTGCTTCTGCCTCTCAACTTACTCTTTCAAACCCTGACAGTAAAATCAATCTAACAACACAGGCACAAGTACTCTATTCATGTGGCCCAAGATTCTTCACTTCTCAGGCAAATGTTGGTATTGTTTATTTCAGCCCGACTGTCCACAGAGGCCATATTATTATCTTGACCTGGCTGTCACTGCACACAGTCAGTACAAGGCAGAGACCATCTGTGTCAAAAATGTCAGTTTTCTCCTCAAACATCCTATCCCTATCAAGTTGGGAAAAAACCACCAACCCACAGGTCATGTAATGTACTCTTGAATGCGTACATCCTGAACACAAATTGTAATGATTACACGCTGTAAGGACATCACCATTTCTACTTGATTTGTCAACCCAGATTTTGTTTCAAATCGAAAACAAACAAAAATGCACAGGAAAAGATAAAGAAAATGTTTGTAGCCCTAAAATAAAAAACAAAGCCTCCATTTAAAAAATCCTGCTGGAGTGGTATCTTTTATCCATTTGAATGGTCACAATATCACTGTCTCACGATCAGAATGTAATCGCATGAAAAACAAGTCACAAAGTGTGGAGCGAGAGAGAGAGAGAGAGAGAGAGAGGAACAAATTGCAAACAAAAAGACAACTTTAAAAAAAAAAGAGGTAATGGGCTGAACAAGCTGAAAACAAGTGAGAAAATATAACAAACAAACAAAATCCAACAACAAAAAGAGAAGGGGAGAAGGCAGAAATATCTCAAGCAGTATAAAGGAGAACATATCTAACAAACACAGGACATCCCCATTGTGGAGATGTATGCATGTCTACACCCTCCAGCATTCCCTACTGGGGACCCTTGAGAGGGGCAGTAAAAACCCACAAGTTTTCATGTACCAAAAACAAACCTAGAATGTTTCGAGACAACAGAAATCACACGAAAATGCCAGTAGACGTTATTACCAGAATAACATGACTAATCAAACAATAATAAAAACTGACAGAGAGATGAAAGAACAACAGCTAAGATAGCGTCCATATCAGAACTCAGCATTCGCAACCACAGAGTGAAGCCAGACTCTTCAGTTGACCTTATACATCCAGTTACTCCTGATACACAAAAAGCCTCCTGATATAATTATAACCATAACAGTTTTACCCATCACTTTCCCAATCTATACCACCACTTCACTGTCTTCTGATGGAAGATTTGTTTTAACCAGTAAACTTTTAAACATATACCACACAAAATGAAGAAAAACATACAACTTACAGAGTTCCTAATCCCAGTAGATATGTAACTTTTATTTTTTGATAAAATATTAGCACACAAGTGTGTACCGATAACAATGCACTGGTATATTATACTGTATACGCAAGAGACAGCGGATTGTAATGTATGGTATAAACAAACATAAGCATTGCACTGTTTTGAACTAGTAGCTGACTGGCAGTGAAACATGGCGAAAAACACTGAGAAAGATAAATTGTCTTGTGCAAAATGTTACACTATCAGAACTGAAACCATACAACTGTGGTGAATATTCTGATGGCTGTAAGTAGCTTTACTCTGTACTCTAAAACCACAAAACTGTGGAGTATGCACTGCTATTTGTATGAACATTTGGCTGTATGGGAAAAAACAAACCATCAAAACTAAGTGTCATATACTGCTGTTTGCATGCAAATCTACACTACAAACTAACATTGCGATGTGTGCATTGCTATATGTGACGGACTTTACACTGACTACTGCTGATATATGAAGCTGACAAATAGGATGGCACCTTTTAGATGTTATCTTCCAACTCCCAAGACGCCTGTTACTTTTCATCATGCCCCCCCCCCCTTCCTACACACACACACTCACACACACACAATCTTTTCAGAGAAACTGTGTTTTCAGTATGAACCTTCATTAGATCAATGCTTTTCAAGTGTCTCAAAAGTGAAGGTTTGTGTCAATCTTTCATCAAGCGATAAAAAATGAATTTTTCCTAAAGAAATTATATTCACAGTAATGTACGCATCTCTTCCTGTGATTTCAAAATCTTCAGAATATTCCTCTCCTCCGCAGAAGTAAAATCTTACTTTTTTATTCAAAAATATTCTAACCATTCAAAATTACATCCAAACAAATCAAGTCGCTCACACAAAAAGACACACTCAACAAAACCAACAAAGGGAGACAAGCAATATACAAGTACATGTAAAGTATAAGATAACACTGGCATTAACACACATCAATTATTGACAAAAACAGAGATATTTCCAGCCATATCTTTACCCCCAAAATATCATTACTGACCTTAATATTGGCATGAAAGCCTATCAAAAGTATGGCAGCTACACACATCAAACTAGGAGCCAAGAAATTAGAAAGTTCCGATAGAGCAAATGAGACAGGAAAACAGATCATGGGTAAAATCTCTATTACACTGATGACACTGAAGTGACGGCATTTAGCTTCTTGACACAAACCACATAATACATTTGGAGGAAAAAAATGTACTGTGTCACACATACACACACACTGGTAGCCACAAGAGACAAAAAAGACAATGACAGAAATGGAACAAATGGATACACATTTTCTTAAAAGTCGCAGCAAAGGATTCACCAATACCACCACAGAGTCAATTCATTACATTTTGCTATCGCTCTTCACTCCATACATTCTTTCATTCCTGTTTCTGCAATTCAAACTAAATATCATATATATGATCAAGCCTGGCCTCCCCACCCCACCCCTAAAAAAGTAGGTGAGGGCAGATGATCTCTCTCAGGGGAAAAAGGAAAAAACCTGTATGTTGGAAACTAGTACCATACTGCTTCTTTGACTAGAATGCTTTGTTATGTTAAACTAGCATCAGCTCTGACTGATAGATACACTGAGTCTCTCTTGTCAGACGTTTCTGACTGATCAACTCTCTTCCCAATGCACAGCATTGATGTAACGTACCATCCTCCTCACACTAAAACCTGTCACTACTGGCCGGATAAAATGACACTCAGATCTTACGGCAAAAAGCAAAAACCTTGCCAGGAAATCCACACTGCGTGTATTTTCAACAAAGTCATAGCCACTGGCAGATATTATAGCATTGTCCAAGAATATCTTGAAGCTTTTGTTTTTAAATCAACTTTTTAGCATAACATATGTCACTTATGGTTCAAATTCCTAGTCATGTACACCTTTTACAGATTTATCTGGATACATACTTTCTATTTTCAAAAATAAATAAATAAAAGCCTTTTTGTAGGAATACTTTGTTTCAGTTCTTGACTCTCAAAATACTGTGTGGGAGAACCGTTTTATTTCAATTTTCAGATCATTATATTCACGCTTTCTTTCTAGGGCCTGTGCCGCTATCACCCATAATAATTTGAGTTGTTATTGTTGGGTTGTTGTTGTAGTTTCTTAAGAACAGTACATGAATGAATAAAAAACAAGATAAGTGAAATATATATTTTATATTATAATTTTTAAAAAAGCAGTAGCAGACATGCTATGATTATAATAAACAAGCACACACCCACACATGCACACGCACAATAACAACAATAACAAGAGGCCAAGCCAACCAGTAGCCTAGTACAATAAAATACACACCTTTCAACACACAAAAAAAGAAGAAGAAGAAGAAAAAAGAACGAAATTTGGCAACATTCACAAATTGCCTGATATAATAGGGCGACAGAACCATTATTCTCTGCAGTCTCTCTCTCTCTCTCTGTCTTTCTCTGTAGTGTCGTGTGTGTGTTCCATCTCTCCAGAAGAAAAAACAGCTATTGCCTAAAGTGAAGGCGGTATGTATGACAAGACAAGGCAACCAAGTTCACAACCTTTGTTTCTGAATGCGCACACAGTGCAGTGGCTCAATCAGGGCATGAGCAAAAAAAACCCATCTGGAATCAGTAATAGAAACAAGCTTGTCACCAAGACATTTCCAAAGCTGTATGAATAAATATATTTATTTAAAAAACAACAAAATTTCATTATGAAAACACAACATGCAAGTGGGACTCAAATTTCTTTTTTTGATGTTGTCTTAAATTTTATTTATTTTGTTGTTGTTGATTTTGGTTGTTGTCTTAAATTTTATATCTTTTTTAGGCGAAATTTATATGCGAGAGAAAATTCTCTTTTTAACCCCTTTGTATCTCTTTACCCTTAACTCCTGATTAATATTGAAGACAGACTCTATGTTCTGGAACTGTTCCTTCTTAGCTTCCCGTTCTACCTCTCTTGATATACATGAAGATCACCTTTCTACCTGCAAAATTACCTGTGTTGTATAAAGGAACAAAACCACTATATCAGCACACTTTGACAGGTGAGTGTGATGTATTTTGTAAAGTGAAGAAAACAAAACAACACTGTAACTAAATGCAGGATTCAATTGTGTCAGTGCACAAAACAACATCACAAGCTCACAAATGTACATATTCTTTTTCTCTTGCCCTGTTGACTGCAAGTTATTTTTTACAGACATTTAACCTGATTCAAACAATATGAAATGCTTTAATAGCTCCCATGCATAAAATACTCCCATTCCAGAAGAAATATCCACCAGCTTTCATAATTCATAGGGATTTATAAGCGCAGCCTGTAATTTAAGTTCAATGAAATGGGATAGGGGTGTATCCATATTCCATGTTGTCTTTTCCTCAATTTCTTTTTCTTCACCTGTATTTTCTCCTCTTTGAGAACATATCCACCAGCTGTCATAATTTATAAGGATTGATAAGCGCAGCATGTACATTTAAGATGAATGAAATGGGATGGGGGCATGTTCCTCCTCCATCTTGTCTGTTCCTCGTTTTCTTGTATCTTTCTTCACCATTCTCTTCCTTCCTCTTTGCTTTTAAAATGTAAGAAACAAAAATAAAATAAAAAAGCCATCAAGGAAACGTCAACACTGTGGGAAACCTCTTTTGTAGCACAGACAGTTTTGTTCGTGTATGCTGCTGCTTGTAGCCCAACTATCGGCAAAGGCTTAGCTGTTACCTTATGATTAAGTTTGATTTTTTTTCTTTGGATCAAATGGATCAATCTTGAACATATGGTTATGGAGATGGGTGAAAATGAAGAAGAATGGTTCAGAAAGATCGACTCAACTTTTATACCAAATATTCAACTATATTCTCCGTATTTTCCACCTACTTACTGGCAGTCCACACATACATTTACTGTTCAATGCGAAGCCCTCCCCCCCGCCCCCCCAACAAAGCAGAAACATTTTCTCATAGAATCAATGTGGGTCCTTCCTTCTTTTAAGTATTTTATACATTCTTTCTCATGTAACCAGATATTCTTACTGGCAGTGCAGACATGTTTTTCTTTTTGGTCAAAAAAAGCCTCTAGAAGTAATCAACAGACATTTTCTTGTCCACTTTGTGTGCAGACAGCACTATCACTATGGTTTATTTGCACTGCAAAAGCATAAACATCAAACAAACAAACGAGCAAAAACAGAGGAAGAATGAAAGAAATAACAAACACCTGCTGAAAACGCCAACAAATAAAACAAAAACAGATAAAAGTTTTGAAACTCACTCTCTGTCACCATAACAAGAATACAAACAGTACAGTTTCCATGAATCTATCAATCTGCCTGACACAGACCATAGTTACACATTCACTGAATCAAAACAAACAGCTCCAATTGTTGTGGACAGTTATTGTCAACTGCTGTTTTCTTCAATTCTGGTTTCCTTGGGGGGGAAGGGGAGGGGGATTGTTTTGCTTGACTCCTGTGCCAAAAATCCAAATGTGAGAAACATTCAAACTCTCTCTTTTCTGTATATTTAGACACTTTCTAAGAACAAAGCTCTATGGAGTGTGCTTGTTGCAATAACAGCTCTTCTATACTTCACTATACTTCTTCATTTTTTCAACTCATTGATTATGACCCTTACCAACTAAAATGTGGAAAAGAAAACACACACACACATACACACACACAAAAAACACCTTGGAAATTTAACTAAAGAAGTACAACAGACTCCTGCAGTCCAATGCCTGGTCATTCTGACCTCATCCTACCTCCTTGTTTCCACTAAAGTCTAATCAGCAATGCCAACAATCTGAAGACTTCTTACCCCCTGACATTCATCAATGGTGAGAGAATGCAACCATTTTCTGGCCTACCTTGAAAGTAGTTGCATTCCAACTTTGAAGAAATCTTCTTATCTGACTTTATCAGAAGACTATCTACTGCCACATGGGCCAAGAGTAATCTTAAACAATAACTTTTCAGTTGTTTTTTTATTATAAATTATTATGTCGCTTTACACAGTTATGAAGTCAGTATATTTACCTTAAAACGTGTTTTGTTCACATAAAATTCTCCATTTCTTCACACAAAAGACCATCGTGATGTCCTGTTTTGGAAGTTACCTTACCTCTAAACAGCATAGCTGACTTTTTTCTTTCCTTTTTTCTGTTGTTGTTGTTGTTGCTTTACTGGTGTCCTGCTGTTCTCAGCAAGCTCAGGGCATTACTGATGTATCCTACTGACACTCAGCTTCCGGCATATTTCCTTTTGTGTCAGAAAACTGTACATATAACCGCATAACTGAAGACACAGGTACTGATCCTACTATCGAACAGTACCTCAGCAAGAACAGCAAGGCTGGTTTTCCATCACCACCCATCCTGTTTCGCAACCTAGGCTATTGCTACGACTTGGAAGAGAAGACGTGGGTGGGAAAGAAGACTTGATGATGACCTTCCAGCGCACACACACACACAAATGAATGAACAATCTCACACAGCCCTGACTTATTTGCTGTACTTACAGGCAGTGCTGTATCTGTTCTACTGATACCAACACGTACACTACCTTTGTTTGCAGACATGATCGCTGTGAATAAAAAAAAAGAGAATGTCTGTAGGCTAGTTTCTCTGAACATGGAGAGAAAGCTCAAATGCTTATTTGCCACCCAGCATACACACACACAACGCTGCTTCCACCTGGGAGCAATTTAATTAATATAAATCACATAGTTTAAACTAAAAAAAGAACATACAAGCATGGCTGTAATGATATATGCATGAAATAAATGTGTGTGAGTGCTTTTCTTTAAAAAAAACACAATATACAAAATATACATATTCACAAATACAAAAATTCACACTGTCTCAAACATCCTTACGTTCAAAAAAAAAAAAAAATTGATAGGGGAATTGCACATATAATGCCAATCAAGATATGTTATAGCTTTTACAGCAAAGGTGCGCACAATATTTCAACACTGGCTATATATAATAACAGCAATAGCTTTTTAAAAAAACAAATTATGCCAATAACATACACAACAACTTATACTGTGATATATATATATATTTATATATAGCATTTGACTAGTTTGTCCACAAGAGCAGGAAGCTAAACAATAGCCTTACAAATTGATGCTTTTAAACGCTAAGCAAAAGCTTTGACACAGATCCATCTGCAAGCCCAGACACTATGTGAAATATGGGAAGAAAACACATCCACCACTTGTGTGTGAAAAACATTCTGTGTGAACACACACACACACACTCTCTCTCTCTCTCTCTAATTCCCCTCTCTCTCTCTCTCTCTCTCTGAAGGATCACTTGCTATTTGTCATCAAGTAGTAGAAGACTTCACAATAATAAATCACCATCATATTAAGCAACATAAAATGACTACCAAAAAATATGTTCATGAATTAGAACAACAACAGATATGGAGAAAAAAAAAAAGACATATATATTAGCAAGAATCCCAACCACTTCATTTTTTGGTCGCACTGATCTTTCTATGCACTTTCAAAAAACACTTCATATTTAAGAGAAAAAAAAAACCCAAATATATTTTTTTTGTTTTTAAAAGGCATCCTCTGGCCATTTCTTATGATACTGGCGCAAAGATGTTCACGGATGGAATCAAAAAATGGTGATCTTGTATTTGACAGCTTTGCCTGGTTTCACACGGCTGTACTTATGATAGTTCTGCAGGTGATCGCTTCCTATGCTAAACCATGGTCTTACAGGCCCAATATATACAATAAATAGATTATAATACAGACGAAACTGATGAGTATATCACACATGGCAAACACACACACACACACACACGGCAAACACACAGACACACACACACAGAGGAAACACACACACACACATGCACACACACACACACAAATACACAATCTATCTGTATCGCACACACACATATCAAACACACACACATATCGCACACCCACACACAATCTCTCTGTATCGTCTGATATATCCATAAGCCTTCTTCCTTTCCTTTCACACATGCCAAAAATACTCACTGGATACAACAATGAGTTACAATATCAGTGATCTTCAGATTCAAGTGATGTCTGTTTGATGTTCACGTTGCACCAGCTTGCACATGTATGTACACAAAGTACGCAAAGATCTTAAAACACTGGGAATGGTCAGTGATCACACTTCACCAAAAAACTGCAGCCACAATCTTGGAGCCAAAATCTCAAAATAATAAACACTGAAAATGCCTGCCTACATCTTTCATGAGCTCACTCTATTAAGTTTTTCACAGCTTTCTATTTCTATTGTTAAATATATATATATATATATATATATATAGAGAGAGAGAGAGAGAGAGAGAGAGAGAGAGATAGATAGATAGATAGATAGATAGATAGATAGATAGATAGATAGATAGATAGATAGATAGATCTCTCATTCCCTATCTGGTAGAAAATTTTGTTTGGCTTATTTCTTTTCATAGTCTAACAGATAATTATACTTACTTCCATATTTTTCAATTCTATTCTTTTATTTCGAGGATAACGGAATAAGCATTCTCTCATTTCCATTATGTTGAGAATATTGAGCAGTACTGACATATTTCCGAGTTCAGAAAAAGCTGTAAGCCTGTGCAGTGAAAGGGAAGCAAATCCACTGACATCAAGAGCCAACAACTCTCAACTGGGCCTCTAGGATGACACAGGGTTTCTACCTATTGCAGTTCTCTTGCTATGTAATAAAATCAACATTCTTGCCTTTCCCTTCTAACTGTTTCACATAACTAAAAGCTGGACAAAGAAATAAAGTAGAACAAAAATGAAATAAGACAAAACAGAATAAAATCAAAACAAAACAAAGTAAAATCGAATAAACAAAAACACATAAATATATAAATGAAAGAATGCATGAATAAGGGAGAAAAAAAAAAGTAAGACCAACAGAAATATCATCTTAAAAATACCTGAACCACACAAATCTCCAAACACACGCTCTCATTTCATGTCACGATTAAGTATTCAATGAATAAAACAACAATGATACTAAATCATATCAAAACAACATATATCAAATGAACAGGCCGTATCATTCTTTTCAAACTCTTATCTGCAAGTACAAACTTTGGTGGGAAGGAGTGTTCATTCTGGGTTGTGGTGGCGGTGACAATGGTAGTTGTTACTGTTGCTTCTTTCTTTCATCTTGATTTCTTGTTTTTCCTTTCGTTTAGACAATCTTGAGTTTAGTCATGACAGCCTAACACAATCAGTCACACATGTGAAGTTTTAATTCACGTAAACTGCAAAGCATTCAGTAAATAGCGAACAGGATGTGGATAGCAAAACAAAAGCAAAAAAAGGGGCAAATTGAACAATATACTGGCATATTGTATCTTCTCACACCGATTTTCTCCAGTTGATATGTAATAAATATATGTCATATCAGATCTTGAACCTTTCTGCCCCCACGCTCCTTTCTGCAATCAATCCTAATGCTTGTCATCGCCAGAAAAGAAAATTACATATACAAGCAATCCAAGTAGCTTCAACCATGGTTTTCATCCCTAATCGGTTCTTCTTAAATATAGATTAATATTCTAATAACCAACAACATAAAAAAAAGGAAAATTGTAACATCCTAAGCAAGTTATGAAAATAACTTTACAAAACAAAGCCGTCAGATACACGTTAGAAAACAATGCATTTTTCCTTTTTCCCCAGTCTCTCTTTTCTTTAGAAAAAAAAGAAAAGAAAAGATATATAATATATATATATATATATATATATATATATATATATATATATATATATATATATAAACCCTTAGAAATGATTAGTCACATGCATACCCATATTGAGGGTATTTGTTATAATAGGTTCTCATCATGGTGGGATCACCTATGTGTGTGTGTGTGTGTGTGTGTGTGTGTGTGTGTGTGTGTGTGTGTAGTATGTGTATGTGTGTGTGTGTGTGTGTGTGTAGTGTATAGAAAGAGGGGAGGGTGTTTTGAGCAAGTTTACAGTGAACAAAACTTAACCCACATTCTCCCCTCCCCCCTTCCAACCCTCCAACTATGCTCTTTATCTTTATGGCAGTGTAATATACACATTGATTTTATCTGAATATTCATTATTATGCAACACAGGCCAGATGGCAAAATCTCATCTCCACTACCTACCTGCTACCATAATCAAAATGTCCCGTTACTTTAAATGTTTCCATTAAAAGAAGGAAAAAGGAAAGTAAAACCAAAACACACACAAAATTCACAAGGTATTTTTGACAAGTACAGGTGAACAAGCCAATCATTTGCTAGCTATACTCCGCCAAAGTGTGTCTCCTTACGTAAGGAACAATTTCCAATCTAATCATTATGCTTACAGCCCCACCACCAGCAACACAGACCTAACAGTACGAGGTCCTCAGCGTGTCCAGTCACACCATTTTCTTCTACAGTCCTTTCGACAACTCAGATGTCGCATGCATGTCCTGGATGTTGAATGTACTGGGCCTAACTAGTCAGGTGCTTAACGGCAGCGCAATGCATTTTCACTAATATGACAGACCAAAAACTGCTGCTTTCTGAGCGTTTGATTAAGAAAATGTCGCATTTAAACCTTTTACTGTATTTTTTCCCCAAAAACCGCTTTCTGACAAATGGAATCAGGTAACAAAGAGTACCGACGATGGAACAGTTTCTACACAACGGCCAAAAATGTGGTTGTTTTGGATGCTTGTAAATTAAAGCTGTGTCTAGGTGTGATATCTTTCAGCGTCTGTTATTAGACAGTTCTTGGCATCAACTTACAAACACCTGACTTAAACAGGCAGAGAGCACAACAGCATTTACTCCCGAGTTGGAATGTTTGTCACGCAGTAACATAAGGTCATGTTTACCTGTCTTCAAAGGCTCAGGCCGTACAAAGGACACTGAAATATTACAAGACATCCGCAACTTCCCACATGTATAGACCGATCTTGGAACGCTCAAAAAAAGGTTTTAGTTTTAGGGTCAAACTAGTATATCTAGACTTCATGACCTACTGGCTACAGTAACTTCCAATACAACCCTGTAGTCTCAATTCTGAAGTTTGGCATTGTACATCAACATCATTAATCACCTCCCTAAGAAATGCTCAGGAATCTCTGCCAAAGGATGACATCCACTGAAGCTTTACCCCCTCTACATCTGTGCCCAGTATCTTCCGGCACAAGATCCATAAATCTTCAATCATTTTTTTCTTCTTTCAGGAATTATCAGCTTGTTAAGTGTAACGTAGTTCTTGACCCACACGGGTATCAACATCCATGGTATTTCTTCCCTATCTGCAATACACTGTACTGCCTCTACATGCTTACTTTAAAAGGCAGGCTCCTTCAAACTGAAATAAAAAGCAGATTACAAACAATCGTTAAATCCAAGCATAGCACGTCTAAAAACTCACAAAAGTTCAAAGCCACTAACAAGAAAGCAGACTTGAACAGGTAAGGTTCTTTCCTAACTCTCTGCCTGTCAGTGTGATAGAACTTACACGTGATAGTGACAAGAAACGGAAAGAATGAAAGACCGAAAAAATGCAAGTACATTCATTGAAGTTTTACTTCTCATTGTCGAGAGCACAAAGTCTAAAGACTCTTAGAACGCCCCTAACTGGACTCTAGACAAAAAAAAGACAAAGAAAAAAAATCCACATAAATAAACTATGAGTATCCACACATAAAGACACAAACATGATGCACAATCTGCAGCACAAATGCATTTATAACATCTATTCAAGGATATGTTGAAACACAAGAATGCACTTGAAAGCAGCGACAGCTAACCAGTTAAATTCATATAAAAATAAACTGTATGATCTAAACCAAGAACGACTGATAGTGTTAAAAGCCATGGGAGAAGTGGAGGCTGGGTTGGAGATGGTGGACAACACTGTGCCTTCTTCTTCGACAATGACGGCAGCTATTCATGAGATTCTATCAAGACATAATAACATTGATTCCTTCTTTATCTAACTGCTGTTTAAATAAGAGTTCAACATGCTGACTTTACACCCCCGTCCAAATCTTCCTCCAAGGATATGCCAGGGGCCAGTCACTATGAATAGCATCCCCACCACCTGGAAATGATGTGCTAGGAATTCCTTTTTTCTATCCCTCTCCAAGTTTTGCCTTGTTCCTTTTGTTCCTGTCAACTCCTTTTCCTTTTTTCTGCCTTCTTGGTCCATTCTCCTGCCTTTTTTCCGGGAGACTTGAAAGGTAATTCTATCCTTCTCTCCCATCCAAAGTCGGATGTGCTGGGCCTGACTTGTCAGGTGCTTTACAGCAATGCAACACATCTTTGCTCAAATGACAACTATGAATAGTTGCTGTCTGAGCATTTAATAAAGAAGAAGAATAAAAAAAAAACAATGGACAAGTCAGTACCACTTGACTAATTTACCGCCTTCCTTGACCATACTTTTCATTTTAGATGTGTAGATATCATTCATCACATAGTCTGTGGGGTTTGGTCATTTTTTTAATGCTTATATCTTCCAGATGAAACAGACCCAGGATGCACATCTCAGTGCTGCACAATGCTGAAAGATGAACATTTGTTGCAGTCTCCCAGACCAAAGATTGTGCAGACCTGCTATGGCTAGGTGATGATGAAAACATGGAGTTTTGGCATGCACTACTTCCAACACTGAATGTGGGTAATCACCAGCAAAACTAAGCCCAAAAAGAGGATTAGTTCATTAATTAAACTGAGTGAGGATGAATGAGTGTTGTAACCAACCACAACAACAAAATATGAAACTTTACACAGAAACACGAGTGTGTGAGTGAGTATGAGTGTGTGTGTGTGCATATGTGTGTGTGTGTTTATTCTTTTATTTGTGTGTGTGTGCATGCATGTGCACACGCATGTTTGTGTAATCTTTGGAAGTTCAACCTCTGTGTCAAAAAGCAAGCACAGACAATAGTTCCTTCTTTTTTTTCTTGTCTAAACTATGGTAAGCAAAGTCTACATTAGAATGACTAGACAATTTTCCGGTATTTCAATACTATGTATGTGCCCACTAGCCTGTCTTCACTCATGCATGCTGCTGATCCACTAGCCTTTCTTTGGCTAAAAAAAAAAAAGGAAAAGAAATAAGTTAACCACCATATAAAATAATCCTTCGTCTATGAGCATACAATATGAAAGTCAAACCTATATTATTACTATTGTTGTTTTAATGCCACATTAAGTTTTTAATTCAAAGTTTTTTCAAGATATGTTCACTACGAAAAAAAGGAACAACCCAAATCCTCAGATCTATTCAATATACAGATTCTACCAAATCAGGCCATAGCTTTGCGAACGTGAGTTAGAACTCTACAACAGAGCAACAATAAAAAAAAATTTCAACAAAAAACTCTATAGTAAAACGAAAGAAAAAACAAAATCATTTTCCTAGGACTAAAGAATTTCTGCTCTGTATACATGTGAGCATTCTGATTTCTCACACATCAAAACGCCAAGAGTTTAATTAAGCTGTCGGGCAATTTTTTTTTTAAGGGGGGGGGTGGAGACTTCTTTTTTTCTTTCTTTCGACACACACAGTCCGGCTGAATATTCCTCTCCTCTGAATATGGTAAACATTTCTTTGAATCATTCACTTGAATACAGCTCTTGGATACCAAGCAAAAAAACAACAAAAAAACCCACCGAAAATAAAGTCCAGATGCTCATCACAAAAAACTCCAGGTTCGTCCAGACCTTCCCCAGCATGGACGTCCCAGGAAAAGTCATCCCAGCCAGACACTGCATCCACATGCTCGAGGTACACCAAAGCGCGATAGAACATTTAAAAAAAAAAAAAAAAATGTTTTCACAGAAGACGAGGGGGAGGGGGGCTCTGAAGCAGACGTACCAGGACTACAGAAACACACACAGATATATCTACATCACACGAAAAGAAAGTCTGGAGAGTTGCTCGCAAATGATCTTCTTTTTTTTCTTTTTTTGCCCAGAAACCAACCATTCCATTCAACCAACCACGATGAACCCCAGAGCCAAGTGACCCATGTCCCTGAGTCATGGACTGTGGTTGACACCAGAGCAAGCAAGCACAACGGTTGGAGGGGGAGGGAGGGAGGAAGGGCAAGACTGGGCACACACACGTGAGCCACCCCCAGCCCCCCCCACTTCCTCCCCCCTTCCTCTTCCCACTCCTTCCTCCTCAGTATCTCATTTCTGACCATGGCTAGCAGAAGTGATGTAGGTCCTTCCAGTCTCAATGAATGACAGTTGACAGACAACAACTAGGCAGGACACAAAGGGATCCACAACATCACAGGACTGTACACTTGTGCTGCTTTCGTCGCACAGGCTGAGGTTGCAATACCGCCCTCACCGCTTCGTCAAACACCTGAAAAGGAAATCATTACAAGTCGTTATCAGTACTTATACATGACAAACACCTGAAAAAGGAAATCATTACAAGTCGTTATCAGTACTTATACGTGACAAACCCCTGAAAAGGTCATGGCTGTTATCATCAGTACAATCATAATGCTTTATCAACTCAGGGAAAAAAAAGGTAATGATTGTTATCAGTATAATCGTAATATGAATACGAAATTTTCAATATCTCAAAAGGGCAAGAAGTTCATGTGGGTTACAAGCAAGCATAGCTAAAAACAATCAATTATGGTTTATCAACACAGAATTTTTATTAAAAAAAAAAGGTAATGCTTGTTATATCATCAGTACTGTCATAATTGTTCATCAACACAGAACAAACAATGTAATGATTGTGATATCATCAGTACTATCATAATGGTTTATCAACACAGAAAAAAGGTAACGATTGTGATATCATCAGCATTAACATAATGGTTTATCAACACAGGAAACAAAGGTAATGGTTGTTATATCATCAGCATTATCATAATGGTTTATCAACACAGAAGAAAAAGGTAATGATTGTGGTATCATCAGTACTATCATAATGGTTTATCAACACAGAAAAAAGGTAATGATTGCTATATCATCAGTACTATCTATCATAATGGTTTATTAACACAGAAAAAAGGTAATGATTGTTATATCATCAGTACTATCTATTATAATGGTTTATCAACACAGAAAAAAAGGTAATGATTGTTATATCATCAGTACTATCTATTATAATGGTTTATCAACACAGAAAAAAATGTAATGATTGTTATATCATCAGTACTATCTATTATAATGGTTTATCAACATAGAAAAAAGGCAATGATTGCTATATCATCAGTACTTTCACAATGGTTTATCAACACAGAAAAAAGGTTAATGACTGTTATATCATCAGCATTATCTAATGGTTTATCAACATAGAAAAAAGTTATGATTGTTATTTATAGTGGTTTCTCAACACCAAAAAAAAGAGAAAATATATTTTAAAAATCAGACAAAGGACTAATATAAAGAGGTAGATGCAGCATCCAACTTTATAAAGAGATACTTATGAACTTCACAGATTTTTTTTTTTACTTGAAAATTCTAAATTTTTCTTTTTTAAACTTGAAACATACAAACCAAATTCAATATAAATATACCATACAGCATGACCATAACAGTTTGACAGTAACTCAGATGTTGTGCCTCAAAGTATTTAACCACTAGACTGCCCCACCCCAGAAATTTTCCGGGCCTAAATGTGCACCCTATACGCCTACAACCCGGAAAGCCAGCTTCCTTGACTACAGTTCAAGGGAAAGAACTCCAAAATTAGTGGAGATCACTCTCCTGTTGCTTGGCAACATCCAGCTGCAAAAACCGTGGCAAAAACGATTGTCTTTTCGCTCGTATTTTGTGGTTTTATAGATGACTGCTTGGCAGTTCTTGTTCAAAATGGCTGTCAATTCTTGTTAAAGGCATCAATAACTTTACACAGCTGAAAAAGGGGCAAATAAAACTTGGAATTTACCTGACAGTGATGAAAAACAATCGTGTATGATTCAGGAGATCGTGCATTATAAAAAAATGAATGAGATTTGGCCTGGACTTATGTTTGACGTTACTGAGATGGGGGGTACTCAGAATGACAGTGGTGATAAAGAAAGTGTACTTTTTGTCGATTTTTTTACATTTTAAATATATTTTTTACAGTGAAGTCACTGAATATCAATTTGAGCTTGCCTCAAAGCAATCTACGAATTTGAGCTTGCCTCAAAGCAATCTACGATGTATATACTGTCATTGATTAGACTATCAGGATAATTCAGGTAGTAATTTCTGAGTAAGAGCAATATGAACATAGCAAGTGGTACATAAGAATTTTATTCCCCGGCATATAGGGTGCACTTGCACTGGGCAGTTAAGAGGTTAAGTGAAGCGATCTCTCCTCTCACAACACACACACATACACACACACACGCTTAGTGGTTAGAACATTGCGCTCGCAATCTGACAACCCGAGTTCGACTCCCGTTCAAGGGGATATTTTCCCCTGGAGTTAACATCAGTGCAGACTCCACTCCCCCCAAAAGTCCTTTGGATGAGACTATAAACTGAGGCCCCATGTGCGAACGAACGCAGAACATCTTGATAAATCCTGTCCCGCTTTTCATAAGAGTAGGCCATTGTGTGCCGGTGGGAACAGATGACAGAATTTACAAAACCACATACACACGGGGACTGAATGTAAAAAAAACCACTTAAGTGCTTATTGCATTAGCCTTGATACTGAATGTAAAAAAAAACCACTTAAGTGCTTATTGCATTAGCCTTGATATAAAAGAATAAAATAAACAAATAAAATAAACACACACATACACACACACACACACACACACACACACACACAGAGGACATCCTTGACAGCCACCCATGAGTCCCAACTTTGGTCCCGCTTCTGCCAGCTGCTTTGGCTGTGTGAAGGCTGTATGCACATACCTGTTTGAGTCCTCGCTGTGTAAGGGCTGAGCATTCCATGTAGCGGACTCCGCGGATCTTGTTGGCCAGCTTAATGCCTTGCTCCCGTTTCACTGGAGACAGGCCCTGGGCCGCGAGCAGTCCTATGGCCTCCTTGTTTTCCCGCAAGTCAATTTTTGTACCTGCAAAGAACAACAAAATTGATTTGGGGAGAACAGTTATAAAGCTGGCCAGGGGTGGAGGGGTTCTTTGTTGTTGTTGTTGGGTTTTTTTTGGGGGGGTTGTTTTGTTGTTTGGTTTGGGTTTTGTTTTTTGCGGGGTATTATTTTTGTTTTAATATTTTTATGGAGTGTTTTACATTTGTTTGCGGTTGGATTTTTTGTTGTTTTTTTTCTGAGGGGGGGAGGGATAGGGGGGCTGTTGCTGCTGGGTCACTTTTGGTGATGTTCTCTGGTACATATAATATTCCAATACGAACAAATGACACCTTGCCAAAAAACAACAATCAATCAACTAACCAACCAATCATCCAACTAGCCAACCAACCAACCGATCAAGCAAACAAGCAAGCAAACTTGTGCACCAAGCTAAGTCAAGATGATTTGAGGACAATGCTTCCAAAATCCTTTTAGTGAGTTTAAAGTATGATTAAAACCTCATTAATTTTTCTACAGCTCTGTCTGTTTGGGGTTTTTTTGTTTGTTTTATTTCGTTTTTAAGCAATGAAATGGAAAAAAGACAATTTTTAAAAATATATTCTAATACAACATGCACAGGACACAAGCAACTACTACATGTCCTATTCAGGCAATCCCAGCTTAGGGGCTGGACTGAGAGAGGTGCACACTCTATAATACCAGTGTCTAAAATGTTAATACGTCCCGTAACAACTGTTCACAGTTACTCTGAAGGCTCCATAGACTTTTGACACAGACACACTACAAGTGTGGAAAGCTAAAATCACTGTGACACCTGCCTACCTCTCAAAGCTAAAATCACTGTGACACCTGCCTACCTCTCAAAGCTAAAATGACTGTGACACCTGCCTACCTCTCAAAGCTAAAATCACTGTGACACCTGCCTACCTCTCAAAGCTAAAATCACTGTGACACCTGCCTACCTCTCAAAATGCTCTTCAGTAGTTTTCTATCCTAAAAAAAGAAGCCCATTCTCAGTTGTTTTGAGACTTCTATTAGTACTAGTTTTCAACTTGCCAGGCTTCTTGTTGTTGTTTTGGAGTTTTCTTTAACTTTTAATTGAAAAAATTTATAATATCCTTCCCTCTTTTTAAAGTGTGCATGCATGTACACACACACACATACAATGAGTTACTGGTTTATTTTTCTCACACACACACACACACATTCGCACATGTAGACATTCACATGCATATATGCACACACATGCACGTGCATGCAAAACAGAGAGAGAGAGAGAGAGAGACACAGAGAGAGAGAGAGAGAGAGAGAGGAGAGTAAGAGAGAGAGAGAGAGAGAGAGAGGGGAGAGAGAGAGGAGAGTGAGGGAGAGAGGAGAGAGAGAGACACAGAGAGAGAGAGAGAGCCATTGCTGGATGCAAGCTCTCTTCACTGTGAAAGTACAAGTCACGCATGGTCAAAAGAAGACCGATGAGTGGTAGGCCTAAAATTAGCTTGAAAAGTATGTCCATCTCCTCTCCGCCTGGTAATTATTATTTTGAAAAATGGAGCAAGGATCTTTGGATCAAGTCTGCCATAAGCCACAAACTTCACATTCAAGTCAACTGAACCAACCATGTTGAGCCATGGAATATATAATGCAATGTGCTGGCATTTCTAACTTGCTTTACAGGAGACATTCACATGCCTATACGCACACACATGTGTGCGCTCTAGCCTCATTGTTTTCCAGTTCTCAAGCACAACTGTTTCACTGACTACGATTTTGTAAACACTGTGCACAGACGTGTTTGCACACAGATGAAAGAATGGCAATTCGCAGTGCAGCTGTGCTAAAATTTAAACACTTCATCAAGAATGACTGAGGCAAACAGAAGAATTGTGTTGCTCATGTGGAGAAAATCATAGTTTTCGACTCATGATCATAGTTCCGTAGTTTAATTTCATTTTCCGTATATACTATAGGCAAATCAAAGGAGCAGGCAGCCCTACCATGAGATCCAGATAGTTTAAACACAATGTAACAAGGCTGTACTCTAGACTTCTATTCCAAATACATTTATCCCAAATTCAGTTTGGAGACTATGTGACCAATTGTACTCTAGACCTCAACCGTCAGCACCTGGGGTTTATCACAGTTCTTGATTAAACCACTGACGCTGGGGGCAACAGCAAAGTGAGAGGCTGTATGACCAGTGGATTTTCCACTCATGTAATTCCATTTTACAGCTTAGTCTTTAGTGATCGAATATGACTCTCTAACTAGGAGGCTTGACTTGCACAGTCCTTAATGTGCTGCAGCCCTGGGGGCTAGTTGGCCATTGGAGAACATCTCCAATGCTGACTGTCCTTATTATGCCCACTTGGCCGAGAGAGTGGGGATGTACTGTGGGCAAGGCATCTCCGCTATAATCAAATTTCTGCCCAATTTATAATAAAATAATGTATGGAATTTATATAGCGCTGAATCTTGTAAAGCAACAAATCAAAGCGCTCAGATTTCATTTCATACCACTTTAAGTCACGGCAGATTTCTCTCCGTGAAATTCGGGCTGCTCTCCCCGGGGTGAGCGGGAGAGCGCGTCGCCACAAGAGCAGCGCCACCCTTTTTTTTTTTCTTCTCCTGTCTGCAACTGTATTTGTTTCCCTATCAGAGTGGCTTTTTTCTAAGAATTTTGCCAGGGACAACTCTCTTGTTGCCGTGGGTTCTTTTACGTGCGCTAAATAAATACGTGTAACACACGGGACCTCGGTTTATCGTCTCATCCGAAAGACTAGCACCCAGACCACCACTCATGGTCTAATGGATGGGGGAAAAGTTTCCGGTCCAAACGGGGTACGAACCGCCGCACACTTCAGACCCGGACTTTTCGCTTTCTAGACAGGCGCGTTACCTCTAGACCACCGATCCACAATTTCCGGAACAGCAGCTGCCTCCTCTGCTGTTTTGGAGGTCATCATCGAACACGACGGACTAACATATATTTATATTTATATATTTAGACGTCAACTCAAGATACACCATATCCCAAATTCAGTTTGAACACTATGTAAAAAAGCTGTATGCTAAACTTCAATTCAATATACATCATTTCTATCCCAAATTCAGGTTGACTACCATGTGACAAACTGTACTCTAGACTTCAATTCAAGATACTTTTCTTTTATCCCAAATTCAGGTTGACCACTATGTGACAAACTGTACTCTAGACTTCAATTCAAGATACATTTTATTCCGAAATCATCTTGTTCCAAGACATCACACCAGTAATGCTGATCAGGTACCTTGAGCAACATTCTCAAATAAGTATCATCATCCATGATGGATCTTTCAATGTGCGATTGTTCAGTCTTGAAATGGTACTTAGTTGCGTGGCTCTAGTCTAGTCTCCCCATTCACTCCATAGTCAGCTTCGTTAACTCTAAGCTTGCACAAGACAGCAGGAACATGAACAAATCCAACAAATATGTTTGATGGGATTCAAACACACAACCTCCTTCCCTGCGGAGTCTATTGAGCAAACCACTCCACCAAAGTGGCTGATATAAAAGGGGTTTCTTTATTAACCACTAGACTGCCTTACCCCGGAAATTTTCCGGGGCTAAACATGCACCCTATATGCCTACAACCCGGAAAATTTCCGGGGTGTTGAACCGAAGTAAACAAGCCTGCTTCCTGGACTACAGTTAAAGGGAAAGAACTCCAAAATTAATGGAGATCACTCTCCTGTTGCTTGGCAACATCAAGCTGCAAAAAAACGTGGCAAAAACGATCGTTTTGTAGTTTGTATTTTGTGTTTTTATGCAATGACTGCTTGGGAAGTTCTTGTTCACAATGGCTGACACTTCACTTCTTGTTGAAGGCATCAATAACTTTAAACAGCTGTAAAAGTGGCAAATAAAACTGTAGATTTACCTAACAGTGATGAAAACGATCGCGTATGATTCAGGAGATTGTGTCTTTAAAAAAACAATGAATGAGATTTGGCCTAGACTTATGTTTGACGTTAATGAGATGGGGGGTACTCAGAATGACAATGGTGATGAAGAAATCGTATTTTTGGTCGATTTTTTACATTTTAAATATATTTTCACAGTGAAATATCATGCTAACTAATTTGAGCTTGCCTCAAAGTAATGTACGATATATAATATATACTGTCATTAGGTAGACTATCAGGAATATTCATGTAGTAGTTTCTGAGTAAGAGGGATATGAACATAACAGTGGTACATAAGAATTTTATTCCCCGGCATATAGGGTGCACTTGCACTGGGCAGTTAAGAGGTTAATGTTTTTCAAGAGATGTATTGTTTTTACACACAAACACACACACACATAAACACGTCAGTTCTCGCACATGCACGTGCATGCACAGACCTGCACGTGCATGCTCACACGTACACACACAGAGACAAGAAGTGTGACAGTGACACACAAAAACACACACACAAAGCAACCCACTCACCTACTACAATAACAGGGGCATCAGGGCAGTGATGTTTGATCTCTGGATTCCATTTGGTCAGAACATTTTCATAGGAAGAAGGGCTCACAACACTAAAGCAAATCAGGAACACGTCCGTCTGAAACCACACCCACAAAACAAGCTGATTGTACGTTGTATACTCTCCTTTTCAGATTTTACCACATCCAAATTCACTTTACCCGTGGATACAATGAGAACGAGGAAAATCAAAACCTGCCAGAGATATATCACTCGCTGATTATTACATCAAGACAACATGAAGAACATTTAACTGAAGAAAATTCTGCAAGCTTACAAGCACACACACACACACAAACCACACATACACACCACACACACACACCACACACACACAAACCACACACACACACCACACACACACACACACACACACACAAACCACACACAATACACCACACACACACACACACAAACCACACGCACACACCAAGAACACACACAACCACAAACCACACACACAAACCACCCACCCACACACAACACACTTTCATCCCCCCCTCCCAACCCCCACCCCCATTACAGATTAACCAAGACACTACACTGGAGTTGAACAAACTCAAAAACAAAATTCACCCATAAAATAAAATATGATTTTTTTTTTTAAATATGGTAAATTCATGCCAACCTGAAAAACTGGAGTTCAGCACTGAATGAACAACGCCACTCCACAATAAAAACTATACGACTACCACCACCACCACCACCACCACCCACAACCGTGGCTAGCACCGCCACCAGGTTTTTACCTGTGGATAAGACAGCGGTCGCAGGCGGTCATAGTCCTCTTGGCCGGCGGTGTCCCAAAGGCCCAGGCTAACCGGGATACCGTCCACCATCATGTTGGCCGTGTAGTTGTCAAACCTACAACACCCACAAACCTGCTGGTTAACAAAACCTGCCTCTGTACCCGACAAGACTTAAAATTTTGAGTTCTTCATTGTGACACTCCCCCACGAAATGAGTCGCATTGCACCTGACAAACTTTTCTGTTAGGAGGTATTTTAGACAGGTGGGGGTCAGGTTATCAATGTGAGACAGACAGACAGACAGAGACAGATGGAGAGACAGAGAGAGAGAGAGATGTTAGGAATGTATTTGTTTCATTATCCAGACATGTATGCCCTAACACTTTTATATTCACCATACTTGTCAACTCATGGCATGTTATAATTCAAACATGACAGTTGTTTTAGGTTGCAGGGTACAAACCTATGCAGTATGAACCTACCTAGACAAAAAGTATGCATTAGAATGAACTGTATGATGTGACTAAACCTTGCCGTTATTTTTAATAAGACACAATGGGAAGTTCTATTACTATCTATGAGCAAGCACCGGAAAATTTATGTAGGACATACTGTGTGATGAAGTATGTTTGCAGTTCAAGTGTGTGTGTGTGTGTGTGTGTGTGTGTGTGTGTGTGTGTGTGTGGGTGTGTGTGTGTTGTGTGTGTGTGTGTGTGTGTGTGTGTGTGTGTGTGTGTGGTGTGTATGGTGTGGTGTGGTGTGGTGTGGTGTGGTGTTGTGTTGTGTTGTATTTGTTGTATTCCACTTTGTGTGTGTGTGAAGTCTAATCAAAGTAATATTCACTGCCAAAATATCAAGTTTTATCATTCTTGTTCATCTTGCTCTCACATGGAAAAAAAATGTTGTAAGCAAAACTGCTTCATAAAGTCCAACTATTATAAAGCATATCAAAATAAAACAATAAAAGATGAAAACGAGAACAACAGCATCAGTTAACTTGTGAGACCAGACAAAATGAACAACTTACCTGGACATAAGGAAAAAAAAACAAAAAACAAAGTAAACATCAAATGAATGGACAGGCTGTACATGGCACACACACATACATGCACATTCATCAGATAAACAGACATATGAATTATACTAATTTATAGGTAACAAGATGACAGATAGTGAACATATTTTGCAACACATGACATAACAGCTGATAAGTATTTAAATAATTCTAGAAAAATGAAAAATAGTTTACACTTGTTCCACTGTGTGTGTGTGTGTGTGTGTGTGTGTGTGTGTGTGTGTGTGCGTGTCTGTGCCTGTGTCAGTGTATTTGTATCTGTTTCAGATTGTGTGTTTGTTAACTGTGTTTGTGTGTGGTGTACCAGTGTGTGCACATGATTTATGAGTTTTCTACACATGTAGGTTAGTGTTGTACAAAGCTATGGCTAAGGAAATTACAGTATAAGGAGGAAAGTGAATAGATTTTTGTAAATGTTCATATTAATTATTATGTTAAAAATTTGGAATAATTTTCAATATCTACAATATTGCCTCATTTACTGTTCAAATTTTACAGCAAGTATTGCCCTGAAACCTTGCATGTAGATCAGATGCAAAAGTGGCTTCTAAGAGCAATGAAATCATTTAAAAATGTCTGGTCTATGAAGGTTTTAATTTTAAGGCTAAATTTGGTCATGTGAATTTGTTGATTTTAAGCGAAATCCATATTGGTGTTGCTACATTTATGTAAATTCACACATTTGTATCCATGGCACCTTTCTATTCATGTCCTTTGGCTTTGTAATAATTTCAGCTTCTAAACTCCATACATAAGCTAATTGTAGATGAGGAGCAGGTGTACCTGTTTTTCACAAAATATGTTTAAAAATCACTGAAATCTTTCTTCATAATATTAACTGTTGAAAATTAGCACTCTAGCATTAAGTTTAAATAATTACAATGTGTTCCCTTTCTATGTAACATTTCATTACAAAATCTATTGTACAACCTGAGATACAATAGTCAGCCAAAATTGCATACCGAGGCCAGGGTAGACCCCCCCATTAAAATATGTTTTGTATTTGACACAATAGTCAATACACATATGACCACAAAAATGTATAAACATGTATTCCTTTATGTACTCAACCAGCATGTAAAGTTTCATAAAGATTGAACATCAGTTGCTAAGGGAAATCTAACATTGAAATTTGAAATTGTGGTTCAGTTTTCCTTCATTTTCTCAAAATCAGAAAATGGCCGCTAATACTAATAGGATACCACATTCTAAACCCCATATCTCAGAAACTAGACATCCAATTTGAATGGGGTTTTCACCAGTAGAATTCAAAGTACATTTTGAATCACATAAAACATGAAAAAAGACGGATGGTGAAAAGTGACTCATGTGCTGGAAGATCATAAATTATCGTGCAACTTCTTATTCTTTTTCAGTTTTCGTTCCTGGGCTAGAGCTCCGAGGCTAATCAGTGGTGAGATTGTTGTGTATGTGACCGTTTTTGCCCACCATTAAGATAGCTGCATTCCAACTTTGGAGATGATGTCTAAACACAACACCAGTATGCATGTATTTTATGTCTTGTCCATTCTAACAGGAAATATGGCCTACTCTTATGAAAAACAGTATATGTCTTAACCCTAGTGGCGCGGTTCCCGGAATATTCCGGTAAAGGCGGGTCTAGGCTGTGTGGCGGATCCCGGAATATTCCGGGATGACGTGGGTGGTCATAGTTGAAAGCTTACTTTCGCTTTCAAAGGTCAGCCAATGAATGTTAAGGCCGTTGTAGGCCCGCAGAAAGGGGTGAAGGTCGTTTGACACACACAAGCAACGAAGAATCTGATTGGTTAAGAGTGTATTTTAAAATTTTTTCGGACCAGCTGAGATGGTCTTCAACAAAAATGGCGGCCAGTGTTTGCACTAGAATTTCTTCAAGCGTTTTTCGAGCTTTTTTACAAAATTGACAGCGAGGAGGAGTTTTAGAGGCTGGATTTGGTTGAAATAAACAATGAGAGAGACGATGAGGTAAGGATTGTGGAATATTTTTGAAAAACTTGGTAAAAATCGATCGCGATCGGACTGAATCGAGCGGTGCTAGTTTTGCTGGATGGACTTCTTCGCTACTCGGCGATTTCGACGTCACAGATTGTTTTACTTTATTTTGACACAACGAGGCTTCGAAATAACTGTTGTTGAGTCAAATCGCTATGCTGCTGAGTACTTTGCATCACATGAAATCAAGCGATCTTTGTATTTTTGTCATAGAAAGCTACCACTTCGCACATTCCGCCATGACGGTCGCGATGGCGTCGATCCTGTCGCTGAACTTTTCCGAGTATTTGGTGACCGATAAAGCGATACAAACTCCTTATTTTTTTAAAACTAATGTCAAGAAATAGTGTTTACCTAATCATGACATTTATGCACCGCAAGAACTTTGCTTATCGTGTTAAAATCGATCCGGGGCCCTGACAGTGGAACAGTGATCGGTAGTGCGCACACGATTTTTTTTTTTGGATTTTTTTTTACATAATCATAAACACTACACACTATTAATAAATTATACTCATTTAAAAGCATATTATCTCTTCTTTCCAGTGATTTATAGCTTAACACATTTAATTCAGTTTTATATATCAATATCAAGGGTTGTTTGAGCCCACCCTGCTCCAAAACAATGCTAGCCAATGTTAATTCAGCCAATAGAAGTGAGGCTTGTTGCCGTCTATTTAGCGCTACTAGGGTTAACATGAAATGATGTATGCAAAATATCCTGCATGCATTCGCACACAGGACCTCAATTTATCGTCTCATCTGAAAAACTTTCAGGGGAGTGGAGTCAGTACTGCTGCTAACTCAAGGGGAAAAATCCCCTTGGACCGGCGTCTCGGTAGTGGCTTCAAGTTCAACACAGGCTGACAAACTACTAAGCGCAACACTTCAACCACTAAGCTATCCCGCTTCCCTCCCACCACCCCTGTTGCAGTGGATAATCTTGCAAGCACTGTAGCACTAGCAGCCTTCCAGCATAACTTGAGCACAATCTCTACATTCAAAAATGTAAAACAAAGAGACATTCTATTTCAGGTTTTTTTTAAAAATTCATAATAAATTTCCATGATCCTGGTTGATTTTATCTGGTTACAACCCTTGCCGTCAGCGCCTGGGCTTTATCACAGTTCTTGATTAAACCATTGACGCTGGGGGCAACAGCAAGGTGAGAGGCTGTATGACCAGTGGCTTTCCCACTCATGGAATTCCACTTTACAGCTTAGTCTTTAGTGATCGACTATGACTCTCTGACTAATAATAATAATAATAATAATGTATGGAATTTATATAGCGCTGAATCTTGTAAAGCAACAAATCAACTAGGAGGCTTGACTCGCACAGTCCTTATGTGCTGCAGCCTTGGGGGCTGGTTGGCCTTTGGAGAACATCTCCAACGCTGACTGTCCTTATGCCCACTTGGCCGAGAGAGTGGGGATGTGCTGTGGGCAAGGCATCTCCACTATAATCAAATTTCTGCCCAGTTTCCAAAACAGCAGCTGCCTCCTCTGCTGTTTTGGCGGTCATCGTCGGACACGACGGACAAACATACATTGTATCACAGATGAGATATATTACGTATCCCTTGAAATTTAAATAAAAATGTTTAAAGCTGTCTGCTGCTGGAAAAGCTGAATTCATAAAAATTAAAACACAACAAAAATCAAGTCAACAGCCTATAAAATACTTTTATAGCTCTGTAAGCTGTGGCCCTACTCTAGTCTAATTGATGATAATAATACATCCATGGAATTCATACAGCACTACGTGATACATCTTGTGAGAGATAATCATTCTATCGATCACAACAGAAAGCATTAATTATAAATGTAAACACTAAAACACTTACACAGTGGGAACATATTCCCCAGGGAAGCTGTCCGTGGTGTAAGAAATAAGCATACATGTTTTGCCGACACTGCCATCGCCCACAACAACACATTTGATTGGTCGGCCTTGTGCCATTTCCGTCATGGAGATGTCTGCGCAGTGTTTGCCAAAATATACTGGAATCTGTTCGTAGTCTGAACACCTGAGGTGGAGGAGGATCGTGGATCACCTGTGCCTGATGCAGTGACTGCAAAAAAGAAACATGTAGCATAGTTGTAAGGAAGGGGAAGATCAGTAGTAATCTAGCACTGGTAGAAGTACAATTTAACATACATAATTTGTGCAAACAATATTGCACTTGTAAAACAATAGTGTGACATTACTCATTTATTCAATTATTGTCATTTATACTGTATAGTGTATACATTTTTGTAAAAACTTCATTATAACAATAAATTTTCACTTAGAACTAAGATTTTCTCTGAGTTTCTGTAAAAAAAAAAAAAAAGGGGGGGGGGGGGGGGGGGGGGGGGGGGGGGGGGGGGGGGGGGGGGGGGGGGGGGGGGGGGGGGGGGGGGGGGGGGGAGTTTTGTGTGTTTTTTAAAGAAGTGAAGGGGGGGTGGGGAGCAATGGCAGTTTTTAGCAAGCAAATACATCATGGGGAAACACTTGTATTTAAGATTTTAACATGCAAAATTATAAAATAGCAAACACAATCAACACATTGTCTGGTACAAGAGAGCAAAGAACACAGATTACAAGTTCTACATTTATAACAATTCCAGTTAGAAAGATTAAAAATAAAATGTTATGAAAAATCATCAAATCAAACATGAAAACTCAACTTTTCCCTTGAGTTGACTACTTTTAAGAGGAATCAGGGAATACTGTGCAGAATTTTTTTTTTACGCAGTTTGTCTCAAGCAAAATGAAACACTTCAAACAGGCACAGCCCATCCCTCTCTAGGTGGCACAATGCATTATAATTTTACTTTTTAAAAAACCTAACTACTTTACTCTTTAGCCTCTCAGTCCCTCTCTCACTTTGCCTAAGGCAAAAAGCCTACATTGGATACTTTTAAATCCAGCCTCAAGACACACTTATTTCCGACCTAGTATCTTCCCCCATAGCTACATCTTTTATCTGCTCCTAGTTTCAAGAAACTCCCTGCCTAACAGTGCGTGCGTGCGTGCGTGCGTGCATGCGTGCGTGTGTGTGCGTGCGTGTATGTGTCAAAGTTTCATTTTCAGTTGGTACAGTGTATGTGTGTGTGTGTGTGCATGTGCGTGTGTAAGTATACATTTAGTGATTTACGTGTGTGTGTGTATGTGTGTACACTGTGTGTGTCACTCTGTGTGTGTGTGTTTGTGTGTGTGTGTGTGTGTGTGTGTGTGTTGTGTGTGTTGTGTGTCACATGTGTTGTGTGAGTTGTGTGTATGCATGCATGTGTTTGTGCATTGCATGAATGCATGCATTTGTGCATGCATGCATGAGTGTGTCCATGTGTGTATATGTGTGTGTCTAAATTTGAAATCTGTTACTATTGTGAATGGTTGCATATGTAATAATGATTTGAATGCGACCGCTTTGATCTTTTTGCTTTACAAATTTCAACGCTCTATAAATGCGATATTTTATTATTATCATAATTAAAGTAAAGTTGATAGTTATTATACTATTCAAACTAGTAAATCACTGTCAATCTCAATGTCTTCAACTTCAGAGAACTGACATAACATCATGAAGACAAAAACTGGTCAATATGAAGTGTACAATCATACTGAGGAAGTCAGTCTGCCTCACTTAACAATGCATCAGCATTCAATTTCAAGTTGAAAATTCTAATGAATGCCCAGACACATAATCTAAACCATCAAGATCAACACATATTAGCAGACCTGTATGAATAATTGTGTTTGCAACTGAAATGACATCATCATGGAAGAGCATTTGTTTTTTACCTTGTACAGTTGTAGCCTACACTTGTCAGTGTCACTAGTGTCAGACAAAGTTTGCAGCAGTTTTTAAGCCAAAATTTTTTCACGACAGAATATTTTGGAGGAGAGTTGCACTTCACATCACGTTTAAGCCAAAGTGCTAGATTCCACAACTTAACACAAACACAGCCAGCTACTTCAATGCAAGCCTGATGAGCTCCCCCCCCACCCCCCCCCCCCCCCCCCCCCCCCCCCCCCCCCCCCCCCCCCCCCCCCCCCCCCCCCCCCCCCCCCCCCTTCCGCAACTGCCCACCCCTACCCTAACACAAGCAAACAAGTGACTTGCTTTTGATTCTGTCAGTAGAATCCTTCAGATACACACACAAAATTACACCAAGTGAATGTGGAAAATTATACTGTCAAACTCATTCAAAAGCAAAGGAAGAAAAATTAACCTAGTAACAAGCAAAATAACCCAAAATGGATGACTCATGACAAACATTGAAAGATCTCCAGACACTCCAACTAGTTATCTATCGTTATGAAAGTTTGGATAAATGCTGCAAACACTGGTTTGGCATAACAGCCTTGTTTAGAACACCAGATCATGACCAACATGATAAAGGCATGTCACAATAACATAAAACGTCAACATGACTGAAAATTTATGTGTAATAAATATGATTAAAGCAACCAGACTGTTCGTAACACAAATCCGGCATGTAGATATTTTGCTTTTAGTAATCTTCATTCCGAAACATAATGATCAGATTAACCACCTTGCAAGTGTGGTAACAAGCTCCTTTTATTCAAAACTTTAGATATTCTACCCCCACCCTTCCCTTATCATTAGATTCATGGGCTGGGCTATTCGCAACTTGCACAAGCAACTGACATGCCAAGTACGTTTGCCACAAAAACAAGATAACACAGCCAGCTTTGCATGCAAAATCTAGATAATTAAGAAAACAAACCGCCGTTTTAACTTGACAATCTCCGTTTGTTTCCACTGTTTGAAAAATCCATACACGCAAAGATTGTCTGTCTGCATCAGAGTGGCAAACAAGCAGCCATATTAGCTTTTTGTTCTACCAATCAGGGTGTGAGTCACACAGCCCGAGCTTTATCTCCCTTGGTAAGATAGCCGGTGCTTCAGTAAAAAAAACCAGTTCCCTGTTATCGATTCCGCTGTTACTAATTCCTCTCTATGGCTGGTCTTTGTGCGACTTTAAACAATTTTTATCATCATTAAAAAGTATCCATAGCTTGTTCTTCCAAACGATCTGTAGGCAATACAAATAAGATACGGAATATGAAAAAGGGCATCGGTTTCAGGAAGCATTGAGAACTGATGTATGGCGTGTGTGTGTGTGTGTGTGTGTGAAAGTGCCAGTCGCACCGATTTCTGAAGGCCGAGAGTCATCCTTTGATTTAGGCCTACTGTGTTACACTCCTGGTGCATCAAAACCTAAATATCTCCTTTTTATATAGAAGTGTGTGTGTGTGTGTACTTTTATTTCGAGGATAACAGCATCCTGTCCCCTTCTGTATGCGGTTTTGTAAAATTTATCATCCCTTCCCACAGGCACACAATGGCATACTCTTCCGGGAAGTGGAACAGGTCTTAACGTGTGCGCAAGATGTTCTCTGTGTGTTCGCACATGGGACCTTGGTGTATAGTCTCATCCGAAGGACTTGATGGGGGGGGGGGGGGGGGGGGGGGGGGGGGAGTTAACCCCAGTCGGGAAAATCCCCTTGAACGGGATTCGAACCCGGGTCAGCAGATCACGAAGGGGTGTGTGTGTAACGAATATCTTGTGGGGCAACTAATACACCTTTTGTTTCTTTTCATTTGCCTGTTGTATTCGTAGTTCGAGTGCGTGTTTATTTGAAGACACCAAGGCTTACTGAAAATAATGTTTAAGTTTGAGACTGCAGCGAGAGAGAGAGAGAGAGAGAGAGGGGCCCTTTGTCCGTCACCATTGCATGATTTGGGTATCTTCTTCTCGGTTGATTTTCTCCCAAAGCCGTCACAAGTCAGAATGAACTTTGCATTGGCCTATGCTAGGCTATCACAAGTTTGTTATAGATCATTATTATTCCAGCGGTTGCTGCCAGACCAGCAGCTGTGTGTGGTATTTTCTGTGTGTATGACTGAGCAAATTCAGCACACTTGTGTGTGAGAGAGAGACAGAGAGAGAGAGAGAGAGAGAGGAGAGAGAGATGACAAAACTAGCAGTACCCTTGCATGGCTGCTCAAATTCAATCTAAAGAAGCCACACTGAATTTTACAATTTCCTAAACTTGGCCAGATGGGGGCCATGGTATCTATCTATTCAAGATAATTAGACAAATTTAGAGTGTAACGACATGAAATTAGAATTTCACAGAGAGAGAGAGAGAGAATTGCAAATACCCAAAGGTGTGAGCTGTTAAACTTACTATGTGCAGAAATCATTGTGGCTCGGCAGTCAAGAGCAAAAGTAAAACTGCGATAATAATAGCCATGTATAACATGTCGTCTACAAGTATGCTGACATATTTTCAAATGGCCAAACGCCACTGTTTTCTGTACAAGAGTTGCAATCTTTGAGATAATCACGAGAACACTACAGTTGTTAATTATAGGCGAGCCAATCCGATAGATGTACTAATGAAACATTATCAGTAAAACAACCCCATCTGTCCCCGCCTCGTTGTTTTGGCTTTTTACGCAACAGTTCTGTTCATATGTCTGTACTTTTAATGGGATGATGCCTGTATTCTCTGCTCATAATGTTGTTTTCGCAGGTAGATGTCGAAAGCTGTTCCTGCCGTTTTACTAAATTGTAGCTTATTTCCGTTAGTCATTCTTTCAAGTTGTTGAATTACGGGGTGTTGGCCTGGATTTGCGTAATAAGCTAGGCTAGTCTACTTTCTTAAGTAGGCTAGTTACCATCACATTGCGATACGTTATTGCCTACACAGGCTAGATGAATGGTGGTACGCCTAGGTCTATTTCTTTCATGTTTATCATTATGAGTAACTTGCACGTCAGCGAGCAAGCACAACAAATCGTTTATAGCCTAGTTTTAAGGAACGAAATGACTGCTGTTGCTGGGATATATTTTATATATAACATAAATAAGCATTTGTACATAAACTTTCGTCTAGTTGCTGATAGTTTATAATAAACAATTATTTTCAAATCGGCATAATTACGTCCGTAATGAAGTTTCTTTAAAGACTTAACTATAGCTTTCTTCGTTTGTTATTGAAGAAAAACAATCACACTTTTTAACAAAAACCATAAGCGATTACGTAATCTAATATCTATATATTTTACGGAATCTTACTCTTAGTAAGAGACAATTGAATTATGTCCCCTCACGTAACATTCCCATATTTTCAATGGGTAGGCTATAATAGGCTGTAGCGAGTGGCACATCAAGCAAAAACGCTTGGATATGATAGTATTCCTGACTGCTGTACTTTTTTTAAATTACCCAGGACTTTCCAGTCACAATATGGACAAATATGAAGCCTGATTAACACTGCTATACTGACCACTTGTGAGTTTCGATTTCAGCTTTTGGGCACTTCTAGTCAAGCAGTTGTTGATATCTATCGGTGAATGTAGCCCTTACAATACTGTAATGATAGTATACCCCACAGTTCACAGGAGAGCAATGATCCAACTGTTTTACATGCGGTGAAACAGGACACTCCCATAATAATGATGCACGTCATACTGTCGTTGGTTAAAATTTCGGCGTAGAGTTTATTTAATGTCCTCGAAAAAACTCAGATCCGGGTGTATTGAATTTTGTTGCTTGCTTGTCGATCTAGTTAGTATCCATAGGGCCTGAGAGAATGCCTCAAATTTCACTTTTGTTGTTGTCGTTGTCATTTGTAGTAGTAATAGTAGTAGTAGTAGTAGTATCATCATCATCATCATCATCATCAGTAGTAGTAGTAGTAGTGTTGTTATCACGGTCATGATCACCGTGATAATGATGATTGTTGTTTGTTTATTTGTTTACTTTCCAACTTATTTTTGCTATCAAACATACATAATTATTAAACTGTTGACTGTTTGGTGACTTTCCTGTCTGATCAAACCATGTATCCTTTGTTTATAGTTATTTGTTAGATTAGTTAACAAGCTGTTGCATTAGTTAAGAACAGTATATAAATCAGCCAACAGGTTTGTTTTGTTTTTTTTAATACTGCGAAGCTTAGCAATGTGTGTAAGTGTACGACAGGACGATCATAAAATTTACATTTACATAATTTACATTTAATGTATGTGTTGTCCTGTTAAGGTGATGTCTGTATTCTTGTGATGCTTCTCTGGAGTAAAATATCCGTTTGAACCAATTTCTTTGATTATACATACTGAAACCAGCCACAGACTAGTTTCCATTTTAAAAAAATAATCCAGCAAAACAATCTACAACAAACTGCCAGCCATGGTGCTCAAACCTTCCAGCATTAACTAAAACACCCAGTCTCAGAATCAGAATCACACTTCTGAATCAGAATCACACTTCTGAATCAGAATCACACTTCTGAATCTGGGCCATTTTTATGAGTATGTGTTTCCCCCCCCTTAAATCTTCTTAGTACTTTGGATGAGACTGTAAACCCAGGCCCAGTGTGCGTAGGCACGCAGAACGTCTTGTGCACGCGTTAAAACCTGTTCGGCTTTTCTGAAGAGTAGGCCATTCTGTGCAGGTGGGAGTGGATGAGAATAGTTTGCTATAAAAAAGGCATGCACACATGTATGTAAAAAGTGTAGATGAGTGCTTAGTCCATTATCCTCAAAATAGAAGTAGGAATGAATGGATGGACGGATGAATGAATGAATGAATGAATGAATGAATGAATGGATGAATAAGCAGTAGGGGCCTACTACTACTGGATTGACTGATATGTAATAGACTGAAAAACTGAAACAGACTTAGAGACCTAGAGAGAGAGAGCACTCTCACAAAAATTCCAGTGCGTGTGTGTGTGTGTGTGTGTGTGTGTGTGTGTGATTCTCAGTAGCAAGCTGGACATTCAGTTTTGACCTTATTGCAGTCACGGTCCTTTGTCGTCTTCTTCTCAAAAAACAAACAAACAAAATAAACAACAACAACAAAAACCCTGCTGTTATTCCATTCTAGTTTTCTACTTTATTAGACTATCAATACATTCGTTGTTGCCGTTGATGCTCTCGGCACGTCATCACTAGATATCTATTCAACTTTTAAGTCAATTACTTTGTTTCCTAGATAATTGTTATAGTTGTATTGACATGAGAGTCCTCTCCAAACCTCTGATTACTATCCCCATTTTCATTATCTAAGCGTCTTCACTCTTATTTTCTACACCATTTATGAAATCAGTGATCTAAGGAGGAGGGGGGCGGGGGGCAGTTTTCATGAATGTCTTTTGAGAAGCACGTTAGCTGGGACGTAACTCGTGTGCCACATTTTCATCAGCACAGTATTATCTCCCTTACACCACAAGACCTGGGGGGGAAACTCTCAGGACTATTGTGATGGGTGCATAAAAATTATAATATAATTTATTTTATTTTATTAATTTTTCCTTTATATCGAAGATAATGGAATAAGCACTCGTGTATTTTTTTAACGTCCAGTCTCCGTGTGTATGGGGTTTTGTAAATATTGTCATCTGTTCCCACCGGCACACAATGGCCTACTCTTTCGAAAAGCTGAACAGGATTTAGCGTGTGCGCAAGATGTTCTGCGTGCGTTCGCACATGGGGCCTCAGTTTATAGTCTCATCCGAAGGACTTTTGGGGAGAGTGTAGTCTGCACTGATGTTAACTCCAGGGCAAAAATCCCCTTGAATGGGATTCGAACCCGGGTCGTCAGATTGCGAGCGCAATGTTCAAACCTCTAGGCTATCCCACCTACATTCTCACTAGCAACTTATCTTTCGTGATAAACGTTGTTCAGCGTTTCTGGATTAGCAAGCAAATTGTGTCTCATACACTTTGTGTGGGTAAAAATGTTCTCGGTCGGAAAAAGAAATAAAGGAAGAAAATTGGGGACACATTAAGTCAAAGTTTTATTTCCAGATGGTACATTGAATAAGCAAAAAACACTTCATTTCCTTCGTCAAGCCATCTACAAGAAGAAAAAAACAATAACAACAACAACAACAAAACAACAACACACAAACAAAAACACCAAACCTTATTGAAAAGGAAATTATAATGATAAAGATGACGATGGTGACTACGACGATGATGATATCAATAAACAATGACGATTACTACTGCCACAAATATCAATAAAGACGATGATAATTATGATGAAACTACTAATCAAAAACATTACAGCAGATCATGTTTCATTATCCACATGACAAGAATATAAAGATATTCACGTTACAAGAAGTAAGTGTCTAGGCTAACAGATCCTAGCAAGTTCTTTTCTGGGTAGCCATCTTCAGGGAATGAAAAAAAGTAGTAAAAAAAGGTGTCCCACAACCTATAAGGTCGTAGGGGAGCGAGGCAGTCAGACACCTCACTTCTCTAGGGCTAGCATATTGAGGGCGGCGCCCATCTCCTCTCCCTCGCTGCTTTACCTTCCCTGACCCTAAAGAGGGCAGGTACCTATGTACAGCTGGGTGAACTGGGGGACTGTACTGAAGCCAAGGTGCGTAAACGGTCACCCATCCAACTAGTAACCACTCTCGATGCTGCTTAACTTGGCTGGGGAAAAGCGAGTGCTCCGACCACTGAAAAAAAGTAGTGGCATGATGATATTATTTATCGTCAGTTATGAAGAGAGATTGATTGATTGATTGATTGATTGATTGATTGATTGATTGATAATCTTTATTCCCAAGGGCAACAGATAAGTATGGACGTACTTTTTCTTCTTTTTTGTTTTTTGCATCGGCCCTTGCCCTGAGAAGGGACTATCATTAATAATAACAACTAATACTCTAAAGAGAGAGAGAGAGAGAGAGAGAGAGAGAGAGAGAGAGAGAGAGAGAGAGAGAGAGAGAGAGAGAGAGAGAGAGAGAGAGAGAGAGAGAGAGAGAGAATGACAATGACAATGACAAATGACAAATTGTTTCATTTCGAGGATAATGAATAAGCACTCATGTGCTTTTTTACATCCAGTCCCCGCCCTTAGGGATACATAATGATAATAAAATAAAATAAACCCAATAACAATACACTCACAGTAAAAGGGGGGAAATACCTACACATACAAAAACCACAAAAACCACCGAAAAAGAGAGAAAAAAAGCAACAACAAATAATAAGATAACGCAAAACAAAACACAAAACACAACCCCCAAAAATAGCAAAGAAACAAAGAGCAAAATAAAAGCTGCAACAACAAGAGAGAGAGAGAGAGAGAGAGAGAGAGAGAGAGAGAGAGAGAGAGAGAGAGAGAGAGAGAGAGAGAGTGCCTGAACCTGGCTGAGAGAGAGAGACAGAGAGAACAGACAGACGGACAGAGAGAGAGAGAGAACAGAGAGAGAGACAGAGAAAGAGAGAGCAATGCGACCCAAACCTATTTGTGTACATTGCAAGTGAAAAATTCCCACTGCTACATAAAAGGGAAACAATCACCTCACAATCTGAAGAGTTACATTTCCCAGGAGTGATTAGATACGTCTAATTAAACAGTTACCAACGAGAAATCTTAAATTTATACAAATTTTAATGTAAGAAATTAAAAAGCTATATGTTTTCATTTTATAAATGATCTAATTTATCGTGGATATTATTAAAACAGATTTTCTTTTACAGACAAAAGCGAAACACCTTTTTTTTAGTAAAAGTAAAAATATTGTTTGGCTTTATAATTACTGACCCTTGTTACGTAATATTGCGATCTGACGGTTGCGGTTACCGTTAAACGGACGTATACGCAAAAGTATATATCCATTTTTGCTGATTGCATGGCGTAGTGCAATCCCAAAGTAATTATGCAAACAACGAAGTTCTCTCACTGCCCCCACCCCTTCCCGCGCGCGCGCGCGCGCGCACACACTACATGCAACGACTAATCGTTGTCACTACACCCCTCCCTCCCATGTTCCTTTGCAGTGTTTTTATTGTTATAGGTGTGTTGTTGCTGATAGTAGTGATGTGTGACGATGATATCGATTTGCATGTTAGGTTTTCTATAATGTTGTCTATAGCCTATTGGATGGATGGCTTGATGTAAAAAACCAACAACCACGGCGTACACGTGTGTGTGTGTGTGTGTACGCATGTGGAGAGTAGGGGTGTTATAGTTGATAGTATTGCCATTGCTAACGGCAAGGAGATATGGGGGCATTTTCTATTAATGTATCAATGAGAAAGAATGGGTGATGTGATAATGCAACCTGATACAACGTGTTTACTTATCTTTTAGTTCAGCGTGTGTCACACACACACACACACAGGGTTGAGCTTTTTTTCTTTGGGGGGGGGGGGGGGGGGGGGGGAGTTACTTCTTGGGTTTCTTTTGAGGGCAGGAGAGGGGGTTACACACATTAACATAGGTTTGGGTTTTTTTCACGTGAACTTCAGTAGTTGAAATTTTATTTACATTTTCATTGGAATTACTGATTTTGTTAGAATTGCATTTTCCTGTTGTTTATTTAGTAATGTAACGGTGTTTGGTTTTTTCCCTATAACTTTGGTTGTTGCTTTTCTATATTTTTTATTTTTAAATTTTGTTTATCATTTTGCATGCATTGATCCCCTGAAATTCCTTCTCCTGTACAGTACCAACTACACCCTCCTCCCTTGACACTCATACACCCTCCTTCTCCCCCCCTCCCCCCCATTCCCCCATGCTGCCCCCCCCCCCCCCCCCCCCCCCCCCCCCCCCCCCCCCCCCCCCCCACCCTGTCTAATATCACAACTGTGAAAAGACATTAAATGAATTTGAACACACACACACTTGCCATTCCTCAACTTTGTAGAAAGCTCTTTGTCTACACTTGGGGCAACATTATTAAATGGAATTATGACTATACTTTTGAATCAAGGGTGCCAACTTTAAGAAATTGCATTGTAGTCTTTTCTGGTTGGAACCCGTAATTAGACAAATTTGCTTCCCAAACAAATAAATACTTCATATTAATTTCAGAAAAATCACAACTTAATACGTGTTAACAATGCTTTAATGTATCAAGAGTCACATGATAAGTTTTTGTTTTAAATCTCACTTAAAATACTATTTTTCATTCAATAACTCACAAAGGTATTGTCACGTGTTAGATAATCGTACTATTACGTAAGTACTGGGTATCGTTAGAACAAAACAATACATAAGAAATGTTTCTCAAAGCTTACATTCTGTCATGTAAGTTCCCTACAAGTAGCAGATAGGCAAGAACACAATACCAGTTAACGTTAAGTGGGCAGGGTTCTTTATATACATATACCCAGGTGAGGCTTAGAGTTACACGTTATGCAACTTGTGTAGACCTTGCATTATGACTAATCGAGTCAGGGGAGACAACTTTCACGTTATGCAAACTGTGTAGACCTTGCATTACTATTCGAGTCAGGGGGGACAACTTTCACGTTATGCAAGCTGTGTAGACCTTGCATTACAATTCGAGTCAGGGGAGACAACTTTGTGTTGTCTGCTAAAGCTAACATGTATATGTAATTTTTCTTTATAGCAGTTGATAAAATTGTGTCATATTATTTGAAGAAAAACAAAACTATTTGTCATAATTTTACTCTTGATAACTTTACGAGATAAAAATATATTTTTAGATCATATAAAAAATATAGTATTTTTCAATCAAGAATTGCTTTCATTCAAGAATTGCAGGGTTTTGTCACGGTTCACTTCACTTCAGGGCAGGTAGCAGATCATTTTTTCCAGTGTTACAATAATAGACCAAAACTTAAAAACAAAACATATATATATATATATATATATATATATATATATATATATATATATATATATATATATATATATATATAATAAAAGTTTTCATTTTGACGTGTCACGCAAACTTTTCATCCAGTGTTCTTCCTATCTGGCAGTGATTCCCAGGTGGGATGATGAGTGAGTCAGAGTGCACATTCTGGGTGACCCCCAGGGTGTAAAGCTGGGGAACGCACAACAACAACAACAGATCCATTTGGAAACAAGGTCAGGAATGCTTATAGGCTAGCCTACCATTCACACACTTTCACGTGTATGTGTGTGTGCGCGCGCGCGCGTGCGTGCGTGAACAAAGGAGAACGATGGTGATGAGAAGACTGACGAAATGTGGGGAAGAAGTAGTTGGCTAATAATAACAATGTGTTTGCATTTCATTTCGAAAAATACTCAAGATCTATGCTGCATGCAAGTAGATACTTCTATCTCAGACCCCTTCCTCCTTCTTAAGAAAAACTTATTTTTTTATTTTAAACAAAAAAAAAGGACCACGCGCGCAAAAGAAACCCTTTTGAATTTGCCAGTGAAATGCTTGGTCTTGAACGAACACAAATGCAAGAAAGGAAGGTAGCACACTATCATAATCTGACGACCCGGGTTCGATTCCCGTTCAAGGGGATATTTTCCCCTCGAGTTAACATCAATGCAGACTCCACTCTCCCCAAAAGTCCTTCCGTTGAGACTATAAACCGAGGCCCCGTGTGCGAACGCTCGCAAAACAGGCTACTTTGATAACTTCGAGGTCTATAGCGTCTTCTCATAACAGCACGGAACAGATGACAAAGTTTACCAAGCTGCATACACAGGGGGACTAGAAGGTTAAAAAAAAAAAAAAAAAAAGGAAATGAGTGCTTGTTCCACTATCCTCGATATAGATAGGCCTAGATAAATAAAACGGGTGGGGGAGTGTGAGAAGCATAACGGTGACAGATAAGGCATCATCCATTTAAAGAGCGAAAGATTGCAGTATATCATCAGTTCCCTTGATTGGATGGTAGGTAGGCATTCGGATTAGACAATACACCCAAAACTAAACCCTATCCTCTGACCTTGAGGGGTGGTCTGGGTGCTCGTCTTTCGGATGAGACAATCAGCCGAGGTCTCTTTTTTGCAAGTACATAATTATTACTTAGCGCACGTAAATGAACCCACGGCAGTAAAAGACTTGTCCCTGGCAAAATTATGTCAAAAAGGTTTGCTCCGGTTAAGAAGCAAAATGATACATAGACATGAATTTTTTTAAATGGGTGGCGCTACTCTTGTGGCGACACGCTATATCCAGGGAGAACAGATCAAATTTCACGCAGAGAAATATGCTGTGACGGAAAATAGTTTACAATACAATACATTGCTATACAATACGATACAGTTCAATGCAATGCAATGCCATACAACACAATACAGTGCTCTACGATACAATACAGCGCTATACAATATAATACAGTACTATACAATACAATGCAGTGCGAAACAATACAATACAATACAGGGCTACGCGATGCAATAATACAATACAAAATAACAGTCATTATACAATGCAATACGATACAACGCTATACTATATAGATGCAATGCTATACAATACAACACAATACATAATAGTAATGATGATGATGATGATGATGATGTATGGAGTTTATATAGCGCTGAAATACAATATAACACAACACAATGCAACACAATGCAACACAATACAATAACAATACAATACACCAAGGCGATGGACTGTTTATGTAGCTAATGTTCGTGCTGGTGTTTGCTACTACTTCTACTGCTGCTGCTCATACTACTGCTACTGCTGCTGCTCATACTACTGCCTATTCTTCTACTGCTGCTGCTCATACTACAGCTACTACTTCTACTGCTGCTGCTCATACTACTGCTACTACTTCTACTGCTGCTGCTGCTCATACTACAGCTACTACTTCTACTGCTGCTGCTCATACTACTGCTACTACTTCTACTGCTGCTGCTCATACTACTGCTACTACTTCTACTGCTGCTGCTCATACTACTGCTACTACTTTTACTGCTGCTGCTCATACTACTGCTTCTACTTCTACTGCTGCTGCTCATTCTACTGATACTACTTCTACTGCTGCTGCTCATACAACTGCTACTGCTGCTGCTCATACTACTGCTACTATTTCTACTGCTGCTGCTCATTCTACTGCTACTACTTGTACTGCTGCTGCTCATACTACTGCTTCTACTTCTACTGCTGCTGCTCATACTACTGCTTCTACTTCTACTGCTGCTGCTCATACTAATGCTACTGCTGCTTCTGCTGCTGCTGCTTATACTACTGCTTCTGCTTCTACTGCTGCTGCTCATACTACTGCTACTACTTCTACTGCTGCTGCTCATACTACTGCTACTGATGCTGCTCATACTACTGCTTCTGCTTCTACTGATGTTGCTCATACTATTGCTACTACTGCTGCTCATACTACTGCTACTACTTCTACTGCTGTTGCTCATACTACTGCTACTGCTGCTGCCGCTGCTCATACTACTGCTACTACTTCTACTTCTGTTGCTGCTGCTCATACTACTGCTACTGATGCTGCTCATACTACTGCTACTATTTCTACTGCTGCTGCTCATACTACTGCTACTGCCCATACTACTGCTACTACTTCTACTGCTACTGCTGCTGCTCATACTACTGCTACCACTTTTACTGCTGCTGCTCATACTACTGCTACTACTTTTACTACTGCTGCTCATACTACTGCTGCTACTATTACTGCTGCTGCTCATACTA
>CM054155.1:13833813-13846313 GCA_028751875.1 Rapana venosa
AATATGTTGTTTTTTTCAAAACTTCTTCTTCGTGTTCCTCTTCTTGGCATTATTATTAGTAGTAGTAGTTGTATTATTATCATTACTTATCATCATCATCATCATCATCATCATCATCATCATCATCATTATCCTTGTCATCATTATTATCATTACGGTTTGATTATTTTTACTTTTGCAATCTTTCATTTTTGCATGTGCATCCTCTTGAACAGCAATATCAAACAGTAGACTTGGTGGTAGGTTTTGTTTTGTTTTGTTGTTGTTGTTTTTCTGCCTCATCTTCTGTGACGTCCCCCGTCCTGCTGTTCCCACGCCGCTCATTCCAATCTCCCCGCCACAGCCATAGCCAGATTCGTTATGTCTCATCCTCAGGGTCGGAAGTCCACAGGGAGCCCACCGCTATCAGGCCACCGTAGGGCCACCATCCAGAGGGCCCCTGCACTGCTACTGAGTCACTTTGGCGGTGTTCAGTGGTGCCTGTTCTGAGCTAACATACGCAGGACACCACCGACTTGTTGGTAGGTTGCTGGTTCAATTGAAAGGATGATCCTCATTACATTTTGCTCATTGACTTAACAAAGTATAATTATGTTATTGTTACTGACAGTATATTATGAATCAGTCCTCTGTTGCAAATACTATTATGTCATCCGTCACAATACGTGTATGTAAGTGATATAACAGGACGGTTATAATTGTTGTTGTTATCCTGCCGAGGTTTTACTTGTGTTGTTGTTTTTTGTGACACTTTTAAAAAATGTATATTTAATCCCAAGGCAACAGGCATTAAGTTTTCCTCTGTGCCCAGACAAGCTGTATTATGATACAAATCAAGTCAAGTCAAGTCAAAAACACTTTAATCATCCCATGAAGGGCAATTACAATACTGACAGGCACATTGATACCTATAATTATCTCACAAGACACAAGAAAAATACATTTCAGATTGTTGTAAGCATTCCAAGATAGCTTTAAAAAATTATCATACACAAACACAAACCCAGGTGCGCGCGCACACACGCACCGCGTACACACACACATACACACACACACACGCACGCACGCACGCACGCACGCACGCACACACACACACCAATGTAGGAATACAATGTTGTAAATACCATTGATTGGAAAAGAATTTTTTTTTTGGCGTGCACGCACGTGCACATTCACACAGACGCGCACACCCATACATACACACACCAATATATGAACAGTTTTATCACGCATACACGCACGTGCTCCCGCGCACCATAATGATCATTATCTAGTAAAGACATAAACACACACACACACACACACACACACACACACACACACACACACACACACACACACACAAAATTTAGAAATCATTCTTGAAAGCCAAAAGCAAGATACAGGAGTACTTATTTTCATTACCACACACACACCCACGCACACACGCACTTGACAATCAGGGGGGTATATCAGAGAATGTAAAACTGTTAATAAAACTATGATAATAACCGCAATTTAGTCCTCGGTAACGAGATGGTGTGTGTGTGTGTGTGTGTGTATATATATATATATATATATATATATATATATATATATATATATATATATATATATATATATATATATATATATATATATATATGTATATATATATATATGACAGTAAACGGCACTACTGTCCAATATATCAACTATCATGATAATAAATGAAGATAACCGGAGCGCTTTGATTTATTTGGCTTTACAGGATTCAGCGCTATACAAATTCCATAATTATCATCAAATAGCTCAGTAGTTGGTAGAATCTTGGGCTCGTGATCTTCAAACAATCTGAGATAGAGGGTTCGAGTCCCAGTAAGCTGTCTCTTTGAAGAATTCCACCCATTTACCCACCTCACTTCCACCCGCCATGAATTCATTGATATTGGGTACCATTCCTTTCTCCTGAATGTCTTTCCAATGAGGTAGGTAAAGGAGTCCCATAACCAATAAGGTCGTAGGGGAGCAAGGCGTCAGAGACCTCACTTCTCTAGGGCCAGCATATTGAGGGCGGCGCCCATCTCCTCTCCCTCGCTGCTTTACCTTCCCTGACCCTAAAGAGGGCAGGTACCCATTTACAGCTGGGTGAACTGGGGAAGCTGTACTGAAGCCAAGACGCGCAAACGGTCACCCATCCGACTGGTAACCATGCTCGACGCTGCTTAACTTGGCTGGGGGAAAACAAGTGCTCCAACCACTGAGCTATCCCGTCCCCTATGAGGTATGTATCAAAATCCCATGTGTGACCGCAGGCACATCTTGCAGGCAAGTTCTCAGAAAAGTTGGCAACGGACGCTATATACAGCCCAGTAGTTAAGCCCGTTCGACGTTAGTCCCATGGGTCCATAAGATCGTGGGTTCCAGTCTCGGCAGCATCTGATGAATGAAGGGTGGGGATTTTTACGATCTGGGAGATCAACTTCAACTTCAAGTGCAGACATGCCAGTGCTTTAATTTCCTTTGTGTATATATACACATGCAGAAGATCAAATAGGCACATTAAAGATCCCGTAATTCAAGTTAGCATTTTGTGGATTACGAAAACATGAAGATATATCCAGCATCCATCCCCGAAGTCGGAATGCGGCTACCTTCATGGTGGACGAAAACGGTCGCATACGCAAAATCTTACTATTGGTGAACCTCACAGCTTTAACTGAGAATCAAAAAAAAAAAGAAGAAGAAAAGAGGAAACCCCCCAAAGAATTGGTTTGCTATTGCCAGCAGCATGGATGAGTGAGAACACAACAAATGTTGTTCTTTCACTACATATGGCCCTGTTGTCTTGTCACAGGTATACTGGTCCTTTGTTGGGACAAGCGAGTCTATTGGTCCTGCTGCTGCTGTAGTAGTAGTAGTAGTAGTAGAGGAAGATGTCTACCGAAAGACGGAAAGAGAGCTCTGCGTAACTATGAAATTCTAGTCTTTAAAACCCATGGAAGTGTTTTAGGCCACGCCTGGAGAGGATGGTAGAGATCCTAAAACGACTAAAAGATACTTGAATGCCAATGGTCAGACTTAAGAATGTGCGAACTTGGTAATTTGTTGATTATTTGAAGAAAAAAATGTGTATTCAATCTAATGTTTAATAATATTATGTGCTACAAAATACACATGAAAGTATACAATATATCATAATAAATATGTCTCTACGTTGAGGGAGGGGGGAATCTTACATCTGTGTAACTTCTGGTTGACTAATGTTTAATAATACGATGTGCTACAATATGCATATGAAATTATAAAAAAAACTATCCAAATAAATATATCCCTATTTTGAGGGAGAGGGAATCTTACATCTGTGTAACCTCTGGTTGGTTGGAGAGATAGCATAAGCTTGCTGGAGGTTGCTGTGAGCATGAGTGTGTATATCTGAATGCGTTATGTCTGGCAGCATGACACTATTAACATGACAAAAATAAACTATTCACCTGACAAAATGACCCATCAACTTGACAAAAGTAAACCCTTAACAGGATACAAAAAATAAACCATTAATCTTTAACTATTCACCTGACAAAATGACCCATCAACTTGACAAAAGTAAACCCTTAACAGGACAAAAAAATAAACCATTAATCTGTAACAAAAGTAGACCTAATATTAGCTTGAAAAAGAATAAAGCACTAACATGGGGGAAAAACCCCAGTACGTTTTGTTTCAGATTCCATGACCTTGTGTGTCCAGTGTGTTTGTCTGCATGGGCAGGGAGGTCAAGTGTCATGGACTAGTCAGCCGAGGGTATCAGGTGTAATTTGATTAACTTGACAAACATACAAATAAACCTTTCTTTTATATAGAAATGAAGCTACCTTCTTGGCATACAACGCTTTTAGAATGAAAATCAGACTGTTTTGCGCGTATGTGTGTGTATGCGTGTGTGATCATTTGTACTCTTTGTTTGTTTGTTTGTTTGTTTGTTTGTTTTATTTTGATTGCTTTTACTTGTTTGTCTAGGGAAGACAACACACTTGATCATTTAAGTACGCAGAACATCTTGCGCACACGTTAAAACCCGTTCCCCTGTTTGGAAGAGTAGGCTATTGTGTGCTGGTTGGAACGGATGACAAACTTTACAAAACTGCATATATACAGGGACTGGATGTATAAAAAGCACATGAGTGCTTATTCCATTATCCTCCATATGCAATGTGGCTTCAGTCAAGGAGATTTCACTATCAACCAGCTATTGAGAGTTTATCATGATCTTTGCTTTAACTTTGATCAGGGTATAACATTCCGTGCCATGTATTTCGACATATCTAAAGCATTTGATCACGTGCAGCACTAAGGTCTTCTGGCAATGCTAGAGGCTGTAGGAATAAGAGATAGCTTACTAATTTTGGTTCAAGGAATGTCTGTCCAGTCAAAGACAAAATGTAAAGGTAGTGCAGCCTTGCAAAAATTAAGTAAAGCCTGGTGTTCCTCAAGGTTATGTGCTTGGTCTTCTATTATTTGTTTTGTTTGCATCAACGACACTCTGACTATAATAACCTCACACTTGTTGTTGATGGTACAAGAATGTCTTTAGCTCTAAAAACCTACAACTCAGGTGTGAAATCTTGAATTCAGACATCCAAAAGATTAGCAGCGGGAAAGTATCTGGAAAGTTGAATTTAATGAAGGGAAAACCCGAACTTGGGAATTTTGTACCTGATCCGAGACATTTGGACAGACAGACAGATTTTGCCAGATGTTCTCTTTCATAAACACCTTGGTGTTGATTCAAAATAAATGTAAGTCAATATCATGTAAGAAATGTTACTAGAGGTACAGGCTAATTTACTTATCTGCTGAGTTAAGATCTTATAAATATAGATTGAACATAAAAAGCTAAAAACATTCTGTACAAATCTTTTCTTTTACCATTGCTTGATTACGCTGGTTTCAATGGGACAAGAAAGGAGGTGGCAGGATGGTTAAGACGTGCGCCTGCCTAACAAGTAAACAGTGAGGTCCTGGGTTTGATTCCCACCTTTGCCCTTTCTTCCCAGTTTGACCAAAGAAAATCGAACGGAATTTCAAAGTCTCCGACAAGACTATAAACCGAGGCACTGTGTGTAAATACAAACAAAACATCTTGCACACACATTAAAATACCGTTCAACCTTTTGGGAAGAGCAGGCCATTGTGTGCCGGTAGGAACGGATGACAAAATTAAGAAGAAGAAAAAGCACATGCACACAGGTGCCATGTTTATAATAAATAAATGGAACTTATATAGCGCTATATCTTGCAAAGACAAATCAAAGCGCATGCATTCGACCTAATCTTACACAGTCATACAACCAATGACAAATAATCAATAGTTCAAACAGATATTACAAACATGGTACTGCAGACGAAAGCTATGAAATAAAATTGCAATAGTCAAATGTTTTTCAAAAGCACACACACTCTCTCACACACAGGTCATATACTTTAGCAGGGTGATAGGACATGAGTTAGTGAAGGGTGGGATAGTTCTGATATGAGACAGGAGGGGGGAAAGCTTAGGTTTAAAATAAATATGTCTTGAGGCTGGATTTAAAAGTGTCGTAGCTAGGCTTCTGGCGAAGAGAGAGAGGGAGCTCATTCCAGGTCGATGGACCCGAAATAGAGAAAGAGCGGCGGCCAACAGTAGATTGGTTGAATCTAGGTATTCGTAGGCACAAGGTATCTGCAGCAGAGCGGAGGGAACGTGAAGGAGTGTACAGGTTAAGACATTCACAGAGGTAGGAGGGTGCAGTTTTGTGGACACATTTGTAACAGAGGGTACTGATCTTATATTCTACTCTCTTTGGCACAGGCAGCCAGTGGAGAGATCGCAAGAGGGGGGTAATGTGCTCCGATTTTTTCTTTCTGAGAACTAGTCGAGCTGCAGAGTTTTGTATACGTTGAAGGGAGTGGATAGCTGATGCTGGCAGACCAGACAAAAGAGAATTGCAATAGTCCAGACGTGAAAGAATGAGAGAAGTGACAAGTTTGGCTGTTTAGACACCATTCCGAAATCAGAATGCGGCTGCCTAAATGGGGGCGGCGGAGGAAACGGTCGCATATGCAGAAATCTCACCACTGGAGCTCTAGCCGAGGAACAGGGGAAATGGGATAATCCTTCTAAACCTTTATCTGTGCAAAAGAAAATCTCCACTGGAAGGCGATAACTATCATCACTGAAACAGACCGTGGAACTAGCCACAAACTATTCTATATACAGTTGGGACTTCTCTCTTTCCAAAAACAAAACAACAACAAACAAACAAACAAACCAAACAAACACACAAAAAACCCGAAGAAAAAGACATAAACTAACAGTCTGTCACACATAGTCAATGGCAACACTCTGTACTATCATAATCAATCTTCTTCTACTTCTAGTTTCTACTGAAACCCCACACCACAGGCGCAAACTATTACAAAGAATGGTTTCTCAAAGTAAGACTGAGATGTGTACTGCTTCTCTACCCCCCCCCCCCCCCCCCCCCCCCCCTCCCCCCCACCCCCCCTCTCAACTTCTCGATTCTGGAATGATTTACCTGAGTATATATATTATGCAATGCAGTGCTTGTGTCAGTCAACTGAAACATCTTTCTATTCCAGATAAACTTGTCCCTGCTTACTTTTACTATGGAAAACGAGGCATAAAATGATCCACTGTAGACTTAGATCCCAAACGAATACTTAGTTATGTATGTTTGTCCGTCGTGTCCGACGATGACCTCCAAAACAACAGAGGAGGCAGCTGCTGTTTTGGAAACTGGGCAGAAATTTGATTATAGTGGAGATGCCTTGCCCACAGTACATCCCCACTCTCTCGGCCTAGTGGGCATAAGGACAGTCAGCTTTGGAGATGTTCTCCAAAGGCCAACCAGCCCCCAGGGCTGCAGCACATAAGGACTGTGCGAGTCAAGCCTCCTAGTCAGAGAGTCATAGTCGATCACTAAAGACTAAGCCGTAAAGTGGAATTCTATGAGTGGTAAAGCCACTGGTCATACAGCCTCTCACTTTGCTATTGCCCCCAGCGTCAATGGTTTAATCAAGAACTGTGATAAAGCCCAGGCGCTGACGGCAATACTTAGTTACTGTAGACTTAGATCACAAACGAATACTTCGTTACTGTAGACTTAGAACACAAACGAACACTTCGTTACTGTAGACTTAGAACACAAACGAATACTTCGTTACTGTAGACTAAGCTCACAAACGAACACTTCGTTACTGTAGACTTAGATCGCAAACGAATACCTAGTTACTGTAGACTTAGATCCCAAACGAATACTTCGTTACTGTAGACTTAGATCGCAAACGAATACCTAGTTACTGTAGACTTAGATCACAAACGAATACTTAGTTACAGTAGACTTAGATCACAAACGAATACTTAGACACTGTAGACTTAGATCACAATCACAAACGAATACTTAGTTACTGTAGACTTAGATCACAAACGAATACTTCATTACTGTAGACTTGGATTCCAAACGAATTAATGACCTTTATATGATCTCAACAAAAGACATCTACTGCACAATCCAGCCTGTGCTTGTGGCAGCCCAAGGAAAACCTGCTGAACAGTTAGAACTTCTTTGATAGTCCACCTGTCTCATATGCTCAGCTGCAGACTATCCCTGAAATAAGCCATGGCTTGATGTTTTTTCTCTGCTGTGTTATTATTCACGTGCTTTTTACAATCATTTATTCAATAAAAGTTGCTTAAAAACAAAAGCAATCAACACTCTCTCATCTCATCTGCTCCCATAACCCCCTCCGGGGGTCGTAGGGGCATTGCATTGACGAACGTTGCACCAGCTGGCTCCGTTTGCGGCGGTTGTGTGCAAGTGCCTGGGTTATGGAGAAGCTCTTCCCTGTCCATTCAGTGATGTTGTCTGCCCATTTCTTCCTCTGTCTGCCTCGCCTTCTCTTCCCCTGCACTGTTCCCTGCAGTATGGTTTTGGACAGCCCATCTGATCTAGTCACATGTCCGTACCATCTGAGCTTCCTTTTCTTGACTGTGGTCAGCAGGTTTTCCTAGTGCTTTACTTGTTGGGTGATCAACACTACCAGCCATAACAAATAATATTTTGATAATAATGATCATAATCAATGAAATTTTATAGCCCCGAAACTGGTAAAGCAGACAAATCAAAGCGCTTGCATTCCAAACATTCACACACAGCCAATCATTCACAAAAATAAAAAAACCAACAAAAAAAGCTAAACAAAACAAAACCTAAATATACACGATTACTCTGGTCATGACTTTAAACTTTTTTTCTTTTTTCTTTCCTTTTTAAAACACAAAAACAAAACAAACTCATATTTGATACCATCCTTCAAAGTTCTCCAGTTCTGTGGTTTACACCATAACAACCGTGTAGGTAGCAAGATCTAAGACAGTGGCTTTTTTCTACTGAATTTTGCTAGGAACAACTCTCTTGATGCGTGTGTGTGTGTGTGGGGGGGGGGAGGGGGGCGGGAGTGGGGGGGGGGGGATTGTTTACGGGCATTAATATGTCTTGTACACTGGGACCTCGGTTCATTGTCTCATGCGAAACACTAGCACCCAGACTGCCACTTAAGGACTAGGAAATAGGAGATGGAGGTTGGGGGAGGGGGGAGGCAGGTTGGCTTGTCACCCTTCCATTTCCAAATCCAAATACTTCATTATCTCAAAAACCCCAGAGAACTTCAGTTAGGTTGCGAGAAAAGGATAACACATCTAAAGGATGAAAGAATGAACGACATACATGTCATCAGACAGCTTACAGCACCATAATTATAAAATCAACACATTATGCTCTCTGAGCAAGCAACATATATCTGACGTACTCCCACACATGTTGCTGCATGTTTCTGAGTACCCTTTTTAAACTAGAGATGGAGAGAATGGACAGTCTGGTTTACTGGTCTCTCCGCCCTATCCATATTGATACTTGAAAAAAATGCGTGTAGTGAACCGCGAAATCTCAACACTTGCAAGCGGGAAGTGTCTAGTCCTTTGATAGCAATGATGGTAGGGGGGGACGGGATAGCCTGCATTCATGATCTGCTGACCGGGGCTCGAATCTCGTTCAAGAGGACTTTTTCCTCTGGAGTTAACATCAGTGCCGACTCCACTCTCCCCAAAAGTCCTTCGGATGAGACTATAAACCGTTGTCCCGTGTGCGATCGCACGCAGAACAACCTGCGCACACGTTAAAACCCGTTCCGCTTTTCGGAAGAGTAGGCCGTTGTGCTCCGGTGGGAGCAGATGACAACATTTACAAAACTGCATACACACGGGGACAGAATGTAAAAAAGCACGCAAGTGCTTAATCTATTATCCTCGAAATTTTAAAAAAAAAAAGGGATAACAGTCTGTTCCAGGATGCAATATACTTTTTACCCCAAAGCTTAAAAGAAAGAAAGAAAAGAAAAGAAAAGGGGAAAAAAGAAAGAAAACTGAATTTGGAAGAAAAAAACCCACTTAAAAAGCTAAATTTGAGAAGTTGTAAGTAGCTATCTACACACGTTTTCCTCCACTTCTGTTTCCTCAAGAGCAAAATTGTATGTACTTTTTTTCTTTCTTTCTGAACATTCAAGTTATTTTATCAGATAAAAAGAAAAACCCAACAATCAACAACCCTATCCAGCTAGTATCATGATAGCTGAGTACCTCTACAAAGCCTTCGTGCTGAAGCACTGGTCTATTTCAAAGAGTGCCACTTTCGTCTGACGAAGTATAAGACTGGCAGTTCCATTGCCTAACTCAACCCGTTGTTTTGTCAGTTCTGGCATATTCTAGACAGAACCCCCACCCCCATCCTCCCACCCATCCACCCACCCTTCCCATCCACTCTACTCCATCATGTTGAAGTGTCAGTTTGAAAGTTGCCTTGAAACAGATTCTTAACAGATTTTGAACAGGCAGGGAGATGTCGTTTCAAGTTTGTCTCGGTAGGGGTCCATTTAAAACCGTCGTTGTCTCTTAGACAATAGAACATTACCCCAAATCAGCGCAGACATCCCGCAGGACAACAATATTGCATATTGCATCGCATACCACTTTAAGTCACGGCACATTTCTCGACGTGAAATTCGGAGCTGCTCTCCCCCAAGGGAAAGAGCGCGTCGCCGCGAGAGCAGCGCCACCCATGATGTCCATGGAGCCTTTGGATCCAAATCATTCGGGTTGAAATGAAAATAAAAGAGCTTGCAAGTGGGTTAGACAGGCAGGTGTAGATCTATCTACCTGTAAATGCTGCCTGGAACAGACAGACATAAAATCAGACTTTCTGATGTCAGCTTCCCTTCACTCTTCAAAAATCGAACTTCGCATCCATTTCAGCCCAAACTGATTTCGTTGCGCTACTCTTCTAAAAAAGCAACAACAAACATGTAAATAAAGGCAAAGAGAACATGAACTGTCCATAATAACAATGTAAATAAAGGCAAAGAGAACATGAACTGTCCATAATAACAATGTGACAAAAAAACACCCCAAAACAACAACAACAGGCTCCACTCAAAAAGAAACTACACCACCCCCTTTCCTCCCTCTCTCTCTCCTCTCTCTCTCTCTCTCTCCCTAGTCAACTGTCAATTTGCATCCACGGCAGGAAATCAGCCCCGAGCCACTTCCATACCAGTCAGTATGATTTTCCATAACTCTCTCGCCTGCCAATCCAATCCCAGGCACCGCACACTTGCATAACAAACCCCGCCCCTTTTTGGCGCCTGGGCCCTGACACCGCCCTGCTTCCAGCCAATCGGCGCCTTTATTGATCCCTTGGCCAAATGTTTGAGCAGATAATTAGCGTCTCGGCAAATGGCGCTTATTAGATTAATTACGCGCGATAGCTTGACCGTCTTCCACCAAGTGGGCGAGGATGGACGCTGAAGAGCGGTTGGCCAAAGAAGCTTGTGGAAAGAACAAGCAGAAAATGGCCAAAAATCAGGCTGGAAAAAAAAGACTTCCCTACCCTACTACAGTTAGAGGAAGAAGAGGAAAGATCTGCATCGCCGCCCGCCCATGAATCGTTGAGAAGAGGGTGGAGTCGTTATTCCAGAGAGGAGGAAGGAGGAGGAGGAGGAGGGTGGAGGAAGAGGGTGGAATTATGGGAGAGAATGTTCATGACATAAGAGAAAGGGTGGTGGTGGTGGTAGTGATGGGGGGTGGGGCTGGGGGGTTGGAAAGCGACAAATTCTCTTTTGAATGGATACAACAGGGGAGATAAAGACGAAGAAAAGGATCGTTGGGGACAAGAGGGGGGGGGGGGGGGGGGAGGTGGTCGATAGAAAAGGGGGGGGGGAGGATGGAGGGAGGAGGGGGGTAAAAGAGAGAACAAACAGGCAGAAAAAGAGCCGCTATACACACACTCACACCCCACACGCATGCACGCGCGCGCGACAGAAACAGAGAGAGACAAGAGAGGGAGAGGGAGAGAGGAAGGAAGAGAGCACGCGAGAGAGAATCGGAAGGCGTTGAAACAAATAGCTGCGCTAAGTGATTAACTCGGCACTTGTCGCCTAACTCCGTAGAGAGTCGGCATTTCTCGCCAACGTCCGGACAGTTTCGTCAGTTGTCTGAAGTCGCGTGGGAGACAGACCCGTGACAGTGACGGTTTGTCTCTTCTCCCAAATTGAGCCATCTTCCCAGTAGTGGTTCTTCAGAGGTGTGAAGAGTTTGTCAGCGATCTACTTTCTTACATTAGCAGCGGCTGCTGCTACATCTGCTGCTGCTACTTCAGACTCCTGCAGTAGCGTTACTCCAAGAGACCCAGGATAGGTTGGAGGAGGGTCCTAGTATCATCAATTCTGTGACAAATCGACAGTGTTTTTTGTTTTAGTTTTTAAAAAAAATTCGATAAAGTTTTACGCTTATCTATTTATTTATTTATTTTGGTCCTCTGCTGATTTGTCTTAATTTTTTTTTTCAAATTTAATTTCTGAGTTGATTTTTGTTGAATTGTTTTCTTCTTCTTCTCTTCTGGAACTGTTTTGCTGGACTTCCAGGGTAAGTCATGTTTAAATAGAGGACTTTCTTTTTTCATGGCAGAGAAGAGGAAGAAGAAGAATGCAAAGAAGAATGCAAAGAAGAAGAAGAAGAAGAAGAAGAAGAAGAAGAAGAAAATGAAAATGAAACAGCTTATCACAGAACAGCAGTAATAAGTTGTTTCTTCTTCTTCTTCTTCTTCTTCTTCTTCTTCTTCTTCTTCTTCTTCTTCTTCTTCTTCTTCTTCATCTTCTTCTTCTTCTTCTTCTTCATCTCTTTCTTCTTCTTCTTCTTCTTCTTCTTCTTCTTCTTCTTCTTCTTCTTCTTCTTCTTCCTCTTCTTCTTTTTCTTCTTCTCCTTCTTCTTCTTCTTCTTCTGCTGCTGCTGCTGCTGCTGCTGCTGCTGTTCTTACTTCTGAAGTTTTTGCTGCTTCTGCTGTTGTTATTACTACTGCATTTCGCGTTATAAGTGCTGGTGCTAGTACTACTACTATATAAAGAGAAAATCATATTATTTCATTATTATC
>CM054155.1:13851313-13876313 GCA_028751875.1 Rapana venosa
TTCTGGGTTTTTTGTTTTGTTTTGTTTTGTTTTATTTTTATTTGCGTTCTTGTATATTTGCTTGTCTGGATTTGTTGGTTGTTTTTTTCTAATGTTTGAGATAATCTGTGTAAGTTGTTCAGAAGTAGTGTTACAAGGGCTTGGGGGGTGGTGGTGGGGGTACTGTGTGTGTGTGTGCGTGTGTGTGGTGTGTGTGCGCGCGCGCGTGCTGGTGTGTGTGTGTGTGTGTGCGCGCGCGCGCGGCGTGTGTGGTTGTGTGTGGTGTGTGTGTGTGTGTGTGTTGTTTTTTTTACTGCAGTAGTTCCTTGGCTAGAGCTCCGAGGTTCACCAATGGTGAGATTTTTGCGTATGTATGCAACCGGTCCCCCCCCCCCTATCCCCACCCCCAACCCCCCCCCCCCCCCCCCCCCCCCACACACACACACATACACACCACCACCACCACCATTTAGGTGGCCGCATTCCGACTTCGGGGATTAACTCGGGTAAAACATTTATAGCATAGTGTATACTCTTTAACACGAAAAAAAAATAGAAGAAACAACTCGGCGCGAGAAAACACAGAATAGCTTTAAAAAGAAAAGCTTTTAAAAGAATAGCTTTAAAAAAGAATAGCTTTAAAAAAGAATAGCTTTAAAAAAAGAATAGCTTTAAAAAGAATAGCTTTAAAAAAAAGAATAGCTTTAAAAAAGAATAGCTTTTAAAAATAGTTTTAAAAAGAATAGCTGTAAAAAGAATAGTTTTAAAAAGAATAGCTTTAAAAAAAATAGCTTTAAAAAAGAATAGCTATAAAAAAAGACTAGCTTTTAAAAAGAATACCTTTAAAAAGAATAGCTTTAAAGTGACTTGAAAACTTTTTAAAATTATATTTTGATTTTTTTTTGGAAGTTTTCTAAACGTTCATTGGTGATGTTGCTCTCTCTCTCTCTCTCTCTCTCTCTCTCTCTCTCTCTCTCCTCTCCTCTCTCTCTCCTCTCTCTCTCTCTCTCTCTCTCTCTCCTCTTCATCACGGAAAGGTTGGATAGGATTATGATTCACAGAATTCACAAATCCGCATACACACGGGAACTGGACGTAAAAAAAGCACATAAGAGCTTATTCCATTATCCTCGATATAAAAGAATAAAATAAAAATAATAAAAAAATTTAAAACATTCTTTGCGGCATCTTCTGCGGATTGTTTATCTCCCAGTGTCTGCCCAAGGGAATGGATATGTGGAGGAAGCTGGTTTGGAAAAATCCGCAGTGGTGCCCCAACGATCTACAAGACAGTGAAGGTGAAGGTGAAGACGAAGGCCTGTATTCCATTAGCAAGGTGGCAACAAGGGGAGGCATCACTGTTATGAAAAATTAATGGAATAGACCACTTTAAGTCACGGCAGATTTTTCTGCGTAAAATTCGGGCTGCTCTCTCTGGGGGGAGAGCGCGTCGTCGCCACAAGAGCAGCGCCACCCATTATTTATTTATCTTTTTTTTCCTGACTGCAACTGTATTTGTTTCTCTATCAGAGTGGCTTTTTTTTTTACAGAATTTTGCCAGGGACAGCTCTCTTGTTGCCGTGGGTTCTTTTACATGCGCTAAATAATGTGTAGCACACAGGACCTCGGTTTATCGTCTCACCCGAAATACTAGCACCCTGACCACTACTCATGGTCCAATGGATGGGGAGAAAAGTTTCGGGCTAAACGGGATTCAAACCATCGCACACTTCCGACCCGGATTTTTGCTTTCCAGGCAGGCGCGTTACCTCTAGACCACCGATCCACCAAATGTAGGAATGAATGAATGAGTGTAGTCTGTCTCTTTTAGAAGAAACAAATGCTACTAGATCTGTTGTATCTTCGTTAACACACACAAACACACACACACAACAACACACACACACACACACACACACACACGCAACACACACACACACACACACTTAAATTTACACCCTTGCTACACTTCTTCATATAAAAAACCCACGAATAAATGTTGGGGGAGTGGGGGTTGGGGGGGGATAGTGGGGTTGGGGGGGGGGATGAGGGGAGATAGTTATAAAAAGAAGACGAGTGATGGTTTGGTTGCGGAGTACTGAGAAGAAAAAAATAATAGGTCAACAGTATTTGTGATGTTTTGAATTTTCTCTGGCATAAAGGAAAGAGGCGACTCCTGTTTCTCCAAGCATAATATGACTCATGGAGCTAGCTAGCTCCGCCTCTAACCTGAAGGAACAGGGATGGATGGGTGCTGGGCCTATGCGGTTAGGAGACGCCGGCGTCAATCTAAATCCTTGTTAAATTAATAAACTATCAATCTGAATCATGTTGTATTCATCTAATATCAATCTGAATCATCTTATGTTCATATCCCATCTCGTTTAGGGGGAACGTGAAGCAACAACATTTACAACAACCACAACGGCAACAACATTTTTGTTTTAAAATTATCGTTTTAACTTAATTGTTATCATCATAATCATAAAGAGTTTAACTATTGATATTCACATTCTGATTTTAACGTAGCATTTTATAGGCATGCATGTGGTGCTCTAGGATATAATGCTGCATCACTATGGGTTTCTTCTTCTTCTTCTTCTTCTTCTTTGCATTCTTCTTCTTCTCTTCTTCTTTGCATTCTTCTTCTTCTTCTTCTTCTTCTTCTTCTTTGCATTCTTCTTCTTCTTCTTCTTCTTCTTCTTCTTTCGCTCAGGCAGCAACTATTGTTGTCCGTCATATGCGCGAAAATGCGTCGCGCTGCCGTTAATTTAGCGCCTGACAAGTCAGACCCAGTTTATGAGTTATAGCTGCAGCCTGTTATTTTGAAGGAATGTCAATGTGCACGTGCGAGTCCATGTGTTTAGTCGTTGTCGTGGAAGTAGCAGTAATAGCAGCAGCAGCAGCAGCAGCAGAAACAGTAGTAGTAGTAGTAGTAGTAGTAGTAGCAGCAGCAGCAGCAGCAGGGGTAGTAGTCGTCATTTTAACCTCATTTTTTTTCTTTGGCTATATCAGACAAACTTTTTTGCCTTGACAATATTAGACAAGTGATATTCGCGCGCGCACGCACGCAATGTGCACAGGTGCGCTCGCGCGCGTGCATCCTTTTGATCTATACTTGTGGTGTAATATTGTAAAATTTTATGTGAATTAATCGCATTCAATGTTTTTGTGGGTTTTTTGTTAGTGTGTGGGTTGGGTTTTTTTTTGTTATGGAAGATTTATAACGGAGTGCTACTGAGTGTTAATGGTGCTCAGATGATGCTGAAGCGAATGTTAACCCTATCTAGACGTTGAAGAGCAACACTACCCATAAAATCAATATTTTATTATTTTTTAATATTTTATTTATTTTTGTTCTTTTATTTCGAGGATAGTAGAATAAGCACTCATGTGGGGTGGGGTTTTTTTTACATCCAGTCCCCGTGTGTATGCAGTTTTGTAATTAATGTTGTCATCCGTTCCCACCGGCACACAATGGTCTTCTCTTCCAAAAAGTGGAACGGGTTTTAACGTTCAAACTTAAATTTATTACTCTACATGGCACAACCGACAACAACAAAATCAAAACTGGAGGTGACCCAACGTTACCCCCCCCCCCCCATCCCCCCCCCCCCCCCCACCCCCCGAAAAAAAAGATCAAAACAAGCGCAAAGAAAAACCGATCAAAACAAAATGGAGATAAAACAACCACCCCATCCCCCTACCCCACCCCCACTTAAACTAACACTAATGGCAGATCCAAAATTTATCCACGGGCTAGGAATCAAGAGAGGAAATAGTCTGGAAACAGTTTGGACATAAACTATGTTTGAAAATGTAAAGAAACCTGGCAGAAAAAACAACAACAGAACAAAACTACATTCTGTTACTTAACTTTTGTGTATAGATTCTTAGAATAAATAAGTGCTTTGGTAAGGCTGTACATCACCGCATTTATTGCACAGAAAGCTCCCAAAGCAAACACGAATATCATGAACAGATTTTTTTCTCCCCTGTGGGTATTCCAGGGGCTTGTCAGTAATAAATAGCATCCCCACCTTCTGGAAATTCTGTGCTAGGAATTGCCTCTGTTCTATCCCTCTCTTTCCTTCTGCCTTGTTCCTTTTCTGCCTGTCATTTCCTTCTTGATTTGTTTTTTGCTTTCTTGGACCATTCTCCTGCCATCTTCTTCTAGAAAGACTTTTTAAAAGAAGATAAACACTTCTCGCCCATACCGAAATCGGATGTGCTGGGCCTGACTTGTCAGGCGCTTGAAGGCAGCGCAATGCATTTTCGCTCATATGACAGACGACAGTAGTTGAATGAGTGTCCAACGACGTCGAAGAAGAAGAATGTACAGAATATACAACATAGCATGTTCTTGTCGTGAATATAATTATGATATGATAACAGGGGACGGGATAGCTCAGTGGTCGGAGCACTCGCTTTCCCCAGCCAAGTTAAGCAGCGTCGAGCGTGGTTACCACTTGGATGGGTGACCGTTTGCGCGCCTTGGCTTCAGTACAGTTCCCCCAGTTCACCCAGCTGTAAATGGGTACCTGCCCTCTTTAGGGTCAGGGAAGGTAAAGCAGCGAGGGAGAGGAGATGGGCGCCGCCCTCAGTATGCTGGCCCTAGAGAAGTGAGGTCTCTGACGCCTCGCTCCCCTACGACCTTATATGTTATGGGACACCTTTACCTTTACCTTCCTATGATAATACTATGGTATTTTTTTTTCGTTCCTCGGCTAGAGCTCCGAGGTTCACCAATGGTGAGATTTCGCGTATGCGACCGTTTGTGCCCACCATGAAGGTAGCCGCATTCCGACTCCGGGGATGTATGCTGGATAATTATGTTCGTGGTTCCATAACCTACCGAATGCTGACATGAATTACAGGATATTTAACGTGCGTATTTGATCTTCTGCATGAATATTTACACGAAGGGAAATTAAAGCAATGACAGGTCTGCACTTGACGCTGACCTGGAAGATCGTCAAACTCCCCCACCCTAAATTCACCAGACGCCTCCGAGATTCGAACCCACGACTTCATGGACCCATGGGATTGAAGTCGAACGGTATTAGGCCTAATCACCCGGCTAAAGCGTCCGTGTTACCGTGGTATAATATGATATGGTGTAACATAATGTAGCATAACACAGCATAACACAACATGAAATACATGGCTAAGAATAAAAGCAACAACAAAATCCCTTAGCCATTAACATATACAAATAAAGCATACTTATACTAACTAGGGAGTCCAGTTATCACCTTTGTAAACGCAATTTCTTGACAAAATACGTTTGAAATGAAAGATAACGCAGATGAGAGCAAGAAATAAACCTTCCCCCACCTCACTCCCACCCTCCCCAAAAAAGAAAACAAAAGTGGCAACAGAAAGACAAATTATAGTAGTAGTAGTAGTAGTAGTAGTAGTAGTAGTAGTAGTAATGGTAGTAGTAGTAATGGTAGTAGTAATGGTAGTAGTAGTAGTAGTAATGGTAGTAGTAGTAGTAGTAGTAGTAGTAGTAGTAGTAATGGTAGTAGTAGTAATGGTAGTAGTAATGGTAGTAGTAGTAGTAGTAATGGTAGTAGTAGTAGTAGTAGTAGTAGTAGTAGTAGTAGTAGTAGTAGTAGTAGTAGTAGTAGTGCTGCTACTACTATTACTACTACTACTACTACTACTACTACTACTCATAATCATAATCATAAAGGAATAGTGATGATTTGGGGGACACAGAATTTGCGGTTTGAATGACCAGGTAAACAGTAAAAGTAAAACAGAATAAAAACAGAGCAGATGAATTAATAGACAAATAAAAGTAAATGAATAATTGATTAATAAAAAGAAAGAGAGGAATGATGTCATGGACAGCGTATCGAAATGTTTATACTTCCTACTGTTGTAAGCCTATGATCGCTAATCTCTGATCTACTCTCAGTTTTCATCGAGTTCACTGTTGGTATCCTGATCATATTTTTCTTCATTTTTTGCGTTCTCAATCCCAAGACGTATCTCGGCTGTAATTGAATTTTTACAAACTTTTTATTGAATCATTTTATCATTATTATTATTATTGAGCGTAGTAACGATGTCTACCAAAAATTATAATATGATAATGTTCATTCTAATATGATTATAACCATAAAGGTTGATGATGGGGTGTGAGTTTGACACTTAAAAAATTATCAGCCATACCCTGCATAATTCTCTCTCTCTCTCTCTCTCTCTCTCTCTCTCTCTCTCTCTCTCTCTCTCTCTCTCTCTCTCTCTCTCTCTCTCCTTGTTTATTGTGCTTCTTTGTTTGTTAATTGATGTTTTAAATCTCAATTTTGTAGAAATATGATTTTATACTCGATTTTGATGGATGGAGGAGTTGATCTTATTTCATTTCTTTCTTATTCTTTTGATTTTTTGAAAAAAAAATCTGTCAAAATTAGGGAATTCATGTTTATGAGTGACAGCTATATGCATTTCTCTCTCTCTCTCTCTCTCTCTCTCTCTCTCTCTCTCTCTCTCTCGCTCTCTCGCTCTCTCGCTCTCTCGCTCGCTCGCTCGCTCGCTCTTTCTTAATATATGAAATGTGAAAGAATGGGTGATGTGATAATGTAACCTGATGCAACTTGTTTAATTATGTTTTATTTCAGTGTGTGTGTGTGTGTGTGTGTGTGTGTGTGTGTTGTTGTTGTTGTTGTTGTTGTTGTTGTTGTCTTCAATTTAACGTCTGTTCACTCTGAGTGATATTAGACGATGTGTGTGTGTGTGTGTGTGTGTGTGTGTGTGTGTGTGTGTGTGTGTGTGTGTGTGTGTGTGTGTGTGTGTGTGAGAGAGAGAGAGAGAGAGAGAGAGAGAAGAGAGAGAGAGAGGAGAGAGAGAGAGAGAGAGAGATTAATCCTCTCTTTCTCTCTCAGCAGATTAATTCCTTCTGTTTCACGTTCTGCTATCTAATACTATAATTACGCTGAAACTGAAAGTACCCCCATCACCAACACCACCACCATCACCAGCAACATCATGTCACTGTGCCCGCCTCGCATGATATAAGCATTTTCGATCTGACAGTTACACGACTTTCCTCTCTGTGCGTATGGTTCGGTCAATTGTGTTGGACAATACCATATTAGATAATTCACGTGTCCAATTCCCGCTGGAAACCCAGGGACTGAAGGGGAAAGCCAGGGATACAGAGAGAGAGAGAGAGAGAGAGAGAGAGAGAGAGAGAGAGAGAGAGGTGGAGGGCTTGCCAGTTAAGCTTTTAGCGTGATAAACACAGTAACGCCCCCTGAAGAACAAAAAAACAACATAGTCGCGATGGGCGGAGCTAGTGTGTGCCAATCAAAAGGGGAAGACCACGTGGCAGACTTGTATTTTATAAACAAAAGGTTTAGAAAACCGCTCGAAAAGTTAAGAGATGTCAGATAATGTTGACTTATGACTAAAAGATCAAATAGTTTGTTCTAACACACACACACACACACACACACACTCACACATCGAGAAAGGGGAGTGCATCCCGTTATGTGCGTTTGCTACAAATTAGCTGGGTGAAAAGCTTGTTGCCCCCCCCCCCCCCCCCCCCTCTCTCTGTGTCTTTCTCGCTCGCTCGCTCGCTCTCTGCACGTGCTACTCAAAGCCACAATATCTACTGACAGATACAATTGATTATATTAACATCTCTAAATGTGAACAAGACTTTAAACATACAACAACACAACAATTTACCACGATTTATTTCCCATGCAACCAACAGAAGAAATAAGATAACTTTCTAGAAATTGATGCTTATATTCATGAATACCACATCTAAAACATTGTTGATTATTGACGCAAGTGAATTGTTTCAGTGATGAATATTCAAGGTATGGGTGATGTAGTCTTCTTGTTTTATTATTGCTGATACATTACTTCAATTTCGTTGACAGTAATATAACACTTAGTCATATGTCCACTCCGTATGCCCATCATCATTCTTTTGTATTGTGGCCTAAGGCCGATGTACAGTAAAAAATCTGAGGTCTGAACTCTCTCTCTCTCTCTCTCTCTCTCTCTCTCTCTCTCGTGTGTGTGTGTGTGTGTGTGTGTGTGTGTGTTTAATTGAGAATAACGTTGTGCAGTGGTAAGGCTTACAGGAAGACATAGATATAGACACGTAGACACACATTTCATTTGCAAAGTCACGGTTCGATCAGATATTTTCCATCCTCTGTGTGTGTTACATCATATATATATATATATATATATATATATATATATATATTATCGAGGATAATGGAATAAGCACTCGTGTGTGTTTTTTCATCTAGTCCCCGTGTGTAGGTGGTTTTGTAAATTTTGTTATCTGTTTCCACCGGCACACAATGGCCTACTCTTACGAAAAGCGGAACAGGATTTAAAGTGAGCGCAAGATGTTCTGCGTGTGTTCGCCCTCGGGGCCTCAGTTTATGGTTTACAGTCTCATCCGAAGGACTTTTAGGGAGAGTGGAGTCTGCACTGATGTTAACTCCAGGAAAAAAAAATCCCCTTGAACGGGAATCGAACCCGGGTCGTCAGATTGCGAACGCACTGTTCTAACCACTAGGCTAGAGAGAGAGAGAGAGAGAGAGAGAGAGAGAAGAGAGAGAGAGAGAGAGAGAGAGAGAGAGAGAGAGAGAGAGAGAGAGAGAGAGAGAGAGAAGGAAAAAAAGGGCAAGAGAATGGACCAAGAAGGCAGAAAATAGACTAGAAGGAGGTGACAGGAAGAAAAAGAACAAGGCAGAAACAAAGAGAGTGATAGAAAAGAGGAAATTTCTAGCACAGAATTTCCAGAATGTGGCGACGCTATTAAAAAAAATGGTAAACTGACACCCCCACCCCCTAATCCTCATAAGGGAAAAATTCACAACACTGAAGTCTCATTTCATAATTCTAAGATTCTGTCTGCTGTGTGTGTATGTGTGTGTGCATGCCTGCGAGTGTGTGCGTGTGCTTGCGTGTGTTTGGGTGTAAAACACACGCGTTTGGGAACACACCATTGCAACGTGGGAGGGTGGGGTGTTTTCTCATGTGGGAGACTGTTTATAACGATGATGGTTAGCTAGAAAGGAGAATGGGTTGGTGGGGGTAAAGGCGCAAGGGTGTGCGCGCGCTCGCGCGCGCGCGCGTGTGTGTGTGTGTTGTGTGTGTATGTGTGTGTGGCTGTCTGTATACGTCAGTGGTTATTTGTTCATGACTTGAATAATTCTGTAAGAGTCATGTTTGTAAGCGCTTAGAGCTCTCATAAGGAAGATTAGGTGTACACATTATTCTTACTTACTTACTTGCTTACTTACTTGATAATACGCTTTTGAATTCTTTGGAGAACAACAAATCTCTTTCTCTCTCTCTCTCTCTCTCTCTCTCTCTCTCTCTCTCCTCTCTCTCTCTCTCTCTCTCTCTCTCTCTCTCTCTATATATATATATAATATATATATATATATATATATATATATATATATATATAATATATATTATATATATATATATAACACTAAAAGGCTACTTCTTTTTTTTCTTTTCAGGTCACAAAATAAGAACAACAACCCCCCCAAACCCATCATTCCCACCCTCCATCACCACCACCACCACCACCACCATCACAATCACCATCATCACCACCCATCCATCCACCCCTTCTTACTACGTGGTCACAGAGCGAACTTTTGTAAACAAACTGTCACGTCGACCCTTGAGAATTGAACTTGACGATGGAGAGGCTGACAGAATTCGTCAACAAGTCCTTTGAAAGCTCCAGCGAACCTCTCTGCACCTCCAAACCCTCTGACAGGGAACACCAACACCAGCACCAGCACCAGAACCAGCAGCAGCAGCAGCAGCGAGACCATCTCTTTCTCAAAAAGCCTGAACCGGGGACATCTTATAGCGACGTCGTCAACAATGACGGCGATGTCGATGATGATGATGAGGAGGAGGAGGAGGATGACGACGTCGATGACGAAAGCGTGGATGTGTGTGACATCAAAGAGGAGGACGTGACGGTGGATGATGAGGAGGAAGGGGAGGGCATGAACCCCTTTGATGGCCGGGCGCTCAGCAGAGAGGATGTCAAATCGGGAGGTAAGGAGTTAATTGTGTTCATGTGGTTGTGGTGTGGTGTTGTTGTGGTGTGTGCTGTTGGTGGTGTGGTGTGGTTGTGGTTGTTGTTGTGTTGTGTGGTGTTGGTGGTGTGGTGTGTGTGCGTGTGTGTGTGTGTGTGTGTGGGTGGGTGGGTGTGTGGGGGGGGGGGGGGGGTTGTGGTATGGTGTGGTGTGTTGTGGTGTGGCGGTGGTGGTGGTATGGAGGTGGTGTGTGTGTTGTGGTGCGGTGGTGGTGGTGTGGTGTGTGTGTGTGTGTGAATTTTTATTTATTTATTTATTTATTCTTTTATATCGAGGATAATGGAATAAGCACTAATGTGCTTTTTTACATCCAGTCCCCGTGTATATGCAGTTTTGTAAATTTTGTCATTTTTTTCCATCTGAATGAGTGAGTGAGCGTGTGTGTGTGTGTGTGTGAGTGTGTATGTGTGTGAGAGAGAGAGAGTGTGTGTGTGTTAGTGTGTGTGTTTGTGTTGTGTGTGTGTGTGTGTGTGTGTGTGGTGTGTGGTGTGTGTGTGTGTGTCAGAGTGAGTGAGTGACAGAGAGAGGCAAAGACAGAGACAGAGAGGCTGACAGACAAGAGTAAAACTGCTTTGTGTTAATAGGATGACAAATCAAATTAAGTAAGAACCAACCATCTCCTTCTCTGGTCTTTCATTTACTGTTTTCGTTGTCCGTCATACGGCCAGTTATACGCATTCAGGTGTACACTCACAGCAACCTCCAGCAAGCTCACGCAATATAAGCACTCATGTCCTTATTTTTACATCCATTCCCCGTGTGTATGCAGTTTTGTTAGTTTTGTCATCCTTTCGCACAGATGAACGATTCCCTCTCCCTCAACATAGAGACATATTCATTCGTGTGTAATTGTCTTAAAATCTGGATGCTACGAAACACGTTAAAGTATCTGTAAGTTTGTTGGTGTATTTCACATCTGATTTCTCAGTCAAGTAAGCCACAAATTGCTGTGTCCACAAGTTTGTAGGTATGGCCATTGACATTGATTATTTCATAGTATTTTTTTTTCTTTTTTAGGACATCCACTATGCTCTCAATAAGTGGTGCTTAAACGCTTTGGGTTTTTTAAAGTTTTACCTTCCAAACCTGGTCACACAGTGTAATACAATTTCTCACTCTGAAGTTTTCCTTCCCGCTCTAAGCAGTTCTAAGTCTCCCTCTGTTACAGCAGCAGGATTAATGTACTGTCTGGTTCCCCCAAAACTTATTTGCTTGTATGCCCGTGACAAGACAACAGGGCTATAGTTAAAGAATAAGATTACTTTAGTAAACAAGTAAAAGTAAAGGTGTCATATAACCTATAAGGTCGTAAGGGAAGCGAGGTGTTAGAGACCTCAGCTTCTCTAGGGGCCAGCATATTGAGGACGGCGCCCATCTCCTCTCCCTCGCTGCTTTACCTTCCCTGACCCTTAAGATGGCAGGTACCCATTTACAGCTGGGTGAAGTGGGGGATTGTACTGAAGCAAAGGCGCGAAAATGGTCATCCATCCAACTGGTAATCATGCTTGATGCTGCTTAACTGGGCTGGGTTTCCCACTGAGCTATCTCTGTCCCCTGTTACCTTTATTTTGTACTCACCCTGTATTCAGGGAGAGGGTCCATTCCTGGAAGGTCAGACTATTGGTTTCTTATTGATTTTCATCACATTTCTCAGTCACAATCTTCTCTCATTTCCAGCCATAGTTTTCCTTTCTTTTATATTCTTTTTCCACTTTGTTCCTCTGATATATTTATTTGTTTGTTTCTTTTGTTTATTTTCTTGTTTCACTTCTTCCTTTTTTTTTTTTTATAGTTTACCTTCATAGTTAAATTTTAACTTTACAAAATTCAAGTTTCAATATATTTCCAATCATCAAAGTGCAACTATTACCTCACAGTCACAACAGCTGAGCTAGATACATCTAAGGGAAATCTCAATCTTCAGGTTCCTGATCTTCCCCAGCCACAAACAAAAGTGTTGAAGTTTATCTTGATTCCCAAGACATGGACTTGGGTGCGTACAGGTTAAAAAAACAACAGCCAATCATGACTAAGGATACAGGCCATTCAAACTGGTGGAGGGTAATAGCCAATCGCCTGCATGATTATACAACCAGCGACTACACTCCACAGTTACAAAAATGGCCCTAGTATTCAATCAGAAAACAATAAGTGTAGTAACTAAAAATAACAAGTTTGGCCTTTTTATTTTATTTTATAGTAAACTAAATCATTAATCCTCACTTGCCACCTGCAAATAAACAAGTTTGTGATATTTATATAGCGTATGTACACTAATCAAAATATGCAACAAGGCACCCATGTAATCTGTAATCACATAACATGTGCATACCAAAGAATAATAATTGTGCAACTGACATTGTCTTTTGTGGTGTTTTGTTGTTGTCTTCCTTTTTGATTGTTTGTTGGTTGTGGTTTCTTTTTTCTTTTTTTAAATTTTGTTTGGATTATTTGTTTGGATTTTCACGTGGTGACATTTCTTTGCAGTGTGTGGTGGATAACTTTGATCTTCAAATCGAATTTGGTAACTTTTTTGTGGAGAAGGGAGGAGGGGGGGGGGTGTAAAGGGGAGAGGGAGGGTTTGAGGGAGGGGGCTGGGGGGGTGTAAAGGGGAGAGGGAGGGTTTGAGGGAGGGGGCTATCTCACGGGCTATTAGTCTTTTGCACGATCTGTCAGATATCAGAGATAATGTGACATGGTGTTAAAAGCCTTGTGTCCCACTTACTAATTATTTAGGAAAGTGGGGCTTTGGTTTCGGGAAGGGATTTCAGGGTGGTGTGTGTGTGTGTGTGTGTGTGTGTGTGTGTGTGTGTGTGTGTTGGTGTTGTGTTGTTGTGGTTGCTTTGCTTGTTTGGTTAGGCAGATATTTGTTGGGTTGCGCGTGTTTGTTTAATTTATTTGAGTGTCTTTTTTGGCTCATTTATAATCTATCAAAACTTGAGTTTTGTAGTATGTTGAAACTTTTGTCTTGATATTTTTGGTCTAGTATTCAAAGTAATAGTACTCTACGAACAAAAATTTGCTGATTTTTTCAAGTTGTTATAATTGTCTTACAGGCTGTGTAAGCTTTTTTTTAAAAATTCTGTAATAACAGATTTTTTTAAATAGGCTTCTTTGTTTTAGCTATATTTTTTTTTAAAATATATAAATATATATTATATTTCACCCTTAACCTCGAAAGATCATCTTTGAGACTGTCAATGCTTTTATTTATATAATGTGGTTGAACTGTTTGTTGCCACTCTTATACTAATCGGCTAAATATCTCAGATCATTCCACGGTAGTGAAAGCCATTTCGCCAGACAGTTTGGCATCCTCTACCCTTCTTTATGAACCCAAGGTCTGATTTAACTTGGAATCGTGTTGTCGTATTTCATGACACAAAGCTAGTGCCTTGCTGTGTTATTTTATAGAGAATTTAACGCTATTTCTAACCAGCCTTTAAACTTTTGTTTGCTTTTGCTCGATGTTGTCAGTCAAAATAGTCATGTCTTGAATATCTACGTTTTCTTACTTACTGTCTCTGTTACCTCTCCCGGGATCTTTTTGATCTTCATATTTTTTTGGGGGGGTTAAGAAAAATAAATTTCACTGGTAGTTTTGTAGGGTTGGTTGTTTCTACAGGCTGTGGGTTCCTTTTGCCTTACTTGATAACTTTCCTGCGCACACGTTAAAACCTGTTCCGCTTTTTCGTAAGAGTAGGCCATTGTGTGCCGGTGGGAATGATTGACAACATTTACAAAACTGCATAAACATGGGGACCAGATGTAAAAAAAAAAAAAAGGACATGAGTACTTATCCTAACATCCTCAAACTAAAAGATTAAAAGAATAAATAAATGAATGAATAAACAGATAATAAAGAAATAGATAAATAAGATGCTTGGCGAGTTTTACAAACTGGTAAATACCTTATATATATATATATATATATTATATATATATATATTATATATATATATATATATATATATATATTATATATATTATATATATATTGAAGCAATTGTAGAAACCATTAGCCTCTGGCCTTAATGATCAAAGGAAGAAGCAAGGAGAGATCAGAACATGGAATAACTGCTCCTTGGATAAACAGGCATTGCGTTTATTATGTCTATCTATCTTCTTTTCGTTTTAACATATAATCCTAGCGGACTGCTTTCATGATGATGAAAATATTAAACGACTTTCATAAATAAATCGAAAATAAAAGAAGCAAGCAAACAGCACATTTTCAGAAACTAAGTTTGGAGATTTTGAATCCTGCTACAAACTCAAGAAGAAGAATTGCGAAGAAGAAGAGAAAGAATTGCGAGGAAGAAGAACTGCGAAGAAGAATAATTGCGAAGAAGGTGAAGAATTACGAAGAATCGCGAAGAAGAAGACGAAGAAGAAGAATTGCGAAAGGAGAAGAAGAAGAAAATTGCGAAGAAATGCGAAGAAGAAGAATTCCGAGGAAGAACTGCGACGAAGAAGATTAAGAATTGCGAAGGAGAAAGAATTGCAAAAAAAAGGAGAATTGCGAATAAGGAGAAGAATTGCGAAGAAGAATTGCGAAGAAGAATTGCGAAGAAGAAGAAGAAGAAGAAGAATTGCGAGAAGAGAAGAAGAAGAATTGTGAAGAAGAAGAAGAAGAAGAAGAAGAAGAAGAAGAAGAAGAGACTTGTGAAGAAGAAGAAGAAGAATTGCAAAGAAGGTGAAGAATTACGAAGAATTGCGAATAAGAAGAAGAATTGCGAAGAAGAAAAATTGCGAAGGAGAAGAAGAAGAAAAATTGCGAAGAAATGCGAAGAAGAAGAAATTCCGAGGAAGAAGAACTGCGACGAAAAGAAGAACTGCGAAGGAGAAGAAAAGAATTGCGAAAAAGAGGAAGAAGAAGAAGAAGAAGAAGAAGAAGAAGAAGAAGAAGTGAAGGAAGAAGAAGAAGAAGAAGAAGAAGAAGAAGACGCAGGACAAAAACATGATCAAGATCAAAAACAAGAACAACAAGAAGAAGAAGGAGAACACAGAACAGAGAAGTAAAAAGAAGACAGCAAATTTAGACTATTACCCTCCCCACCCCCCCCACCCCCAAGAAAAAAAAAACAACCTTGGCAAGGCAAAAAAAATACACACCCTCCACAAAAAAAAACCCAAACCCAAAACAAACAAACAACAAAGAAAACAGAGCACCTATACAAAACCTATATCATAGAAATAAACTCAAATCGGTTGTAAAAGCATCTCTCTCTCTCTCTCTCTCTCTTCTCTCTCTTCTCTCTCTCTCTCTCTCTCTCTCTCTCTCTCTCTCTCTCTCACGCGCGCGCAACACACACACACACACACACACACGCACGCGCACGCACGCACACACCACACACACACACACACACACACACACACACGCACAAACCGAACATCAATCGATCAATCGACTGCAGACCCTACGCGAAACGCACTATGCACGAGAGAGATTGATCAATCTATAATAGAGCTGGAGGAATGGAGCCCAAAGTCAGTCCATCAATATTATTTTCACTGTCCTAATCAACGGCAATGATTCTGCCTTTGCGAGCCACCCTGTTCTTCCCTACTATACGTAGCCCATTCATTAGAAAGTTTCACGCGTCAAGAGGCATCAAAGGGTTTGGGGGGGTTTTCGGGTTTTTTTCTCCTCCCTGAATTGATAAGATACGAAGATGTGAGAGGATGATTAAAGTGTGGTAGTTTAACATGTTGGTGTGTTGATTTTTCACACTCTGATCTGCACAAAGAAAAAAAAAGAAAGAAAGAAAGAAAAGAAGAAGAGAGAAAGGGATAGAAACTGGGCAAGGATGGGCGGCTGGAAGAGAAAGAGAGAGAGAGAGAGAGAGAAAGATGGAGAGGAGAAAGAGAGAGGAGAGAGAGAGAATGACAATGACAATGACAATGACAAAGGTTTATTGGGATAAGCGAGATGCCCATTCACAAGGGGACAGTGGGGAGAAAGGGGGGGGGGGGGGGGGGGGGCTGGGCAACAAAACATATAGTAGATATATACCGAGAACTAAATTGATTACAGCCCAAATAGTCATCATGGCATGGATTCCATAACATGGTTACAGGACACATTCAAATTCAGATGTTCTTTTCTTCATACATTTTGCAAAGGGTATTGGGAAAGAATGAGAGGAGAGAGAGAGAGAGAGAGCAAAGAGAGAGAGAGAGAGAGAGAGAGAGAGACAGACAGACAGACAGACAGACAGACAGACAAACACAGAGAGAGAGAGATTGATTGATTGACTGATGGGTTGATTGATTGATTGATTGATAATCTTTATTCCCAAGGGTTACAGAGAAGTATTGATACACTTTTTTTCATCCGGCCTTTGCCCTGAGATAATCACAGCTAACAGTTTAAAGTAAACGTATATATATATATGAGTTTTCTATGTTGACGGTATAAAGACGTAGCGAGATGAGCTGAACACTGAAAAAACCCCAAACTTAAGGCTTTTTGCGGTAAAAATGACAGTATCTATGTTGCATCTATGTGTGTGTGTGAGAGAGAGAGAGAGGAGGAGAGGGGGGGGGGGGGGGGGGGGGGGGGAGGGGGGGGGGTTCGAACCCGTTTCGGCCAGAAACGTCCCCCCCATCATACACTAGGAGTAATGGTCTGGGGGCTAGTCGTTCGGATGAGACGATAAACCAAGGTCCCGTGTGTTACACATGATTATTTAGCGCACTTAAAACATAGATACAACATAGATACACCTCCGCCTCTGTGGAGCAAATGTCACCAGAAAGGCAAAGAAACTGTGACTGGCTGCAACAGTGGACCGGTGATCTAGAGGTAACGCACCTGCCTAGAAAGCAAAAAGTCCAGCTTCGAAGTGTGTGTGGTGGTTCGATCCCCGTTTGGGCCAGAAACTTTTTCCTCCCTCATCCATTAGACTGTGAGAGGTGGTCTGGGTGCTAGTCTTTCGGACGAGACGATAAACCCAGGTCCCATGTGTTGTAAGTAATTATTTAGCGCACGTAAAAGAACCCACGGCAACAAGGGAGTTGTCCCTGTCAGATTCTGTAGTAAAAAAGAAGAAAAACCACAACAGCCACTCTGATAGGGAAACGAATAGTTGCAAACAGGAAAAGTAAAGAATAAAAAAAAACCCCAAAACGGGTGGCACTGCTTTTGCTGCGACACCTTCTCCCTGGAGACAGCAGCCCGGATTTTGCGCAGAGAAATCTGCCGTGACTGAAAGTGGTATACAACACAATACAAAACAATACAATCTACTACTTGAATGGGGACGGGAAAGCCCGGTGGTTTAGAGTGATGCGCATCGCGTTCGTGATCTGCTGACCCGGCTTCGAATCTCGTTCAAGAGGATTTTTTCCTCCAGAGTTAACACCAGTACCGACTCCACTCCCCCTAAAAGTCCTTCGGATGAGACTATAACCCGAGGTCTCGTGTGCGAACGCACGCAGAACATCTTGCGCATACGTTAAAACCTGTTCCGCTTTTCGGAAGAGTAAGGCCATTTTGTGCCGGTAGGAACGGATGACAAAAATTTACAAAACTGGATACACACGGGAAGTGGATGTAACCCCCCCCAAAAAAAAACAACAACAAAACAAACAAAAAACAAAAAAAAAAAAACCAACAACAGCAAAAAAAACCCAAACAAACAAAAAACCAGGAGTGCTTATTCAATTACCATCGAAATAAAAGAATAAAATGAATTACATAAATATAAATAAAAATAGAAAAATAGAATCGAGCTTCTTCAACTTGTCGACTATGTTGAAAGGCGTGTTGCAGCAATTGCCACCACAAAGTTGCGGGCCATAATTATACAGTCAGCAAAAGTGGCGGCTGTGTGCCAAGCCCTTTAGTTGTACACGATGCAAGTTGTGCTCAACTTTTCAGTTATACAGCTTACCACGAATGATGAGGAGTTGTTGTGTGGTGGGTGTGTGGGGGGGGGGGGGGGGGGGGGGGGCGTTGTTCCTCGACTAGAACTCCAGGGTTCACCAATGGTGAGATTTTTGGCGTATGCGACCGTCCCCCCCCCCCTTCCCTGACGACTTAGGTAGCCGCATTCCGACTTCGGGGATGTATGATAATAAAATTTGTATAATAAATACTTTTGTAATTTCTAGAGCACTTTATCTGCACTAAAAAGAGGCCACACAGTTACGAGTTTATGGCTCGCCAAAAATTATAAGTTTAAATATGCTTTGATCGTAAATTACAAACAGTTTCCCTCTCAGATAGGCTTTTTTTTTTCTACAGGGACAACTCTCTTGTTGCCGTGGGTTCTTTCACGTGCGCTTAACAATTTTATGTAACGCACGGGGACCTCGGCTTATCGTCTCATAGGAAAGACTGTAAAAGTATCTTTTTTGCAAAAAACAACAGCAATTCAGAACATGGAATCTAAAACTTAACTCTAACTAACTGCTCGATGTAGAAACAAATACAAAAACCAGCATAGCGCAGACCGGAAAAACAACAACCCAAACAAACAAAATCGAAATCCTGAAACCAAGCAGGTTGAACAAATCGAAGATACACAGGGTGGCATAGAGAAATAAACAACGAAAAGTAAGGGGAAAGTGAGACAGGAGTGTGTGTGTGTGTGTGTGTGTGTGTGCGTGCGTGCGTGCGTGCGTGCGTGGTGTGTGTGTGTGTGTGTGTGTGTGTGTGCGTGCGTGCGTGCGTTGTGTGTGTGCTGTGTGTGTGTGTGTTGTGTGTGTGTAGAGGGAGGGGTGGGGGGCAAGTTAAGTTACTTTTAGTCAGTTGCACCAACAACACAACGACCCTTTTCCCTCTCAGAAAAAAACGAAAACCATCGCTATCTCCAACTTCCATGCAAACATTCACCCCACTGCAACTCCCCCCCCCCCACCCCTACCTCCACCCCACCCTCAACCCGTCCACCCACTGTCTCCTCCTCTCCCCAATCCAACCCCCCCCCCCCCCCCTCAACCCCTACCCCTACCGCCACCCCACCCACCCACCCCACAAAATCCAATAAATCAGAAACAAACTTCAATCAGCTTTCTCCTTCTTTTCTCTTCTCACTCAGTCCCCCCCCCCCCCCCCCCCCACCCACCCCCAAGCCCAGCCAGCCAGCACCCAGCAAAGCAAAGCAAAGCAAAGCAAAGCAAGCAAGCGAGCAAGCAAGCTAGCCTTCAATCGCACAATCTTTTGCCAACACGAACTTGATAACAGAGCAAGGCGACATCTAACCGAGGAGAGAAAGCCCCAGCTCTATGATTAGCCTAATAAAATGATATCGCGAATTTTCAGCTATTTCCGACCCGGAGCCAGGCTCGGGCGCAAAAAAAAAAAAAAAAAAAAAAAAAAAAAGACAGAAAAAAGTGGCTAATTATGTTTGTACATTAAAGAGCTGCAAATGAAAGCGTATTAAGCGTTACAGGGAGTCAGCGGCGGTCCCCAAAATGAATGTCAATTAAGCCAGGGCCAGGGGAGGTAATCGTTCAATAATTCGCCTCCCGCGCTGAGTGCAAGGCGGGAAGAGCGACTGGAAGGAAAGCGTGTAATTATGCAACGCGTTTCATTTCGTCCACTGACTGGATGGAGGTTCCAACGCCGGGGAGAGAAAAGCGAGGAAATCGGAGACCGGCAACCTGTGATTGGGAGATCGTTCCTTCTCTTGAAGTCAGTGGGAAAAAAGAAGAAGACTGAGGCACAAGCCCGAGAGAGAGAGGGATAGGAGGGGGAGAGGGGGGGGGGGGGGTGGAGTTAGACGAGAGAGAGAGAGAGGGGGGGAGGTGGTAGTAGATGAGAGAGAGAGAGGAGAAGAGAGAGAGGAAGAGAGAGAGAGAGAGAGAGAAGGGGAGAGAGAAGGGGTGGGGGAAGGGGGGGGTAGCTAGGCGAGAGAGAGAGAGAGAGAGAGAGAGAGAGAGAGAGAGAGAGAGAGAGAGAGAGTGGAGGAGAGAAGGTGGGGGGGTAGGGGGTGTGAGCCTAGACGAGAGAGAGAGAGAGAGAGAGAGAGAGAGAGAGAGGAGAGAGAGAGAGAGAGAGAGAGAGAAGAGAGATGAGAGAGAGAGAAGAGAAAAAGGAGGTGGGGTAGCTTGACGAGTTAGACAGGGAGAGAGAAAGAGAGAGAGAGTGGGGAGAGAAGGTGGTGGGGGTTAGCCTAGACGGTGGTTTAGCCTAACTTGCAGACTAGGCAGGCAGACAGGCAGGCAGGCAGGCAGGCAGAGAAGGCCTAGCTAGCAGACGTGTTGTATTGTGGGTGTGGGGTTGACAGACAGGCAGGCTGGGGGAGTCAGGGCTGAAATCAGGCGGGATGCACCTGCCTGCCTCTTTCACAGAGAGCGGATGACTTGCTTTGCTCCAGTTAGTCCTAGAGGAGGAAAAGGTGGGGTGGGGTGAGGGGTGGGGAGGGGGGTTGCTGATGTTCGCAGCATACAGCTGTGTCCATGCTCGCAGATCATTTAGAAGGGCATAGAACTGACGTTATTAAAAACAAAATAAATAAACAAATAAATGCTAATGATGATGATGATAATAATAATAATAATATAATTATTATTATTATTATCATCATAACAATAATAACAATAATAATGATGGTGCTACTGCTGCTGCTGCTGCTGCTGCTGCTGCTGCTGCTGCTGCTGCTGCTGCTACAACAACTACTACTACTACTACTACTACTACTACTACTACTACTACTACTACTACTACTACTACTACTAATTTGGTCAGTCATAGTTCATAATCTGGTTTAAAGGGACATCAGTTTCTTGATGGAGTGTGTGTGTGTGTGTGTGTGTGTGTGTGTGTGTGTGTGTGTGTGTGTGTGTGTGTTTTATGGGGTTTGTAGGTCAGTGGGTAGCAGGGAGAGGACATGCATGTTGAGAGTGTCTGTGTGTCTATATTTCGTGATGCTGTGAGCACGCACATGTTTGTGTTCAAGGTTTTCAATGCACCCTAGGTGATCATTTATTCGTATCCCCAAAGTCGGAATGCGGCTACCTACATGTGGGGAAAAAACGGTTGCATGCCACAAATCTCAGCCCTGGTGAACCTCGGGGCTCTACCCTAGGAACCCCCCACCCCACACCCCCCAAAAAAAGATTCATTTCATTCATTCAGTCGGTTGGTCATTCATTCATTCATTCATGTTTTCAAACCAGTTGGTCTTTTTAAAAAAAAAAGTGTAATTTTCAGAAAAGAACATTCCGTACACAAATGGATCAGAAACAACAACAACAACATCCTAACGGTACATAAAGTACACCCACATCAAAACAAAACAATGTCATTACTTTGAGCCTAAAAATCATGTCCATCATCACAAGGAAAACAATCCTTCCTTCTGAGACAAAATCAATAATGAATTAAAACAAAATAAACTAAAGTCATACTGTTAACTTTCCTGCCTGAAAATTCATGAACAGTATGGACACAACATATCACCTTATCAAAAACATAATTGTTCAATCATAATTATAGTAAAGGTAGTAAAAGTAAAGGAGTCCCATAACCTATAAGGTCGTAGGGGAGCGAGGCGTCAGAGACCTCACTTCTCTAGGGCCAGCATATTGAGGGTGGCGCCCATCTCCTCTCCCTCGCTGCTTTACCTTCCCTGACCCTAAAGAGGGCAGGTACCCATTTACAGCTGGGTGAACTGGGGATAGAGGAGAAGAAAGCATTCTGTCATGTGTCTCAGCTTCGTTCTGTTTTGGACTTTTCTTCATCTTCTTTTTCTTCTACTATAATTATGAGGACGGGATAGCTCAGTGGTCAGAGCACTCGCTTTCCCCGAGCTAAGGTTAAGCAGCATCGAGTGTGATTACCATTTGGATGGGTGACCGTTTGCGCGCCTTAGCTTCAGTACAGTCCTCCAATTCACCCAGCTGCAAATGGATACCTGCCCTCTTTAGGGTCAGGGAAGGTAAAGCAGCGAGGGCGAGGAGAAGGGCGCCGCCCTCAATATGCTGGCCCCTTGAACAGTTGAGGTCTCTGATGCCTTACTCCTCTACGACCACAGGTTATGGGACACCTATATCTTACCTTACCTTACCTTATATATAGGTAAGGTAAGATAGATATATATACATATCTATCTATCTATCTATTTTATTCTTTTATATCGAGGATAATGGAATAAGCACTCATGTGCTTTTTTACATCCAGTCCCGTGTGTATGCGGTTTTGTCAAATTTTGTCATCTGTTCCCACCGGCGCACAATGGCCTACTCTTCCGAAAAGCGGAACAGGATGTAACGTGTGCGCAAGATGTTCTGCATGCGTTCGAAACCGGGGCCTCGGTTTATAGTCTCATCCGAAGGATGGTGTGTGTGTGTGTGTGTGTGTGTGTGTGTGTGTGTGGGTGTGTGTTGTGTGTGTTTGTGTGTGTGTGTGTGTGTGTGTGTGTGTGTGTGTGGGTGTGAAGGGAATCAAGTCACTGGCATGTCTGCACTCAAAGTTGACCAGGAAGATAGTCAAAATCCCCACCCTTATTTTTTCTAGACGCCACCAGCCGCAAGATTAAGAATCAGTTTGTCACAAACAGGACGATTCCTTCTTTCAAAACCAGAATAAACCTTCTATGTTCCACAGTACCACCACCACCACCACCACCACCACCCCCTACCCTCCAGTTCAGCCAGCAGGTGCAGACCAAGCCTGAAGACTACAGCATCAGAACCATCCTGGCCCATCACCACCATCACCACCAACACCACCCCCAACACCACCCCCACCACCACCCCCAAACACCACCAACACCACCACCACCACGACCACCAGCAAGACGACATCGACACCAAAGACACCCTCAACCTCTCCACCATCACCGCCCCAACCCCCAACCCCACCACCCCACCACCACCACCACCGCCACCACCTCACCTCCACCTCCACCAACCTCTCCTCCTCCTCCTCCCTCCTCTCTCTTCCTCTTCCTCACACACCTCCACAACCTCCACCACCACCTCCACGTCCCCATCCAACCTCCATCACTACCACCCCCACCACCACCACCACGACCAGCACCACCCCCAGCAGCACAACAGCGACAAAGTCCTGGAAGGAGGTGACCTTGAACAGCTGGAAGCCAAGGAGAACGACCGCGCAAGGGCAGAGGCTGACCCTGACCCTGAGGCTGAGACTGAGGAGGACGCGCCCAAAGTGAAGCAGAGGAGGAGCAGGACCAACTTCACCCTGGAGCAGCTCAACGAGCTGGAGCGGCTGTTTGACGAGACCCACTACCCTGACGCCTTCATGCGAGAGGAGCTGAGTCAGCGGTTGGGGCTGTCCGAGGCCAGAGTGCAGGTCAGTCAGTCAGTCAGTCAGTCAGTCAGTCATCAGTGCTTGCTAGCTTAGCGAGGTTCTGAGGGGAGACGGAGGGAGGGTGTGGGTGGGTTGGGGGATGAGGGATGGGGTGGGGGGTGGGGTGGGATGGGTGGGTGGGGGGGTGGGGGGGTGGGGGAGGGGGTGGGGATGGGAGGGGTGGGGAGGAGGGGGAGGAGGGGGGAAGGGGGGAAGGGGGGGAGGGGGTGTAGGGGGGGTAGGGAGGGGTGTGGGGTGGGGGGTGGGAGGTTGGGGGGTGGGGGGTGGGGGGTGGGGGAGTGTTGGGGGGTGGAGGGTTGGGGGGGGGAGGGGTGGGGGGGGAGGGGGAGGTTGGGGGGTGGGGGGGGGGGGGGGAGGAGGGGGGAGGAAGGGGGGAGGGGGTGTAGGGGGGGTAGGGAGGGGTGTGGGTGGGGGGTGGGAGGGGTGGGTTGGGGAGGGAGGGTGAGGGTGGGGGGAGGAGGGGTGGGGGTGTAGGGAGGGGGTAGGGGTGGGGGTTGGGGGGGTAGGGGGGGTGGGAAGGTGGGAGGGGGGTGTGGGGGTGTAAGTGTGTGTGTTTGTGTGTGTGTTGGTGGTGTGTGTGTGTAAAGTGTGTTTGTGTGTATATTGGGGTGTGGTGTGGTGTGGTGTGGTGTGGTGTGGTGTGTGTGTATGTGTGTGTGTCTAAGTGTGTGTGTGTGTGTAAAAATGTGTGTGTAAAAGTGTGTGTGCATAAAAGTGTGTGTATGTGTGGGCGTAAGTGTGTGTGTAAAAATGTGTGTGTGTGTGTGGACAGGAAGGGAAGGCAAGGGAAGGGAGGAATGTTTGGTGCAAGAGAGAGGGAGAGAGAGAGAGAGAGAGGAGAGAGAGAGAGAGAGAGAGAGGGTGTGTGTGTGTGTGTTTTGTGTGTGTTGTGTGTGTGTGTGTGTGTGTGTGTGTGTGTGTGTGTGTGTGTGTGTGTGTGTGTGTGTGTTGCTGTTTACTGTTCTTCTTGTGCACATTCTTCAGCTAGACACCTTTCGCGGTCACCCAGAATGTGCACTCTTTATCTCGTTCACCCTACCTAGGAATCACTGTGAGACCATTAGTGCACACACTGGATGAGAAAGTTTTGCAGGTATGGCTTGTTTTCAATTACCTCGGCTTGTAGGCAGCCATACTCTGACTTTAGAGGATGATGAATCATCTTGAGCTGTGAGTCATTCATAGGCAACTTGAATGAGGTTTACCAGACAGTCTGCTTTTGGGACGGGATAGGTCAGTGGTCAGAGCACTCGCTTTCCCCAAGCTAAGGTTAAGCAGCACTGAGCGTGGTTACCAAGTAAATGGGTCTCCGTTTGCGCGCCATGGCTTCAGTACAGTCCCCCAGTTCACCCATATAAATGGGTACCTTACCCTCTTTAGGGTCAGAGGAAGGTAAAGCAGCAAGGGAGAGGAGATGGGCGCCGCCCTCAATATGCTGGCCTCTAGAGAAGTGAGGCCCCTAATGCCTCGCTCCCCAACGACCGCATCAGTTATGGAACACATTTGCATATATATATTTACTGTTGTTCGTTGTGTACAGGTAAGTGAAAAAGTACGTCATTTATTGTTCGTGTACAGGTAAGTGATACTTAAGGGTCATCTTACTTGG
>CM054155.1:13883813-13896313 GCA_028751875.1 Rapana venosa
GGGGTGGGGGGTGGGGGGTGGAGGGGGGAGGGGGGAGGGGGTGGGGGGGGGGGGGGGGGGGGGGGGGGAGAGGGAAGGGGGGGGGGGGAGGGGGAAGGGCCAGGCCAGAGTACCGACTGAAGAGAAGGGTGAGAGAAAACACTGGAATCCATAATACAGCATAGAGGACATTGTGAGAGTGGAGAGAAGTCAGAGGCCTGGGAGAGGGGAAGGTGGGAGGATGGAGGGAAGAGGAGGGGGGGGGGGGGGGGGGAGTAGAGTGGGTGGCTCAAAGTTCTGGAACCATACAGATATTTCAGGAGGAAAGAGAGGGGTGTGGGGGTGGGGAAGGGAGGTGGGGGGGGGGGGAGGTGGGTTGGGGGAGAGAGGTGGATGGCGGGAGGTGGGAGGTCAGCTTAATAGAGAGGCGCGAAAAGCGAACTGCGACAATTTGCATCGCTTGTGAAATGCATTTCTGCTCAGTGCCGTAGCCGACAATAAGATTATCTAAGCCATGTATCATCTCCCCCCCCCTCATCCCTCTCCTCCCCCCCCCCCCCCCCCCCCCCCACCCCCCCCCCCCCCCCCCCCCCCCACACACACACCACACACACACACCCCACCCCTGCTCTTTTTTTCTGTCCTCGGCAACATTCATAATTGAAGCCGCGTCAACAGGGGAGAGCGTCCCCGGAGAAGCATCGGAAAGCGCGTTGATCAAATTATCCCCCTCTAGAACAGCCTGCGGTAATTGATGTCAGGCGGCCGTCGCCATATTGGGCCTGATTTCCTCAATTCTGCTAATCACCAAATCCCCAGGAAACGGGCGAGAATTGGCGAGAGTCAACGATATCCGACGGGAATTGACGGCCGCCATATTGCATCGTGTCATGGTAATACGCTTTTTATCGCTGCCGACAAAAAGCCAGGCTATTATCTTTCGCCTGTCACCCACGCTGTTCCGCACTCCGCTGGGAAAGGAATAGATAGGGTAGTATCAGCAGCAAAAGGGTAATGTGGGTGGAACGGTGGGTGGGGTGGGTTGGGGGTAGGGGTAGTTGACATAAGGGACAGGGGAAAAGTGTATGTGGAGGGGGAGGAGGAGGAGGGAGACAATAGAGGCCATGAACTATAAAAATGCCTGGAGTTCCGTTGTTAAAAGGGAAATAAAAGAGAGTGAAAACAAAAGAACAAAAAAATACCCGTCCATTTTTGGGGTTTGCATGTGGTTTTTCCTTCATCATTGCTAAAGTTCATGTGGGTTTTTTTGTGTGGAAAGGAAGTTGTGTAAGAAGTGTTTGAAATAACAAAGCTATTTTGTGGCGATCAGCAACAGAGAGCAGAGGAGTTGATCTCGTTTAAAGATTCATTTGAGGTTTACAGATAAGCATAAAAATAATTTACAAGTATTGTGAATAAAATTGAATAAAGAAATTATTTGTAAAATGTCATCGAACTCTTTTTTGTTATTTTGATTAGTCAAAACAAAAAGGTTTATTTCAAAACTTTAAAAACGGTTATCTATATTTTTGGTTGTGTTTTTTTTTATATGTCTTCTGGTTGGATATCAAAAGTGTATAACTGCTTTCCTTGTTTTATTATCTATCTGTTTAGTGTCATATTTGTGAGGAGTGGTCTTGGAATGAATAAAACAACAAGTACATTAGAGAAAACGAAAAGTAATTAAGAGTTTAACATTTTGATTGAGATATATAACCGGGCGTAAAAATAAATCAGTAACAAAACTAAATAATCATACTGTTCAGTATACCTTTGCACTTTTTTTTTATAGTTTAGTCTTATTGGTAAACTGGTATGCTTGATTTTCCGAATGCATTCACAAAGACAAAATCCATACAATACCAATGATGAGAGGGGGAAAGAGGGGTGGGGACATACAAACTGATATACAACAGTACAACGATTACTGGCATTCCTGTCTAATCAGCGTTCGAGTGTATATCTATTTATTTATTTTATTTCGAGGATAATGGAATAAGCACTCGTGTGCATTTTTTCATCCAGTCCCCGTGTGTATGGGGTTTTGTAAGTTTTGTCATCTGTTCCCACCGGACTTTTGGGGAGGGTGGAGTCGGCAGTGATGTTAACTCCAGAGGAAAAAAATCCTCTTGAACGAGAATCGAACCCGGGCCATCAGATCACGAATGCATCACTCTAACCACCAGACTATCCCGTCCCTATAAATGCAATGACTTACTGAATATTTATTTTAAACCAGACCAAACGTAAGCCAAATCGAAACAAGACCAAAACAAAAACAAAAACAACCAACCAACCAAACAAACAAACAAAAAATCCCTTGCAGTAAAAAAAATACTTTGGGTATTTTTTCTTTACAATTATTAGGTTATAAATTTGTTTGTTCCGCTTTTTTTTCTAAAAGAATGTGCGCTTTTAATATAGGCCTAGGCTTTTTTTAAAATCATGTTGTTGGGGTTTGTTGTTGGTTTTTTTAGAACATTTATTTTAATTTAGGCACAGCTTATTTTAGAACGCTATTGTTTCAAGTCATCATAGTTCATGTCACACCCAGAATAAGTTTTTCTTAACTTACTTTCTGAAAAAGTGCATTATGTTACCATGGACTGATACTAGTCAGTTATTGTACACCAGCTATGTACAATGCAATACACAGCATCAACTTACGCAATAACAAGCTGTGCCAGGTGACATTTTTAGTGGAAGCTGACATTAGCTGCATACATGACGTGACACATCAGTAAACATTGTATGACAAATTCCAATGAAGCATTTGGAGGGAGAGGGCGTTTGTTTGTTTGTTTGTTTGTTGTTTTTTATGGCGTAGTACTAAGGGGATAACTCAGTGATCAGATCACTCGCTTTACTCAAGCTAAGGTTCAGCAGCATTGAGCGTGGTTACCAAGTGGATGGGTGACCGTTTGCGCGCTTTGGCTTTAGTATAGTCCCCCAGTTCACCCAGCGGTAAATAATCTATATTAAAACCAGACGCAGACCACACATAAACCCAGCGTAGTAGTACTAGTGACAGCAGGCTCTAAGTATGACTCTTCCTCACTGATGGAATTCTAAACAAATGTATCTATTGATTAACAAGACATCTCACTCTTTGCCCCCTCCTCCTCCCCTTCAACAGCTCCCCACCCCCACCCCCCTTCAACCAAAAAAAAAAATCTCCTCAGTTCCTCTTCTCTTCTGATCTCCCATCCCCACCCCACCCCACCCTTCTCTCTCATGCCTCAAGCTCCCACTCACCCTCCCAACACCCACCCTACCCTAAACTATCATTCTCCACCTCTACCCCCATCCCATCCCATCCCGCCCCTGCCCCTTCCCCCTTCCCCATCAGATCTTATAACCTCCCCGCCCTCCCCTCCCCCCACCCCCTCCCCCCCCCCCCCCCCCCCTCCCCTCCCCCATCCTTCATCACCCCCACCCCCTCGCCCGCCCCCACCCCCCCCCCCTCCCCCCCCCCCTCCTTTTCACTTCTCATGCTTGTATCTTCCCCTCTCAATCCTCACAGTCTCAGAGCGAGCGTCAAGTTTCCGTTTTGCGATTGCAAATTGCTGACATGATGACATAGCTCTGGCATAGGGCTGTCTTGATTTAAATAGCACCCAGTCTCCCCCCCCTCGCCTCCGCCTCCGCCTCGCCTCTTCCTCCCCGCCTCCACCTCCCCTTCCCCCCTTCTGCCCACCCCCCTCCCTCCCCAGGCTCCTCATCTCCACTCCCTCCCTGGTGACAGGCGATGAGCGCTGGTGAGCCGTGGTGAGCTTTGATGAGCACAGGGCGAGAGAGACACGTTGGTGAGGTGACGGGTTTCATTGGCTTCACTAGGGCTTATTGTTCTTACATATCTCCAAAGCTTGCAATAGTGGTGGAAGTCTTCTTCTGCTTCTGCTTCGAACACTCAGCGAAAATGCATCGGTTTATTTATTTATTTATTTATTTTATTTATTTATCATTCTCCACCTCACACCGCCCATCCCCCTGGCCCTCCCCTCCCCTTAATTTCATTCTTTTATGTCGATGATAGTGGAATAAGCACTTATGTGCTTCTTCACATCTAGTCCCCGTGTGTATGCGGTTTTTGTAAATTCTGTCATCTGCTCCCACCGGCGCACAATGGCCTACTCTTACGAAAAGTGGAACAGGATTTAACTTGTGCGCAAGATGTTCTGCGTGCGTTCGCACACGGGGCCTCAGTTTATAGTCTCATCCGAAAGGACTTTTAGGGAGAGTGGAGTCTGCAGTGATGTAAACTCCAGGGGAAAATATCCCCTTGAACGGGAATCGAACCCGGGTCGTCAGACTGCGAGCGCAATGTTCTAACCACTAGGCTATCCCGTCCCCCGTCGTGCTGCCGTTAAGCGCCTGACAAGTCAGGCCCGGCACATCGGACCTTGGCATGGGGGGGGGGGGGAGAGAGATTTATTTATTATACCAATAAGCAAGGAACAAGTATAACATGATGAAACATGATCAGCCTAGCAACAACAGGAAAAATAGTGTGCTCTAGTACAGCATCAACTGTCACAGTGAGCGAGAATTGTTATATTTAAAGTCTTTCTGGGGGAAGGGGGGGGGGGGGGGGGGGGGGAAAGGGGGCAAGAGAATGAATCAAGAAGACAGAAAAAGAGACAAGAAGGAAGTGACAGGGAAGTAAAGGGAACTAGACACAAAAAAGAGAGGGATAGAAAAGAAGGAATTTCTAGCACAGAATTTCCAGGGACGGGTATGCTATTTCTTACTGACAGGCCCCTGGCATCCCCACTCCACGGGGAGTGGTGGGGATGGAAAAAAACCAACATTGAGGTTGGGATGTAGAGCGATGAGTAGTTGAGGGGAAACCTCAAGGGTAACTGAGGGGTGGGTTAAGAGTGGGGGTGAGGGTGGGGTAGGGGGTAGACTGGACATGTGAGCATCAGTGTGAATATTCCACATGACCAACATCGATTTGTACCAAGGCTAGTCGACAAGGTTTTTTTTTCTTTCCCCTTTGAATGCGGTTTACTGAACACACACAAAAACAATAGAGCAGTCAGTGTGCAGAACTTGTGCCTGGGCTACATTTGCAAACTTTTCTTAAAATTTCAAAATGAAGTAGTGTTGCAGTAGATGAGTAATAAAGATCCCCTTTCTGCATAATTTTTTAGGGTAATAAAGATCCCTTTTCTGAAGAATCTTTGAGGGTTTGTGTTTGTTTGTTGTTGTTGTTGTTGTTGTTGTTGCAAACTATCAACTCAGTCTGAGGGTCTAGTAGACAGGACAAGGAGGTGTAGTCAGACTGTTTGAAACAGGGAATGAGACATACTTCTCTCTCTCTCTCTCTCTCTCTCTCTCTCTCTCTCTCTCTCTCTTCTCTTCTCTCTCTCTCTCTCTCTCTTCTCTCTCTCCCCTCCTCTCTATCAATCTTTCATATCTCTCTCTCAATCTCTCACCTCAATCTCTCATCTCTCTCTCTCTGTCTCTCTGTCTCTCTTTCTTTCTTTCTTTCTCTCTCTATCTCCTTTTCGTGGTGGTAAATTTTCCCGTAAATAAAATCTCTCCCATGCCAGTTATCAGGCTCCCAGCATCTCTAGATAAGGACAACCCTGAGTGCCCTGCTGCTAACCAACAATGATGTTACATGCTGGAAGCTTGCAGGTGAAGAGGATGATCCTACAATGCTGGTGTTTAGACTCATGGGAATTACCGTGCATGCATTAACACACATGGCAGATCCTGTGCCATATCATGCCTCACATGTCATAATAATAATAATAATAATAATAATAATGATGATGATGACGATGACGATGACGATGATGATGATAACAACAAAACAAGAACACGAAGAAGAAGAAGAAGAACAACAACAACAAATGACATTTAAATAGCGCTACAGCTTGTAAAAAAAATCAAATCACAATGTACAATAATAGGAAGAAGCCACCTAACCAGTTACAAGGAGATCAACACAGGGCACATCAATAACACAACAACAACACCAGCACCAAAATCCAGGCATGTGTTCACCCATTCTTTGACCCAACCATAAACTTGTGGCCTGTTTCAATTTTCAGCAGTAACTCTTCCCTGAAGTTGCGTACACTCCACACAGCTTAGTTAAACACACTACACACATGGACATGGCATGCGCACAGGGACACCTATAAGTTCTGTGTGACAGTGAACAAGATTTGTCAAAAGGGTGACCAGAACAAGAAGGCCAAACCCTCTCTCTTGCTGAAAGTGATTAAAATATATTTTCGAATCAGTTTAACATGACAACTGAATCTAAAACGGTAACAGGTAAAGGTATCCCATAGCCTCTGTGGCCGTTGGGGAGTGAAATATGTCAGAGGCCTAAGCTTCTCTAGTATGTGTCTAGGGGCCAGCATATTGAGGGCGGTGCCCATCTCCTCTCCATCACTGCTTTTACCTTCCCTGACCCTAAAGAGGGCAGGTACCCATTTACAGCTGGGTGATCTGGGGGAACTGTACTGACAACAAGGCATGCAAATGGTTACCCATCCACTTGCTAACCACGCTGAATGCTGCTTAACCTTAGCTTGGGGAAAGCGTGTGCTTTGACCACTGAGCTATCCCGTCCCCTAGATATGAATATGCACACACATGCCTGAACGAAAAAGACAGGAACAAGTCATTGTAACAACAACAAAAATAGTTGTGGACACTTGTGACGAAGTGGACCCTGTGGCCAAACAGGGGAATTTCTCCATGTTACCCTTGTCAGAAACGGTCCTTTTGGGCCAAACAGGGCATTTGTTTTGTCCTTGCAAGCATCATAGGATGACAATGTGCCACGAATCTGTAGAATCCAACATTGATAGGAACTCTTTTTTAGCATGAAATTTCCCCCTGGTAGAATCAGTTTTGTCTAGTGTGAGTATTGCATTAGGGTCTTTTATAACAAACATACCTAATTCTTTTTTTTAGGTATCAGTGACTTATTTTATCTAAATTCAAGCAGTCATTACAATGGTTTATTTACTACATAGTGAGAACATTAGTGTGGCCACTTTCCACAGAATAGGACTTTTATGCAAGAAACTGCTTAGTATTTGTTTTTAATTCTGATGGATTAATAAATCATCAACAATTAAGTAAGATTAGTAACGACAATGACATTTTCTTGTTTTCCTTAGTAAGATGAGTAGATTAGTAATAAGATTAATTAGTTATTCTGGTTGTGGTGTTGCTTTTATTGATGTGCCCTCTACTGATCTTGATGTGGCTGGTTAGGTGGCTTCTTACTATAACTGTACATGTGAGGCTTGATATGGTACAGGATCTGCCATGTTTGTTGATACATGTATGGTAATTCCCAGGAGTCTAAACACTAACATTGCAGGATGATAGCAATTAATTAACTGTGCTGGAAGACTGTAGTGACTACTATCAGAGTGTTCTGCATGGTTGTGCTTTTGCCCTGATGAGTGAGTTTTTGGTGCTGGGCATCTCTAAAGATGGCAGAGGCCTGATGGATTATCATTCTCCAGAATGACTGACTGATTCGAAGTGTAGTTGTCTAGCTCCTGTTTAATGGTGCATATGTTGAGGTTGGCTTTGACAGAATTTCCATAATATATCTTTTGTTGGCTATGGTGTCTCTTGATGCACGGAAAAAACACTGACTCTGAAACTCAGTGATCAGAGCATACCAAACTGATGAACATGAAGGAAAGGCCCAGGCCTAAAGCTTCCTCAGCTTCTGACGTTACCTAATTGGCCATGCCTATATCAAAATGTTGCTATGTTCTAAAAGGTTAAAATTGTCTTCAGCCATGGCAGGTTCTTAGCACAGCAACTGGTACTTTCCTTTAGAAGAGAAAATAATTCTCTGCAGTCGGAGTGTGGGTGCCCACATTGCGAGTTACTTTAGTAATACACCTAAACTTCTCATCCAATGTGTAGATCTATACAGTCTCACGGTGATTCCCAGGTGGTATGTCTGAGATGGAGTACATTATTCTTGGTGACTCCATAGTGTTAAGCTGGGGAACGTGCAACAACAGTTTGATGAATGATGCAAATGAAAGATCAGTAAACATAAAGCTGAATATTATGACTAATGCTACAGAAATCTAGTTAGTTTGGGGACAACTGGCAAGATTGTACTTTGGGCATCTTTACGCTATGATCTAATGGAGCAGGCCCGGGAGATACATGCACCCACAGAGTTGATGAGGTGATTTAAACAGGGCTGTCAAATTTACATTAAAAATGATGAAACGTCGTTTTGTGTTTCAGTATATCCGTTCTGCTTCATTTGCTGGGTGAAAATACTTGTGTAAGATTATGCCACTGTTCATACCAAGAAATAAAGACCTCCCAATCAGGCTGAAATAAGCAAGAAATTTCGTTACAATTTCTCCGTGATTTTGATTGTCCATGGCTGGTTGGAAAACCAAATTGCCAACTGTTTTTTCTACTCCTCTCTTTCCGTCATCAATCCAATGTTAGTTATTATATGCATTTATCGTTTGATTTGAGGATTGATATTTTTCAAAGTTTCAAGAACAGTAAGATCACTGTCCAAAATTCTGGACCAAAGTCTGTTGGTTAATCATGTTTTTAATGCGATTGTTTCTTGCTTTACAGCCTACATACAACTTCACAGTGTAAAATATTTCTAATGAAAGGTAGTGTGTGATGGATATCATACTTTAATCTAGCACATTCTACAGGTATACCTATAACATTTGTTACAATCGTATCTGCGAGGTATGGAGCATATAATTATTTGCATTGTTGTCCCATTTTGTCTTCCCGTGTTTGTTTGTTTGTTTTGTTTTGTTTTAAGGTCTCTTTAAAAATAATTGGGTGGTTTTTTTTGTAACCTCAAGAGAGAGAGAGAGAGAGGAGAGAGAGAGAGAAGAGAGAGAGAGAGAGAGAGACAGAGACAGAGACAGAGAGACAGCCAGACAGATAGACAGACAGATAGACACAGACACACAAACACACACACACACACAGATACAGACACACAGCTCCTTCAAAAAGTGTCTAAATACTGCATGGCAGAACGAAGAAGCGTCATTGGATCAAATCAAGAAGGCACTCCAAGGTTTTCCTTACAACCCCCCCCTCCTCCCCCCCTCACCCCCCCCCCCCCCCCCCCCCCCCCCCTTCAATTGTAAAGGCAGCCTTTTCTCACCCGGGCAAAAGGTGAACTGATCTGGGCTGGCTATCGCCATGGGGGGCGTCCTATTTTGTGATTACCAACGAATTAGAGAAAAATGATTGGCTGCTCAGAAGCGAAGAGCGCGTCTCCAGGGCGGTTATTCTCCAGGAAAAAAAGAGAAAGAAAGAACAGAAAACGAAACCGCGGGTTCGTATCAGCCTTGGAATTACCTCCCTTCGCTAAAGAAATTTGGAGGATGAGAATGGTAATTTTATCAAAGCTATCAAAATTGGGTGTATTTGTGTCAGAGCCCGCGGCAAGTGAACTCTTCATTCCCTCGTTTAAGTTGTCCATTGAGATTTTTTAAAATTATTATTATTATTATTTCTTTTTTTTTTCATGTTTCTCGTTTCTGTTCACTGGCTTTTTTTTTTTGCTCCCCTTTAATTCGAGCAAATGACCTGTACGTACCCCGGGTTGTTACTTTTTGTTGTTGTTGTTGCTTTGTTTTGTTAAACTTTCGGGTTTTTTATATTGTAATGACGAGGTGAGGTCTCGATAATTTCCTTCGAGTTCCTCTTGAGGTCAGACCTCATATTATTTGTCTCTTTTATTTTAATTCCGTCATTATTTCAGCTCTCTCTCTCTCTCTCTCTCTCTCTCTCTCTCTCTCTGTCCTCTCTCTCTCTCTCTCTCTCTCTCTCTCTCTCTCTCTCTCTCTCTCTGTCTCTCTCAGGAGGCTTTGCTTGCTTTGCTGCTGGTAAAACGTTCTTTCAAACCGCGGCTTACATTGAAGCCCTGCTTCCAAAACGTAGTTGAAACACGATTCTCTGCTACATAAAATTCTATGTCAAACTTTATACTGCAAAGAACTGATGCTGTCCTTTTTCAAAGTCGACGTTAAGAGACAGGGAGGTGGGTTGAGGGTGAAGTGTGGAATGGTGGGTGGGTGGGGGGGGGGGGGGACGGTAGGGATAATCAAACTGTCATCATGCCCTCCTTTGACAAGTCAGACTACCAACTATGTCCCTCCCCCCCCCCCCCCCCCCCCCCCCCCCCCCCCCATCACTCCAAGTTCAAAGCGTACTGCTAGGAAGGAAAGTTGTCTGTCTCAATGGATGGTGCTCTTAAACTGAACGAAGACCTAATCATCTGTTTTGTGATAATATCATCAATCCTTAGTTACCCCATCTTTTACTTTGTGACCCAAACCTTACTATAGTATAAACGTGGCGATATTTACTAACCTAAGTTCGTAAGGGGAGATGAGTTGTTGTTGTTGTTGTTGTTGCTGTTGTTGTTCCTTAGTTGTTCCTTTCTGTCTTTCCAAGGTTCGCCACTAGGGAGATTTTTTTTTTACCCCCCCCCCCCAACCCCCCCACCCCCCCCCCTATCAATATAGCTGTATTCGACTTCAGGAAAACTGTTGGGAATTGAACCTTCTAATTTTGCCAGGACAGTCGGGAGGTATCTCCTTGCTCTTTCTAATGTTCAACTTAATGGGTTCTTTCAACGTGCACAAGTCTGTAAGCGCACGGGTCTGACTGGTTTAGAGTCTTACACGAAAGACTTTGATAGTCAGTTTGATTTTCCCCTCAAATTGGGAAGAAAGAGCAAGGCTTGGAATCGAACCCAGAACTTCAAGGTTTACTTGTTAGGCAAGTCTAAACTGTCCTGCCACCTTCCTTCTTGACAAGGTTAGAAGAAGAAAAAGAAGAAGAATTATAAAAGAACGAGGCAAAGAAGAATAGGTAAGAAAAAGATAAGAAGAAGAAGAAGAAGAAAAGAAGAAGAAGAAGAAGAACAAGAACAAGAAAAAAGAAGAAGAAGAAGAAAGAAAGAAAGAAAGAGAAAAAGAGAAGAAGAAGAGGAAGAGAAGAAAAAGAAGAAGATGGATAAAATAAGTAAGAAAAAGAAAAAAAGAAGAAGAAGAAGAAGAAGAAGAACAAGAAGAAGAAGAAGAAGAACAAGAAGAACAAGAAGAACAAGAAGAAGAAGAAGAACAACAACAACAACAAGAAATAAAAGGAGGAGAAGAAGAAGAAGAAGAAGAAGAAGAAGAAGAAAAGAAGAAGAAGAAGAAGAACAAGAACAAGAACAAGAAGAAGAAGAAGAATTTTTTTTAAAAAGAAGAAGAAGAAGAAATAAAAAGAGAAGAAGTAGAAGATGATGATGATAATGAACACTTCAACATGCTCTGGGAAAGATTTCAAATTGCAGACTTGCCGAGTTCTTTATCCCTAGCGCTCCTGGGTCGGTAAAGATCGGAAGACACAAAATAACCTGATATAGTCAACTCTTTTCTTTTTTCGCGTTCCTCATTAGGATAAAGGGGACGGGATAGCTCAGTGGTCGGAGCACTCGCTTTCCCCCAGCCAAGCTAACCTACCACGTGGATGGGTGACCGTTTGCGCGCCTTGGCTTCAGTACAGTTCCCCCAGTTCACCCAGCTGTAAATAGGTACCTGCCCTCTTTAGGGTCAGGGAAGGTAAAGCAGCGAGGGAGAGGAGATGGGCGCCGCCCTCAATATGCTGGCCCTAGAGAAGTGAGGCCTCTGACGCCTCTCTCCTCTACGACCTTATAGATTATGGGACACCTTTACCTTTTACATTAGGATTTTTATTTTTTAAATCATATGTTCCTTTAAGAAGTAGATGATTTAGTTTCAGGTTGACAATTTACGTTTGCATTTATTGAAATGTCGTTAAAATCACCAAGCTTTGAGAGAAAAAAAATTAGAGCAATTTTTTTTACAGCGAAAACAAAGATTGATAAGCTGAGTTTCTGTCTGTCTGTCTGTCTCTCTCTGTTTTTTAAAGATGTATTTATATTCATTTAATCTTTTTATTTCGAGGGTAATGAATAATGTGTGTGTATGTGGCCGTAGGGGAGTGGGGCCAGCATATTGAGGGCGGTCCCCATCTCCTCTCCCTCGCTGCTTTACCTTCTCTGACCCTAAAGAGGGCAGGTATCCGTTTACAGCTGGGTGAACTGGGGGACTGTTCTGAAGCCACGGCGCGCAAACGGTCACCCATCCAAGTGGTAACCACGCTCGACGCTGCTTAACATTACCTGGGGTAAGTCGAGTGCTCTGACCACTGAGTTATCCCGTCCCCAGCTCTAGGGGAAAAGATCCCCTTGAAAGGGCGGGAGTCTTGGTGGGCGGCTATCTTGACTTCTTCCTTGAATTCTTGGGAAGTTCGGGGCAAGCTGAATCTGGCGGAGCCCGTGTGCCTTCATGATGCATGCTGGGTGTGTGAATGCCATCCGTGCTATCAGTCATACATACTTAGCTGGACAGCACTTCAGAGATGAAAGGATGTTGTTAAAAAAACTTTTTTTTATTAACATGTGTGTAAGAAAATTGTAGCTGGCGTCATTAGGCTAGAAT
>CM054155.1:13898813-13906313 GCA_028751875.1 Rapana venosa
GAAGAAGAAAAGAAAGAGGAGGAGGAGGAGAGGAGAGAAGAAGAAGAAGAAGAAGAAGAAGAAGAAGAAGAAGAAGAAGAAGAAGAAGAAGAAGAAGAAGAAGAAGAAAGAAGAGAAGGAGAAGAAGAAGAAGAAGAAGAAGAAGAAGAAGAAGAAGAAGAAAGAAGAAGAAGAAAGAAGAAGAAGAAAGAGAGAGAAGAAGAAAGAAGAGGAGGAGGAAAAGAAGAAGAAGAAGAAGAAAGAAGAAAGAAGAAGAAGAAGAAAGAAGGAAGGAAGAGAAGGAGGAGGGAGGAGGAGGAGGAGGAGGAGGAGAGAACAGGAGAAGAACAAGAAGAACAAGAACAAGAAGAAAAGCAAAGATACAACTAGAAGAAGAAAACACCGGATGAAGAAAGGAAAAGAGACAAGATGAAGATAGGAGAAGAAAACAAGATGATGAAAGGAAAAGAGACAAGATGAAGATAGGAGAAGAGACAAGATGAAGATAAGAGAAGAAACAAGATGAAGAAAGGAGAAGAAACAAGATGAAGATAGGAGAAGAAACAAGATGAAGAAAGAAAAAGAAACAAGATGAAGAAAGGAGAAGAAACAAGATGAAGAAGGAGAAGAAACGAGATTAAGAAGGAGAAACAAGATGAAGAAAGGGGAAAGAAACAAAATTCAGAAAGAAAGAAAACCAGATGAAGAAGAAGAAACAAGAAAAAGGAGACGAAATAAGATAAAGAAGAGGAAGAAAAAAGACAGATGAAAAAGAAGAAACAAGATGAAGAAGGAGAAGAAACAAAATGAAGAAAGGAGAAGAAACAAGATAAAGAAAGGAGAAGAAACGAGATAAAGAAGGAGAATAAACAAAATAAAGAAGGAGCAGACAATACATGAAGAAAGGAGAAGAAACAAGGTGAAGAAAGGAGAAGAAACAAAATGAAGGAAGGAGAAGAAACAAGATAAAGAAGGAGAAGAAACAGGATAAAAAGGAGAATAAACAAAATAAAGAAGAAGCAGACAATGAATGAAGGAAGGAGAAGAAACAAGGTGAAGAAAGGAAAAGAAACAAGATGGCTGTGCGGCCCACTAAACCAAAAGCACTGGCACAATCCGAAGTCCTGTCCTCTCCTGTCCTGCCCTGTCCTGTCCTTTCCTGTCCTGTTCTTTCTCCCAGTCGCGGTCTCTCCGTGGATTTGAACCCTAGCGCCCCCGTCTCTGCCTGGCTCCTTCTGGACACAGATTAACCTTTCACTGACCAGGGGACGGCATTAGTGGACATTAGCTGGACTAATGCAATAAGGAATGGATAGGGTTGGGGTGGGGGGAGGGTGATGGTGAGGATGAGGGAGTAACTGGAGATGGGTGTGTGTGTGCTGGGTTTGAGGGGGTTGGGGGCTTGGAGGGTGGGAGAAAGTGGGGGGGGGGGGGGAGAAGAAATGGGGGTGGGGGGGGGGGGGGGGATGAGAGATAAGGTGGACGATTGGTTGGTTTTGCAAAAAGATGGGGTTATGAGAGGATAGGGGGAGAAGGGGTAGGTCGAGAGAGGGTGAGGGATGATGGAGTGAGGGTGGGAGTGGGGGTGGTGGGGATGGGAGTTGAGGGAGAGGGTATGCAAGTGGAGGCGGGAGGGGGGGGGGGGGGGGGGGGGTGTTGGCAACTCGTGTACTTACACAAAGTAACAAAGTAATTATTTGCAAATATGGCGGTGGGGGGGGGGGGGGGAGGGGGGGGAAGGTGTTTGGGTTAAGATTTTCGTTGTTAAGAAATAAACACAGAAAAACAAAAACAAAAAAAAGACAGGAAAAAACAGAGGAAGAGAGAGGAGAGAGAGAGGGAGAGAGAGAGAGAGAGAGAGAGAGAGAGAGAGAGAGAGAGAGAGAGAAGAGAGAGAGAGAGAGAGGAAGAAGAAAATACAGATAGAAGACGGAAAATATACAGAATATAACCAGAAGATAGAATTGGAAGACAGAAACTGAAAAGAAGAGAAAGTGAACGTAAAAAAGAGAAAGAAAGAAGACACAAACAAAGAAAGAAGATAAAGAAAAGAGAAAGAAAGAAGCAAGAGAGCGAGAGAAAAAACGACAGGGACTTTTTCTTCTTCTTTAAAAAAAAGCCATCAAAAATAGAAGCACGCTTAATGAAGTGAGAGGAAAATCAAGGCTGGGCACCTTGAAAAAATGTATTCACGAAAGATAGCTAACACAACACAATAAATAGCACATAGGAAAAGTAAAAAGAATGGCAGTAAATAACTCAAACAAACAAAAAGACAAAAAATCACCCAAGAAGTACAAGCGCTTATAAAGACAGTATCTAATACAGAAATGACAAGACAACTGAAAATGGAAAACAATGACACTTCCTGGAAGCGCTTTGATCTGTTTGCTTTACAAGATTCAGCGCTATACAAATTCCATTTATAATAATAATAATAATAATTATTATTATTATTATTACTATTATTGTTAGTAGTAGTAGTAGTAGTAGTAGTAGTAGTAGTAGTAGTAGTAGTAGTAGTAGTAGTAGTAGTAGTAGCAGCAGTAGTAGTAGTAGTAGTAGTAGTATCGTTATCGTTGTTGTTGCTGTTATTATTATTATTATTATTATTATTACTACTACTACTACTACTACTACTACTACTACTACCACTTCTTTGAATGTTATTATTACTGCTACTTTTATTATCGTTATCATTATTATTATAACTATTCCTATTATTATTACTGTTGTTATCATTTTTACTTTTTTTTAATTATTATTGTTATTATTATCAAGTAGGATCATAGCAACTTTAATGGAGGACAAAAACAATAGTCTAGTAGACCCCAAAATCTGACATTTCATGAATCTCTGAGCTCTAACGGCAGAAAGAAAAGAACCTCAAACCCGATAGGGCAACAAACAAACAAGCACACAAAACAATAGCAACCAGTCAGAAGTGATAGATGAAGAAAACAATATATCAAAGACAAAAAAAGCCCAACAACAAAGTCAAACAAACAAGCAAATAGTATAACAATGAATAAGTAGTAGAGAAAGAAGCGATGTTTTCAAAACAGAAAAAGACCACACAAAAAACATAAATAAAGCAAAACATCATGAAGAACTCTCTCTTCTCTCTGTCTGTCCCCTGCTCTCTGCTACCTGGCTGATGTGTACTGATCTAATTAGATCTCCCTCTCTCTCTCCGCAGCTCTCCTTCTCACCATACATCACACAAATGCGCTGCAAACACATTCTGAGCACTACTGAAAAAAAAATGTACAGTATAAACATATAAAAGAATATAAACTCATACAAACCATTTACGCAGGCAGCACACATTTACACACATACACACACAAAAATGCAGGCAGCAAAATATTCTGAGCAATCACTCTGCAACAAAAATGTGGCAGCTAACCCATTCTTGCCCAGTGATATACAGCAATGTCTGTTCATACACTATCCATTAACTGTTAAAGGGCCAGATGGCTTGCTCAGGTCCCTGGCGAAGACAAATCCAATTACTGATGTATGAATTCAGTCAATTATGGAGATGGGGGGAGGTGGGGTGGGGCGGGACATAAGAACATTGTGCCAACATTCTTCAGCCTGTGTATGACATTATCCCTGATTTGTCCCTTGTGAAATCCACGTCCAATCACAAATAACCACATGACAGCACACACAGGAAATGAAGAAGAAGCTGTGAATAATCTCTCTCTCTCTCTCTCTCTCTCTTCTCTCTCTTCTCTATCTCCCTCTCTCTCTCTCTTTTCTCTCCCTCTCCCCCCTTTCTCTCCCCCTCTTTCTCTCTGGTTATGGATATATCAACTGATAGACAGGTCCACACCAGAGTGTGCACTCCAAAAGCAGCAACAAGAAAACACTCGCCAAGGAAACATCGGTGAAGAAATACTTGCAGCTGTCATAGAATAGGGCAGAGGAATGAAAGAACTGCAAAAACTGACTTCAGATGTTAGAAAGACTCTCCGAGAAGTGAATCATTCGGAAGGTGTCGAGATCATGATTGCTGTTATGTGACAAGCTTTCCTCCACATTAACTTGGTTATCAAAAGACTATGATTTATGTTACTGTTGTATGTAGAAAAGTGTATGCCATGAACAGGATTCCATGTCATAATGTTTATTACTGCTGTGCTTTACAATGATTGTGGATGTACGTTTTTCATGTTTATTTCATGCACGACATCCCCCCCCCCCCCAAATTCCCTTTTGTGTATGGGCTTTAAAATGCTTGATCAATATAAACTATTGTCATTGTCATTATCATTGTCCTTTCTCTCTCTCTCTCTCTCTCTCTCTCTCTCTCTCTCTCTCTCTCTCTCTCTCTCTCTCTCTCTCTCTCTATCTCAAGATGATTTTTTCTCTGGAATTAATATCAGTGCCAACTCCACTCCCCCTAAAAGTCCTTCGGATGAGACTATAAACCGAGGTCCCGTGTGTGAACACATGCAGAACACCTTGCATGCATGTTAAAACCCGTTCCGCTTTTCGGAAGAGTAGGCCATTGTGTGCCAGTGGAACAGATGACAAAATGTTCACAACTACATTTACATGGGGACTGGATGAAAAAAAGCACATGGGTGCTTATTCCATTATCCTTGAAATAAAAGGATAAAATAAATAAATAAATAAATAAATCTCTTGCAAAATCAATTTTGATTTTGTCTCCACTTACCAGAGAGACAGGTCGGGATAACCTGGTGGTTAAAGTGATGTGCATTGCGTTTGTGATCTGCTGACCCGGGTTTGAATCTCGTTCAAGAGGATTTTCCCTCTGGAGTTAACATCAGTGGCGACTCCACCCCCCTCCCCTCCTAAAAGTTCTTGGATGAGATTATAAACCGAGGTCCCGTGCGCAAACACACCAGAACATCTTGCGCACATGTTAAAACCAACTCCTCTTTTCGGAAGAGTAGGCCATTGTGTGCTGGTGGGAATGGATGACCAAATTTACAAAACTGCATACACTTGGGGACTGGTTGTAAAAAAAAAGCACATGAGTGCTTACTCCATTATCCTCGAAATAAAAGAATGAATTAAAATAAAATAAAGAGCACACACAAATGTGGCAGCTAACCCATTCTTGCCCAGTGATATACAGCAATGTCTGTTCATACACTATCCATTACCATTAAAGGGCCAGATGGCTTGCTCAGGTCCCTGGTGAAGACAAATCCAGTTACTGATGTATGAATTCAGTCAATTATGGAGATGGGGGAGGCAGGGAAAACATAAGAACATTGTGCCAACATTCTTCAGCCTGTGTATGACATTATCCCTGATTTGTCCCTTGTGAAACCCACGTCCAATCACAAATAACCACATGACAGCACACACAGGAAACAAGAAGAAGCTGTGAATAATCTCTCTCTCTCTCTCTCTCTCTCTCTCTCTCTCTCTCTCCTCTCTCTCTCTCTCTCTCTCTCTCTCTCTCTCTCTCTCTTCTCTCTCTCTCTCTCTCTCTCTTCTCTCTCTCTCTCTCTCTCTCTCTCTCTCTCTCTCTTCCTCTCTCTCTCTCTCTCTCTCTCTCTCTCTCTCTCTCTCTCCTCTCTCTCTCTCTCTCTCTGTCTGTCTCTCTCTGTCAAAATCAAAGTAGATGCCAAAATAGATGATATTTTGATTTTGTCTCCACTTATGAGAGAGACAGGATAGCCTGGTGGTTAGAGTGATGCGTATTGCCTTCGTGATCTGCTGACCCTGGTTCGAATCTCTTTCAAGAGGATTTTTTTCCTCTGGAGTCAAAACCAGTGCCGACTCAACTCCCCCTAAAAGTTCTTCAGATGAGACTATAAACCGAGGCTCTGTGTGAACGCACGCAGAACATCTTGCGCACACGTTAAAACCCAGGGGAATGGATGATAAAATTTAAACAACTGCATACATACGGGGACTGGTCTTAGAAAAGCACATGAGTGCTTTTTCCATTATGCTTGAAATAAAAGAAAAATCTCTCTCACTCTCTGTGGCAAAAAATTGAATATTCAATTCAGAAATAATCTCACATAATGTTTGTTTTACAGCTTATGAACTTTGTACCTTTGAACTAAAAAAATCAACAACCCAAACTAACGTTTAGAAACTTTTGGAGAGTCTTTGTAATGCTTTTTATGACTGTTGTGGATCATACTTTGATCGATCTTAAAATCACACACTCACACACACACACACACACACACACACACACACACACACACACACACACACACACACACAACAACCAAAGCAAACAACCCCTCAAACACCAAAAAACTCCGAAAACAAAACCCTATACACATTCCAAACACAATACAAAATATCCCACCCTACAGACTGACCTCCTAATATAATGAGTGTGCATCTCTTAAAACTTAGGCCCAGGTTTTGAAGATAGTTTTGAGGCTGTGATGTTCTTAGAATCAGAGCAAAAGGTAGCCCTTATTCCATGTAGTAGGTGGATAATCAACTTTTTGTCTGACCCATGTTTATCATAATTCATTGTGTGATCTTTGTGGCATCCATTTTGATCTTTGTGGCATTCATTTTGATTTTGACTTCACTTACGCCCACAAACACAAACACACACACACACACACACGCACACACACACACACACACACACACACACAACATATATATATATATATATATATATATAAGAGAGAGAGAGAGAGAGAGAGAGAGAGAGAGAGAGAGAAGAGAGAACTAGATAGACAGACAGACAGACAGACAGACAAATAGATAGATAGATAGATAAATAGATAGATAGATAGATAGATAGATAGATAGATAGATAGATAGATAGATAGATAGATAGATAGATAGATACCAATATGGTTGAGTTCACATCAAGAACTATGTGTTAAAAAAATGTACGTATTATCATTGGAGAAATATGCGATTGCTTTGTAGACAAAAGTAGGCATACACAATCTGTGTTTCCAACAAAGCTGTGAGGATGAAAACATAAAAATCTTAGCTTAGTAGCCAAGTGGTGTAACACAAACGCAACAAATATGGAGATAATGGTTTAAATCTAGCTTTACGCTGATTTTTGTTTTCTTTTCCATTTTACTACACCCTGAATGGTGGTCTGAATAAGCATCTTTTGGATGGCCTTGATAGTGAATTGGTCAATTCTGATTCCAAATAAAAGCACTCTTGGCTTCAAGGAAGTTGTCCTTGGCAAAAGCCACGTAACAGCAGAAAATAGAAAAACTCACAAAACAATTGTGGGTAGTGCAACACTGTGACTACACTCGTTTTGGGGAAGGAAGGTAAGGAGTCCAGATTTCTCGTAGACTTATGGTGAGAATACAGATACAAATATATAACAAACCCAAGCAAAAGCTGGGTAATATCTAGCAGCAGAAGCAGCAGCAGCAGCAGCAGCAGCAGCAGCAGCAGCAGTAGTAGTAGTAGTAGTAGTAGTAGTAGTAGTAGAGGATGATAACGGACTTCAGAGCATAATATTATGGAGGGCAGGGGACAAAGAGATTAGAAAGGGTAAAGAACAGAATCAAGGGAAAC
>CM054155.1:13911313-13921313 GCA_028751875.1 Rapana venosa
AAGAAGAAGAAGAGGAAGAAGAAGAATGCAAAGAAGAAGAAGAAGAAGAAAAAGCAAGACGAAGAAGAAGAAGAAGAAGAAGAAGAAGAAGAAGAAGAAGAAGAAAAAGAAGAACAAGAAGAAGAAGAAGAAGCAGCAGCAAGAAGAAGAAGAAAAGCAAGAAGAAGAGGAAGCAAGAAGAGGAACACGACGCGAAGCAGAACTTTGGAGTGGCGACTTTTGCTTGACGTCCATTTTATTTCAGTGGAACTCCAAAGTTATAAACTTGGCAAGGGAAAGGAGCTTTTTTTTTTTGCCTGGCCCGTCTTCAGTATTGGATTACGGGTAGACCGACAGGAGCGCGGGTAATCTCTTTAAGCCTTGATCTGATTTCACTGTTTCCATTCGCCACACGCCGCATTCTCTCCCTTTTCAGCCTTTTGGGTTCGCTCCCTTGGCGTAATTGTTAAACCAACAGACGTGTCACTCCATGTTCTACACTACATTAACACAACGGCACAACCCAGTGTGCCCGGCTTCGCAAACCCCGCAAGGTTTGGGGTGGGGGGTGGGGGAGGGAAAGTGCTCTCGCCGAAAATGAATTTCATTGGCTTTACGTTAATTGTCAGGCGGCGAAATTGGTGATAGGAATTCATAACGCTCTCCTCTCTCTCTCTCTCTCTCTCTCTCTCCTCTCTCTCTCTCTCTCTCTCTCTCTCTACACTCCCCGCCAGGCCAGCAACATATAATATCTCTATTACTTTAAGCCTCCGACTATCACCAGCGGCAAAAAATTCTGTAATTCCCTAATTTGATTGTGCTAAAACGATTGCAAAACTTTGCCGTTGGGGTAGGGGGTTGGTGGGGGGGAGGGGGAAGGGTGGACTAGAGGGGGGTTGGTTGGAGGGAGGGGGGGTGGGGTGGGGGGGTAGGCTGGGGGGGGGGGGGAGGAAAAGTGAGACAGTGTCATAGATTGCCGGGAGGGCAATCTGGAAGAGGTGTGCCTGTCTGTAAATATTCTGCTGACTTCCCTCCCCGTCCCCAGACACTAACCAATTCACGGCTTTCTTCCTATACCCCCCCCCCCACCCCATCCCCCACCCCTTACCTCCCTTTCCCAGTACCGGCGCTTAGTGATGGAGTAGCCCCCCCCCCCCCCCCCCCCCCCCCCCCCCCCCTGTGGAAATTTATGTTGTGGTACAGAGTGGTAGGTTTTAGTTCTGTAGTTAGTCACTTTTGGGGGGAGGGCGTGGGGGGGGGGGGGGGGGGATGAATTTCTGGGAGGGTTGTGCTGCGTTTTCGATAAATATTGGTTTGGTTGGTGATGGGCTGTAGTGGGGTTTGGTGGGGGATTTTTTTGGTGGTGGTGTTTGGTGGTCGAAGTTGTCAGAGGTACCGAGTTTTAGTGTAGAAGTTATTGTCAGCATGTTTCCTAGTGTTGAAGGTGTCTGTTCAGGCGATTTTTGTTTCCCCGTGGGGATGCTTGGGAAACTGTCAGTAATAAACAGCATCCCCAAGCTTCTGGAAATTCTGTGCAAAACATTTCCTCTTTTCTGTCACTCCCTGATTTGTTCTTTTTCTTCATGTCACCTTCTTCTTGTCTATATTTTCTGCCACCTTGGTCCATTTTCCTGCCTCCCCCCCCCCCCCCCCCCCCCAGAAAGACTTGAAAGATAACAATTCTTGTGCCGAAGTCAGATGGGCTGGGCCTGACTTGTCAGGCGCTTAACGGCAGCGTGACGCGTTTTCGCTCATGTGACAGACAACAATAGTTGCTGTCTCAGTGTCTGGGAGTTCGACGACGACGACGACGACGACGAAGAAGAAGAAGAAGAAGAAGAAGACGATTTTTGGTTTCCAAATTTTTGGGGCCGAATGTATGTGTGTGTGTGTGTGTGTATGTGTGTGTGTGTGTGTGTGTGTGTGTGTGTGTGTGTGTGTGTGTGTGTGTGTGTGTGTGTGTGTAGTGTTTGTATGTGTGTGTGTTGTGTGTGTGAGTGTGTACGCGCTCAGATGTACGAGTAAACCAATACTGGAGTACAAACATGCGCACACATTCACTTGTCGCAGGTCGAATCAGACAATCCCCTAAGCGCACATAATAAATATTATACGAAAAAGAGAATCTATTGAAGAGAGTTTGGATTCGGATTCAGATTGTTTATCCATGTTTATTCATTGAAGAGTAATAATTACATATTCATACATCGTCACATCCCCTAAGTCGGAATGCCGCTACCTTCATGGTGGGAAAAAAACGGTCGCATACGCAAAATCTGACCATTGGTGAACCTGGGAGCTCTAGCCGAGGAACGAAAAAAAACCCACCTTAAAACTATGGTCACAACTGTTTGTACAAGTTGTAGCAGCTGAACATTCTTTCGTCATACCAATGTTCACTGCCAATAGCAACCACACATTAATTAACGAAGAGACAGTAACGTACCGAACTTTGTACTGTTTTGAATAAACACATTGCTGTATTTATCTTTTTTTTTTTTTTAAAAAACGCTGCCTCATCTTCTATGACGTTCCTGTCCTACTGTCCCCACGCTCTCATTTCAATCTCCCCGCCACAGCCATACGCAGATTCGTTATGTCACATCCTCAACGTGGGAAGTTCACGGGAGGCCATCACTATCAGGCCGCCGCGGAGCCACCAGCCAGAGGTGCCCTGCACTGCTGCTGGGTCACTTTGGTGGTGTTCAGTGGTACCTGTTCTGAGCTAGCATACGCAGGACACCACCTACTAGGCCCCCCCACCTAACGTCGATAATATCAGCTCAGTCATGGAACCAGACTGAGTGAGTCACCCACCCGAGGTGGCGACCACCACAACGTCCCTCCAACGACCGTCCCTCGTGAACCTCCAACCCCAAAGGCTTTGACACAAACTCACCACAGGCACAGAAGTGTATGGTGAAACCGAATCTGAGGTCACCATGAGACCAGAGCAACTGGGACCACCGAATCAGAGGCAATGTTGTTGTTTTTGCTGCATGATGAACAGTAATAATGGGGGATGACGTAATGCTGCTGCTGTGGAAGTGCATATGTTTTGAGACTACTTGACAGGGTTGTACTCTACGCTTACTATCACAATAAATATATCCCGGCGTCAACTGGGCCCGAGAAATACCGACACCTGCAGTGTTGGTCAGGTTATTTCAGCAACATTTTCAAACTCGCATCCGTTAAGTGGATGAAGCTCGACTGTGTGGTCCCAGTCTTCCCATGATCACACAGCACTCTCACTCTGGGTAGGGAGCCGACCGGAGTTCGAAAAATCCCTATGACTCATGGGATTTGAAACCGCGACCTTCCAGTTCGTAACCCCAGGCGCTAACCACTGCGCCATGGCGACTGGTTTGATGAATGTTCTACTGTTTTGTTTTTTAACGGGGACTTGTAAATAGTATAATTAAAGATAAAAGACAAAACTCGGCTGTGGAAAAGAAAGAAAGAGAGAGAGACAGAGACAAAGACAGAGACAGAGAGTATCACTGTCTCAGTCAGAGTTATCCTTAAATTATGCTTTGGGTACGGTTAATCTGCGATCGTTTGTCACAAGAAGAAAGAACACAACGTATAGTAGTTTGGTAATGTCAAAAGTAGTTGACAAGATAAATCATTTCTAAGTAAATGCTTTTGACACCTACGTAAAATGCTTTTTCATTGTTAGTGATGACCTTTTTCATAGTCTAAGGTATGCGGGTTATTTTGGTATGGGTTTCTATGTGTTGTTGTTTGGTGTGGTTTTTTAAGCAAAATATCACTGCATATTGGGGGGTAAAAACTGCTTTATTTGTTAAGCACCGCGTAAGATTTCAAGTTTTTGACGCATGTACAGCATAGTGAATCACACTGGTTATGAAACAACTCTTGTCTCATAGAAGTCTCGCACATCATGTTTGTGTGCGTGGTGTGTGTGTGTGTGTGTGTGTGTGTGTGTGTGTGTGCGTGCGTGCGTGCGTGCGTGCGTGCGTGTTGCAGCGTGCGTGTGTATGTATGGTTGCATCCATTAGACCATGAGTGGTGGTCTGGGCGCTAGTCTTTCGGATGAGACGATAAACCGAGGTCCCGTGTGTTACACGTAATTATTTAGCGCACGTAAAAAAACCCACGGCAACAAGAGAGTTGTCCCTGGCAAAATTCTTAGAAAAAAGCCACTCTGATAGGGAAACAAATACAGCTGCAGAAAAAAAAGAAGAAAAAAAAAGAAAAAAAAAAGGGTGAAAGGGTGGCGCAGCGCTAAGTGGCGACGCGTTCTCCCGCTCTCCCCGGGGAGAGCAGCCCGAATTTCACGGAGAGAAATCTGCCATGACTTAAAGTGGTATGAAATAAAATCTGAGCGCTTTGATTTGTTGCTTTACAAGATTCAGCGCTATATAAATTCCATACATTATTATTATTATTTATTATGTGTGTGTGTGAATGTGTGTGTGTGTGTGTTCGTGCGTGCGTGCGTGTTGCTGCGTGCATGTGTATGTATGGTTGCATGTGTGTGTGTGAATGTGTGTGTGTGTTCTAACTTGCATTGTGTCTCTATTTCCTTTCATCTGTTTTGTTCAGATTTTCTTTTAAAAATGTTTTGTATTGTGTGGTTGTGTGTTGCTGTTGTCCCTGTTTTGTTTTGCCGTTGTTGTTATTTTCAATTGGAGGAGGTTTTCCATAATATTGATAATTATATGCCTTTTTCTTTTGCCTTTCTTTTCTTTAGCTTATAGCCTATATTTTTACCCCATTTAACTCTTTGAGTTTCATTTCTCTCGACAACTCCTCTAGGCGAGTTTTAAAAGCACATACATAAATAAAATGCCCCTACCCCCAATAGATTTTCAAAATGTATGGTGTCTTTGTGAATCAAAAAGCTATTTTCTCTCCGGGAATGTCGTGTTGAGCTTATTTTCGGTTTTGTTATTTCAAGACTAGCATGTATCATAGATTCAATTTGTAATAGTCTCAACAACCTCCCTCTACTGGAGTTTCTCTCTGAAGCAAAGCAAGTTATTTATATATATATATATATATATATATATATATATATATATAATATATATATATATATATATATATATATATATATATATTATATATATATATATATATATATATGTATGTATGTATGTATGGGACAGGATAGCTCAGTGGTCGGAGCACTTGCTTTCCCACAGCCAAGTTAAGCAGCGTCGAGCGTGGTTACCAGTTGAATTAGTGATTGCTTGCGCGCATTGGCTTCAGTACAGTCCCCAAGTTCACCCAGATGTAAATGGGTACCTGTCCTCTTTAGGGTCAGGGAAGGTAAAGCAGCGTGGGAGAGGAGATGGGTGCCGCCCTCAATATGCTGACCCCTAGAGAAGTGAGGTCTCTGACGCCTCGCTCCCCTACGACCTTATAGGTTATGGGACACCTTTTATCTCTCTCTCTCTCTCTCTCTCTCTCTCTCTCTCTCTCTCTCTCTCTCTCTCTCTCTCTCTCTCTTTCTCTCTCTCTATATATAATAATAATAATAATAATAGATGGAATTTATAGAGCGCTATATCTTGCAATTACAAATCAGAGCGCTTCCATTCAATCCGCTCCTACACAAGCAACAACAATGATTCACAATATTCTAACAAATTGAAATGTACACACACACACACACACACACACACACACACACACACACACACACACACAACACACACACACACACACACAGTTTGTACATTTCAGCAGGGTGGTGGAATTTTGGCTTTTAAAGGCAGGGACAGATATGAGATGAAACAAGAGGGAAAAATCTTAGGTTTGAAATAGGTATGTCTTGAGGCTGGATTTAAATATATATATTATATTTATATATAATATATATATATATATATATATATATATATATATATATATATATATATATATACATATATATAATAGATAGATAGATAGATAGATAGATAGATAGATAGATAGATAGATAGATAGATAGATAGATAGATAGATAGATATCTGTGTGTTTAGATACATACAAGCAAGTTTGCTTGTGCGTGCGCGCGTGTTACACACACACTACCCTTACTTAAGCAAGGTTGGGGGAGGGGGGGTGCTGCGGGGGGGTGGGGGTGGGGTACTGGGGGGGGGGGGGGTGTAGGCTGAGGATCGAAGAACCAAACTGGCATTACAAATATGGCACAGACAAATTTGGCATAGACAACATGGCGCAGATGGCAAATAAACGGACGAAAATAGCACAAACAGGGAAAGCAGTGGGAGAGAAGCAACACGCAAGAATTAATGGCACCAAAATAGAAACATTCGTGGCACACACAAAAAAAGCACTCCTTTGTAGGAACATCAATATGGTTTTTGATTGTCCTACAGACATTTGTCTGTCTGTAATTTCTCTGTCTGCCTGTCTGTTTTCCTGTCTATCTGTCTGTCTTTCTGTCTCTGTGTCTCTCTGTCTGTCTGTCTTGTCTGTCTGTCTCCGTCTGTCTCTGTTTATCTGTCTGTCTGTCTCTGTGTTTCTCTCTCTCTCTGTGTCTCTCTGTCTCTCTCTCTGTCTCTGTTTGTCTTCCTGTCTCTGTCTCTGCCTGCCTGTCCGTCTGTCTCTCTGTCTCTCTCTATCTCTTCCATGTTTAGACTTTGTATACTTATGTCATCTACTAACGAACGCATTAAAAAGCGACTAGCAATTTATTTGTATAAAGCTTTTAAAATTAGAAATACTATCTGTACTTGAGGTATTATTCCTCTGCACATAAATGTTTCTTATGCAACATGTTTTGGAATGTTGATTAGATACACAACAGAACAGATATTCAAAGCTTTTAAAATCAGAAATACTATCTGTACTTGAGGTATTATTCTTCTGTACATAAATGTTTCTTATGCAACATGTTTTGGAATGTTGATTAGATACACAACAGAACAGATATTCAACCTCAGAATACTATGTGAGCGGTACCTTCAACATCAACAAGACCTTTACCACGTATTTATCGATTTTAAGAAGGCATTTGACAGGGTGTGGCATGCAGCTTTGTGGGCAACCATGAATTTGTACAGCATCAATGCAAACCTGATCAGAGACATCAAACAGCTGTACAACGAGGCCACCAGTGCAGTGTACTACAACAACAACATTGGAGAATGGTTTCGAACAACAGTTGGAGTAAGGCAGGGCTGTCTACTCTCACCCACTCTTTTCAACATCTTCCTTGAGAGAATCATGGCTGATGCACTGGAACATCATGAAGGATCAGTCAGCATTGGTGGCAGAACGATCACAAACCTCCGCTTCGCAGATGACATTGATGGAATAGCAGGATCAGAAAAAGAGCTTGCCAGCCTAACAGAACACTTGAATAAGGCCTCCAAAACATACGGCATGGAAATCAGTGCAGAGAAGACCAAACTGATGACTAATAACACCAACGGCATTAGCACTGATATCAGGGTTAATGACAAGAAGCTGGAAACAGTTCAAAGCTTCAAGTACCTGGGAGCAATTGTATCAGACCAGGATCCAAGCCAGAAGTAGTATGCAGGACTGCACAGACAATAACAGCTTTGTCAAAACTAAACACCATCTGGAGAGATAAGAATATCTCACTTATCTCCAAGATCAGACTAATGCGCTCCCTTGTCATATCCATATTTCTGTATGCCTGTGAATCATGGACCCTGACTGCAGATTTGGAGAGAAGAGTACAGGCGGGGAGATGAGATGCTTTCGGAGACTCCTTGGCATCTCCTACAAAGACCACATAAGCAACGAAAGCGTGCATAACAGAATCCAGCAAACCATTGGACCCTATGAGAACCTTCTAAAGATCGTGAAAAAACGTACACTTAAATGGTATGGGCATGTCACAAGATCCAAAGGACTTGCAAAGACAGTTTTACAAGGCACTGTCCAAGGAGGAAGAAGAAGAGGCAGACCAAGGAAGAGCTGGGAGGATAACATCAGCGATTGGACAGGCCTAGAACTCAACAAAACCCTGAGAAAGGCAGAACAGAGAGAGGAATGGAGGGAACTGGTTGTTGAGTCTTTGAGGGTGCCCCCACGGACGTCAGACTACGGGACAGATAGATAGATAGATAGATAGATAGATAGATAGATAGAGATAGATAGATAGATAGATAGATAGATAGATAGATAGATAGATAGATAGATAGATAGATAGATTAGATACACACACCCCATTCATGAGGGGCCAAGGCCTATAATGAATAAAACTTTCGCATTCGCATTCGCATTCTCTTTCTGAAGTTGAAGCCATCAATTCGAGACTCAACTACCAACGCTGTTTTGTGGACATAGTTTGACAAACACAGTTACTATAGGTATCGACTTTGACTTATCACAGTGACTTTTTGCCCCCTTTAAAGCAGTGTGACCTTTTTCCCGTCTAGCTCTATAACGTGTTCATCCTTTAACTCTATGACTCCCCCCCTCCCTTAACTCACTCAATAACGCCCCCCACCCCCACCCCGTCCCTCTCTTCAACTGTGAAGCATATTCCCTTTTTAACTGTGTACTCCATCTGCCCCCCCCCCCCCCCCCCCCCCCGCCCCCTCCTTTAACTGCATGATTTTCCCCTTCTATAGTGTATTAATTTTTTATCCTTTAACTCTATGACTCCTCCCCTCTCCTTAACTCTTTCAATACTCCCCACCGCCGCCTCCCTCTCTTCAACTCTATAGCGTTTTCCCTTTTTAACTGTGTACTACCTCCCCCCTCTTACCATTTTTTTAACTGCATGATTTTCCCCTTAACTCTCTGATATTTAATATTTTTTATTCCTAACGTTTTCTTTCTTTAGTTTTGTGGCTTTTTCCATCTTAACTCTGTAACGTTTTACCCTTTTACGTCAGTGGCTTTTTTCCCCTTTTCACACTGTAATGTTTTTCTCGTTTACTTTTGAGGGTATTTCCCCACATTTAACTCTGTAACATTTTACTCCTGTACCTCAGTGGTTTGCCTCCCCCCCCCCCCCCCCCACCCTCTCCCCCCTTCCCCACTTCCCCCATCCCCCTTTAACCCTATAACGTTTTCCCCTTTGCCTCTGTAGATTCCCCGTTCAAATCTGTGATAACCACCCCCCTACCCTTTCCACTTTACCTTTGTGGTTATTTCCCCGTTTAATACTACAACGCTTCCCTCTTTACCTCTGTAGCTTTTTGGGGTTTAACTCTGTAAGGTTTGTAATAATGAAATATACACACATGTTTTATGTTATGAAATACATACATATCATATACGTGTGCATATATACACTGCAATTTTCCTTTCATGTGTGTGTGGTGGGGGAGAGGGGGGCGGGAAGAGGGGGAGGTGTGTAGGGGGGAGACGGTTGTGGTAGTCTTTTTTACCAGGGGGTACTTTCTTCAAGCCGTCCCCATTCCTCCATCATGTCACCGCCTCCAGATCTCTCTCTCTCTCTCTCTCTCTCTCTCTCTCTCTTTCACACAAACCCCACACACACACACACACACAACACACACAAACTCACTCACTCACACTCACTCACTCACTCTTACACACAAACACACACATCACTCATTCTCACTCACTCACACACACACACTCTCTCACTTTCTCTCTCTTTCTTTCTTTCTTTCTCACTCTCTCTAACACACACACACACACACACACACACACACACACACACACACACACACACATACTCCCTCTCCCTTCCCCCCTCCCTTTCTCTCCCCATCCCTCTCCTTCTCCTCTTCTCCCTCAGTCTCCTCCCTTCCCCACCTCCCCCACCCACTCCTCCCTCTGCCCCCCCCCCCCCCCCAACCACTACCCACCCAACCCCACCATCACACCACCCCTCCCCCATCCTCCAACCCCTCCAACCCCCTCCCCCACCCCAACCACCACCCCAATCCCCAACCCCCCCCCCCCCTCCTCCCAACCACCAAGAACCAACCACCACCACAAACCCCCCCCCCCCCCCCCCCCCTGCACACACACACACGCGCGCGCGAAGCGCCGCGCTGTCCATGCCTGTGTGTGTGTGTGTGTTTG
>CM054155.1:13923813-13928813 GCA_028751875.1 Rapana venosa
TCTTACGTACTTACTAACTTACCTTCTCCTTCTTTTTTTCGTCTTCTTCTTTTTCTTCTTCTCTCTCCTCCTCCTGCTCCTCTCTCTGTGTCTGTCTGTCTGTCTGTTCTGTGTGTCTCTGTGTGTGTGTGTGTCTGTCTGTCTGTCTGTCCTGTCTATCTGTCTTCTCTCTCTCTCTCTCTCTCTCTCTTCTCTCTCTCTCTCTCTCTCCTCTCTCTCTCTCTCTCTCTCTCTCTCTCTTTCGGGATAGCCTGGTGGTTAGAGTGATATATTCGTGATCTGCTGACCCGGGCTCGATTCTCGTTCAAGAGGATTTTTCCTCTGGAGTTAACATCATCCACACTCCCTGGAAATTCTCCCCAAAAGTCCTTCGGATGAGACTATAAACCGAGGCCCCGTGTACGAACGCACGCAGAACATCTTGCGCACACGTTAAAACCCACTTCGCTTTTCGGAAGAGTAGGCCATCGTGTGCCGGTGGGAGCGGATGACAAAATGTACAAAAGTGCATACACACGGGGACTGGGTGTAAAAAAAGCACATGAGTGCTTATTCCATTATCCTCGAAATAAAAGGGGAAAAAAATCTCTCTACCCCCTCCCCCCCTCTCTCTCTCTCTCTCTCTCTCTGTCTCTGTCTCTCTGTCTCTGTCATGGGGGATGGAATAACCTGAAGGTTATAGCAATGCACTCGATCTGACGGCCCGGGTTCGAGCCACCACAGAGGCACCTGTTCACGGGGATTTTTCCCTCTGGAGTACAAACATCAGTGCCGACTCCACATCCTCGGAAAGCCCTTTTCGATGAGACTATAAACCGAGGTCCCGTGTGCGAACGCGCGCACGCAGAACATCTCACGTACCCGTTAAAACCTCCTCTGCCTTTACGGAAGAGTAGGCCAGTATGTGCCTAGTGGAAACCGATGACAAAATGTACAAAACAGCATGCGCACGGGAGGTAGGTTCCAAAACACATGCACACAAGCGCGCACGCACGTGCGCGTGGAAAACACACGCACACACACACACACACACACACACACACACACACACACACACTCATACACACACACACCAATGCTTGTTTGTTATCCTCAAAATTAACGCCCCAAAATTCAACAGATAAATAAACGAATAGATTTTATTTATTTATTTTTTATTTATTCTTTTATATCGAGGATAATGGAATAAGCACTCGTGTGCTTTTTTTTACATCCAGTCCCCGTGTGTATGCGGTTTTGTCAATTTTGTCATCTGTTTCCACCGGCACACAATGGCCTACTCTTTCTAAAAGCGAAACAGGATTTAACGTGTGCGCAAGATGTTCTGCATGCGTTCGAACACGGGGCCTCGGTTTATAGTCTCGTCCGTATGTTTTGTGTTTTACTCCCACAAAATATGGCCAAGGCCATGCGAATAAATGATTTGCAGCACTCTCTCCTAAACGTAGGCTGGATGATTGATTTGGACGTGCATGAGTAGGAGGTTTTAAACCTGCGTCGTGTTACCCTGTACTGCATTGCAGTGTATAACCACGCCGCGCCGCGCTACATTTTGCATTGCTGTGCTGTGCTGTGGTATGCTGTGCTGTGCTGTGCTGTGTTGTACTGTGGTATGCTGTGCTGCGCTGTTCTGTGCTGTGCTGTGTTGTACTGTGGTATGCTGTGCTGCGCTGTTCTGTGCTGTGCTGTGTTGTACTGTGGTATGCTGTGCTGCGCTATGCTGTGCTGTGCTGTACTGTACTGTGCTGTGCTGTACTGCACTGTGCTGTGCTATGCTGTGTTGTGCTGTGTTGTGCTGTGTTGTGCTGTACTGTGTTGTGCTGTGCTGTGCTGTGCTGTTCCGTGCCGTGCTGTGCTGTGCTGTGCTGTACTGTGGTATGCTGTGCTGTGCTATGCCGTGCCGTGCTGTGCTGTGCTGTGCCGTACTGTGCCGTGCTGTGCTGTGCAGTGGTATGCTGTGCTGTGCTGTGCTGTGTTTTACTGTGGTATGCTGTGCTGTGCTGTGCTGTGTTGTACTGTGGTATGCTGTGCTGTACCGTGCTGTGCTGTATTGTGCTGTGCTGTGCTGCACTATGCTGTGCTATGCTGTGCTATGCTGTGTTGTGTTGTGCTGTGGTATGCTGTGCTGTGCTGTGCTATGCTGTACTGTGCTGTGCTGTGTTGGGCTGTGGTATGTTGTGCTATGCTGTGTTGTACTGTGGTGTGCTATGCTGTGCTGTTCTGTGCTATGCTAGGCTATGCTGTACTGTGCTGTGCTGTGTTGTCTGTGTTTGTGCTATGCTGGGCTGTGTTGTACTGTACTGTGCTGTGTTGTGCTGTGCTGTGCTGTGCTGTGTTGTGCTTTGTTGTACTGTGTTGTGCTGTGTTGTGCTGTGCTGTGTTGTACTGTGGTATGCTATGCTGTGCTGTGCTGTGCTGTGTTATGCTGTGCTATGCTGTACTGTGCTATGCTGTGCTGTGTTGTGCTGTGCTATGCTGGGCTGTGTTGTACTGTGCTGTGTTATGCTGTGCTGTGTTGTGTTGTACTGTGCTGTGCTATGCTGTGCTGTGTTGTGCTGTGCTATGCTGGGCTGTGTTGTACTGTGCTGTGTTATGCTGTGCTGTGTTGTGTGTTACTGTGCTGTGTATACTGTGCTGTGCTGTGTTGTGCTGTGCTATGCTGGGCTGTGTTGTACTGTGCTGTGCTATGCTGTACTGTGCTATGCTGTGCTGTGTTGTACTGTGCTGTGTTGTGCTGTGTTATGCTGTGCTGTGTTATGCTGTGCTGTGTTGTGCTGTGCTATGCTGTGTTGTACTGTGCTGTACTATGCTGTGCTGTGTTGTACTGTGCTGTACTATGCTGTACTGTGTTGTACTGTGCTGTGCTGTGCTGTGCTGTGCTATGCTGTGCTGTGTTGTGCTGTGTTATGCTGTGCTGTGCTGTGTTGTGATGTGCTATGCTGTGCTGTGTTGTACTGTGCTGTTCTGTGCTGTGTGCTGTGTTGTGTTTTGTGCTGTGCTATGCTGTGCTGTGTTGTACTGTGCTGTGCTGTGCTGTGTGTGTGTTTGTGCTGGTGCTATGCTGTGCTGTGTTGTGTGTACTGTGCTGTTGCTGTGCTGTGTTGTGTTGTGGTGTGCTATGCTGTGCTGTGTTGTACTGTGCTGTGCTATGCTGTGCTGTGTTGTGTTGTGCTGTGTCATGCTGTGCTGTGCTGTGCTTCTATGCTGTGCTGTGCTGTGCTGTGCTGTGTTGTACTGTGCTGCGCTATGCTGTGCTGTGCTGTGCTGCTATGCTGTGCTGTGCTGTCGACAGTGGAACGACCAAATACATTGTTATCGATTGTATTCCAGCTGGAATGATTGTGGAAGGGAAGGAAGGGGGAAGGGGGTGGGGTGGGGGGACTACAACTTACGTTTACTGATGTTGCTCAATACGTAATCTGATAGAAAAGTTCACAGCCAAAATAATGTCCTTTCTTGAATGTAGAAAGTTGATAAAGATAAGAATACAAGCAACAACAAAAATAGCAATCGTAGAGCACTCGCTTTCCCCTAGCCAAGTTCAAGCAGCATCGAGCGTAGTTACCATTTCGATTGGTGATTGTTTGCGCGCATTGGCTTCAGTACAGTCCCCCAGTTCATCGAGCTGTAAATGGATACCTTCCTCTTTAGGGACAGGGAAGGTAAAGCAGCGAGGGAGAGGAGGTGGGCGCCGCCCTCAATATGCTGGCCCCTAGAGAAGCTGAAGTCTCTGATGCCTCGCTCCCCAACGACCACTTAGGTTATGGGACATCTTTATCTTTTAATAGCAACAACAACAATTTTAGGTTGATTCGAAAAGTTCACACACACACACACACACTCTCATACATACTCACACACTCACTCACACACACACACGCACGCGCGCGCACACGCACACACACACACACACACACTCACACTTATCTAAAGTTTGAAATGAGCAGTAATGTTGTCACTGAAAGCCTCCACCCCTTTTGTCCTCCTATGCTCTACAATGTATTTACTCAGACCGTACGGAGTGAGACCCTTGACATAACAGAGATATACTGCTGTGTAGAAAAAGCTTTGTCACATGGAAAAAGTTGCCGCTTTATCATTATGCATTAACAATATTTCTTTGTCGAATGCTCAGACAGCAACTATTGTTGTCTGTTATGAGCGAAAATGCGTCACGCTGCCGTTAAGCGCCTGACAAGCCAGGCCCAGCGCATCGGCATAAAAGAGAATAGTTACCTTTTAAGTCTTTCTGGAAAACAAGGCAGGAGAATGGACCAAGAAGGAAGAAAATAGACAAGAAGGTGACAGGAAGAACAGGAAGAAGACAGAAAGAAAGAGAGTGATAGAAAAGAGCGATATCCTAGCACAGAATTTCCAGAAGGTGGGGACGCTGTTTATACTGACAGGCCCCCGGCACCCCCACCGGAGGAGTATGTATGTATGTTTGTCCGTCGTGTCCGACGATGACCTCCAAAACAGCAGAGGAGGCAGCTGCTGTTTTGGAAACTGGGCAGAAATTTGATTATAGTGGAGATGCCTTGCCCACAGCACATCCCCACTCTCTCGGCCAAGTAGGCATAAGGACAGTCAGCGTTGGAGATACTCTCCAAAGGCCAACTAGCCCCCAGGGCTGCAGCACATAAGGACTGTGCGAGTCAAGCCTCCTAGTCAGAGAGTCATAGTCGATCACTAAAGACTAAGCTGTAAAGTGGAATTCCATGAGTGGGAAAGCCACTGGTCATACAGCCTCTCACTTTGCTGTTGCCCCCAGCGTCAATGGTTTAATCAAGAACTGTGATAAAGCCCAGGCGCTGACGGCATAACATTAACACTATAAACTGCAACACAGACGTAACAAGCCCATTCAGGGCAAAACGGTACTGTCACTTCTTTTTTTTATGTTGTCACTCCTCAGCTGGGCTCCAGGATTTACCGGTGGTGATATTTTTTGCGTATTCAACTATTTTTGCCCACCTTTGAGGTAGCCGCATTCCGACTTC
>CM054155.1:13933813-13951313 GCA_028751875.1 Rapana venosa
GATACCTGTAAAAAAAAAAAAAGTATAAATGGTAGTTAATAAATATTCATTTCTCATGTCTGTATTATTATGACTTTGTAATGCTTCTTGCAGACGAGAAAAGGAGAGGATGGAAAAAGACAGAAAGAAAGAAAGAAAGAAAGAAAGAAAGAACAAAGACGGTGTTGAAAAATCAACACTTCATTAGTTTCTGTCAAGTTGCTAGAACAAAAAGCAACTATCCTTCATTTAATTATGCAAAAATGTGTTTGTTTATTGCAACTCCGTTAATTTCCTTGGGATGATAAATTAGGGAAAAGATTAATTTGAATGGGGAGAAAGAGAGAGGGGGAGGAGAGAGAGAGAGAGAGAGAAAGAGAGAGAGAGAGAGAGAGAAATGATGCAGCACGGTGTTGTGTATGTTGTGCGCGCGCGCTCGCGTACACACACAAAACACACACACACCCCCCAACCATAGGGCCCTGGATGAACCACCAAAAACAAAAAACCCGAAAACAAAGAAAAGTGCTTGCATGTGTATTGATCATCCTAGAAATAAAATTTTAATTGAATAAAACACAGAGAAAGAGAGAGGGGGGAGGAGGGGGGATAAAAATGTATTGAGAGAGAGAGAGGGGGGATGGAATAAGAAGGGGGAAAGGAAGTTGGGGGGGGGAGGGGGGGGGGGGGGGGGGGGGGGGGGGGAGAGAGGGGGGGGAATAAAATTGATCAGAAAGGTCTTGCCCTCGAAGGGAGGGTGGTGTGGGGGTGTGTGTTGTGATGTGTGTGTGTGTGTGGTTTTGTGGGTAAACAGCCGATTTCAACATTCTGAATCCTTAAGAAAAAAATAATTAGATTACAGCACTGCTATCTCTCTTAGCTTAAATGTTTTATATAGGTACATGGACAAATTGTTTTCCGCAGTTTCAGCATTAGTAAGAGATGTAAGTAATCTAAATCCGCACGTATTTGGCTCTCTGAAAGAACTTCAAGGAAATTGAACTAAACTCTTTTCTAGCATTCTCTAAAAACAGACAACAAAGAAGGGAATGAATTTCATCCTCGCATTCTTCTTTGTAAAAATTTTTATACCACTTTAAAGTCCTGGCAGATTTACCTGCCTGAAATTCGGGCTGCTCTCCCCGGGGAGAGCCCGTCGCCACAAGAGCAATTCCACCCTTTTTTTTTTCTTTTCCTGTCTGCAACTGTATTTGTTTCCCTATCTGAGTGGCTTTTTTAAAACAGAATTTAGCTAGGGACCCCTGTTGCCGTGGGTTCTTTTACACGCGCTAAAATAAGTATGTGTAACACAGGGCACCTCGGTTTATCATCTCTTCCAAAAACTAGTACCCAGACCACCCACTCACGGTCTTGTTGATGGAGGTAGGGGTGGGGATGGTGGGGGGGGGGGGGGGGGGGGGAGTTTCTGGCCCAAAACGGGGATCGAACCACCCACCACCCACTTCGAACCCGGGTTTTCTGCTATCTAGGCAGATGTTGACCACTGACCCCCTAGATCATTGCATTATTGCATGATATAAGTCAGCTGCACCTGCATCATTATTGTTCCGTTTTTATATCTAGGGCTCTGTACGAACCAGGATATAATGAATATGTTGTAGTATTGTTATCGATGGTTCGTTTTTATGAAGCTTCCATCAAAGCGAACAAACAGTGTGACCTTTTTTCTTTTTCTCTTCCTTTTTCTGTCTTTTTCCCTTTAACCAATTCAGCTTATGGATTTCTTTATATTTTGTCTCGGAGAAGAAGGAGAGAGGGTGTGGATTTTCTTTCTCTGTATACTTTGTTTTCTCTAATGTTGGAAAGAACGGTTTTTTTTTTGGTCTTCCATTTGCCATTTTGTTGTTATTCTCTCTCTCTCTCTCTCCTCTCTCCTCTCTCTCTCTCTCTCTCCCCTCTATATATATTATATATATATATATATATATATATAAGAGAGAGAAGAGAGAGAGAGAGATGAGAGAAGAATTTTATATATATATATATATATCTATATATATATATAGAGGAGAGAGAGGAGAGAGAGAAGAGAGAGAGAGAGAGAGAGAGAGAGAGAGAGAGAGAGAATACACAAACCAGAACAAAACTTGAAATTTTTTTCCCAGGACCAGGAAAATCCCCACCCCGCTTCCAGGGACATACATAGATAAATAGATAGATAGATAGATAGATAGATAGATAGATAGATAGATAGATAGAGAGATAGATGTGAGGAAATGTGTGAGTAGTATGTTGGTGTGTGTTTGCTGCGTGCGGGTGCGTGCGTGCGTGCGTGCGTGCGTGCTGCGTGCGTGCGCTGGTGTGTGTGTGTGTTGTTGTGTGTGTGTATGGTGTTGTGCTTCTCTTTACGCCATAATTCTGCTTCGGTTCATTTAAACTTTTCTTTCAAAAGAATAGAATGGTGACTGTCTTCCTTTATTTCAGGCTTTAATGGCAGTTTTCTGCTTGTGTGGGGTGTGTGTGTGTGTGTGTGTGTGTGTGTGTGGTGTGTGTGTGTGTAATCGTGTTGTGTGTTTTTGTTTGTTGTGGTGTGTGTTTTGTGTTTTGCGTGTGTTGTGTGGTGGTGTTTTGTGTTTGTGGTGTGTGTTGTGTGTGTGTGTGTGTGTGTGTGTGTGTGTGTGTGTGTGGATTCCTTTCTCCCTCTTGCACAGGATCTGAAGGAGATAGAAAGAAAAATCTTTTTTTCAACTGATTCAGTAATCAAGGATTTCAGTGGAGAGCAAATCAGTTTATTTTCTTCAATTTGCTTCTTTATTTGGGTGGGGTGGGGTGGGGGTGGGGGAACTAAAGAGAAAAAAATTGCCTTTTGTCACTTGACCAATCGAAGGCAAGAGAATTATAATTTGTCCACTTTGTGCCTTTTTGTCTCCGCTTCCCCTTCTCTTCTTTTTCTCTTCTTCTTCTACTCCTCCTCCTCTCTTCCTCTCTCTCTCTCACTCTCCATCTCCTCATCCCTCATCTCTCATCTCCTCTCTCTCACCTCTCTCTCTCTCTCCTCTCTCTCACCTCTCTCTCTCTCCCTCTCTCTCCTCTCTCTCTCTCTGTCTCCTCTCTCGGGATAGCCTGGTGGTCAAAATGATGCGCTCGTGATCTGCTGACCCGGGTTCGATTCTCGTTCAAGAGGATTTTTCCCCTGGAGTTAACATCAGTGCTGACTCCACTCTCCCCAAAAGTCCTTCGGATGAGACTATAAACCGATGCCCCGTGTTCGAACGCACGCAGAACATCTTGCGCACACGTTAAAACCCGTTCCGCTTTTCGGAAGAGTAGGCCATTGTATGCCGGTGGGGACTCGGTGTTAAAAAAAAAAGCACACGAGTGCTTGTTCTATTACCCTCGAAATAAAAGAATAAAATTAAATTTTAAAAATTTAATCTCTCCTCTTTTTCTGTCTTTCTCTCCCGTCTGTCTCTCTTTCTCTCTCTTCTCTCTCTCTCTCTCTTCTGACATGTCTGTCCTTCTGTCCTCTCCCTCTCTCTCTCTCTCTCTTTCTCTCTCTCTCTCCCTCTCTCTCTCTCTCTCTCTCTCTCTCCTCTCTCACCTCTCTCCTGTAAGTTTTTGGGTGCGTCTTTTTTGTTTTTTTTTTTCGTCTCTATTTCACATTTTTTCTCTTTCTTTACCAGTAAATTGGCAAGTTTTCATTTAATTTTTTTTTCCTATTTCCATTCTTGTCGAAGATAAGCAGCATACTTTATTTTTTTCTATTAGTTTGCTGGGTTTGGTTTTGCTTTTTTCACGGGACCTCATCAGAGTATCGGCTATGTTTTGTTTAGTTGAGCTTCCTATGATGGACTGGTGGAACAAGTGAATTCAGCTTCTCTCATAACAGGACATTTTGAAGAGAGAAAAAATACACAGTTGGCTGGCTCTTTTGCCAAGTTTTTTTTGGGGGGTTCTTTTATGTCTAAGCTATTTTGTTGTAGTTTAATTTTGCACTTTTAAAAAAGAAAAATCTTCCTCTCATTTAGATTGATTATTCAGTCATTATGATTTATTTGCTTTTAATAATAATAATAATAATAATAATATTGCTCTCTCAGATTGATTATTTAACCATTATATTTGCTGTTATTAATACTCTCTCCCCCCCCTCTCTCTCTCTCTCTCCCTCTCGCTCTCTCTGTTGCCTCGTACATCACTGAGAGTGAATGGAGGTAAATCGAAGACAACAACAACAACAACAAAAACACAATATTATCAATTCGCTTTGCCTCATTACTGTTTCCCCGAAACGTGGAGAAACAAAACTTAAAGTATAATCTTCCCCCTTCCCCCCCCCCCCCCCCCCCCCCCCCCATCCCTGCGCTCATAACCATCCCTTTAAACTAATCTACTTATTCCATTATTTATCAAATTAGTTATCAACCTGCATATATGTACGTATTTTATCTGTTTATTTATGTATGTATTTATTCATTAACTTTTGATGTACCAGGCGGCTTTGATCTGCGTTGTATCCTTCTACCACGGATAAGAAGTTTGTCTTGCATGCTGTCTGGTAGTTGATGTTGGGTCAGTCTTCTTTTTCCTTTTTGTTTTTATTTCTGTCTTTTGTTTTTTGTTTCGTTTTTCTGTTCCATCTTCTGTTGACGTTCCTATTCTGCTGTTCCCACGCCGCTCCTTTCAATCTCTCCGCCCAAGCCATACCCAGATTCGTTAGTGTCGCATCCTCAGGGTCGGAAGTCCACAGGGAGTCCAGACAATCAATGTCAGGCCGCCATAGGGCCACCAGCCAGAGGGGTCCTGCACTGCTGCTGGGACACGATCTTGGTCATTCTTGATCGGGGGCCAGGGAGCCATTTGTACTGCCCTGGCGCTTACCAGTCTGAATTTTGACTGTAACTCGCCTATAATTATTGTGTACCTTAAAACCCGTTCCGCTTTTCGGAAGAGTAGGCCAATGCGTGCCGGTTGTGCACGGATGACAATTTTACAAAGCTGCATACACAAGGCGACTGGATGTTAAAAAAAGCACATGAGTGCTTATTCCATTTCCCTCGAAATAAAGAAAGAAAGAAAGAAAGAAAGAAAGAAAGAAAGAAAGAAGAAGAAGAAGAACAACAACAACAACAAAACAACACAACAACAACAACAAAAACAACCCAACAACAACAACAACAGCAACAACAATAATAATAGTAATAATATGTAATGAGGGGATGATGATGATAAACTATAATAATAATAATAATGATGAAGAGATGATGATTGATGATGATGGAGGTTGAATAATAATAATGATGATGATAATAATAATAATAATAATAATAATACCTTTGGCCTGCGTCAACGCTGTACTTTGCTGGATCGGTTATTATGTGCACCGTATGAAGGATGGTGTTTTTCTGTGAGGATCTATTCTTCCTGAAGGGGAAAAAAATCAATCAGCCCCCCCCCCCCCCCCCCCCCCCCCCCCCCCCCCCCCCCCCCCCCCCCCCCCCCCCCCCCCCCCCCCCCCCCCCCCCCCCCCCCCCCCCCCCCCCCCCCTTTTTAACCTCCCACCCCGTCCTTTCTTTTTTGTTTTTTAAGCCAGGAGAGTGTTTTTAACTTGCGGGGTTGTGTGTGCTTTTATTTGCTCTGTTTGTTTTGTTGTTGTTATCATCATCATCATCATCATTGTTATCGTTATTATTGTTGTTGTTGTTGTTATTATTATTATTATTATTGTTATTATGTTGTTGTTTGTTTTTCTTTTAGGGGGAGGGGGAGAGGAGATGGATAGTTTTTCCTTCTGTTTCTCTTTGGAAACATTCATGGGATAAACGCATTATATAAGGGGCGCTTTGTATGAATTGATAAGCCTATGTACATAGGCGAAATCCTGTCCATACCAAAATCACAGTCAACTATCTTTTCCAATTTTATTTTCATACACCCATTTATTCTTTTTATTCCCAGTATAATGGAATATGCACGCTTTGATTTGTAGCTTTACAAGATTCAGCGCTATACAAATTCCATACATTATTATTATTATTATTATTATTATTTTATTTTTACATTCAGTTCCCGTGTGTTTTGCAAATTTTGTCATCCGTTCCCACCGGCACACAATGGCCTACTCCTCCGAAAAGCGGGACAAGTTTTAACGTGCGCGCAAGATGTCTCTCAACCCGTAGATCAATGGATCCTTTTTTTTTTAATCAATCGCGGAATCAGTCAAGCAGTCAGTTTGTCGGCCAGTGAACCAATGGATCAATCAATTCCTTTCTCTCTCTCTCTCTCTCTCTCTCTCTCTCTCTCTCTCTCTCTCTCTCTCTCTCTCTCTCTCTCTCTCTCTCTCTCTCTCTCTCTCTCTCTCTCTCTTTCTTTCTTCCTTTGTTTTTTTACTGTGTGAGTGTTTGAGTATTGGGTTTATCGTTAAGATGTATCCCCACTGGCAGGGACTGGATGTAAAAAAAAAGCACACAAGCGCTTATTCATTATCCTCGAAATAAAAAAAAATGTCATTCTCTCTCTCTCTCTCTCTCTCTCTCTCTCTCTCTCTCTCTCTCTCTCTCTCTCTCTCTCTCTCTGTCTCTCTCTCTCCCCTCTCGCTGTCTCCCCTCCTCTCTCCCTCCTTCCCTCTCTCTCTCTCTCTCTCTCTCTCTCTCTCTCTCTCTCTCTCTCTCTCTCTCTCTCTCTCTCTCTCTCTCTCTCTCTCTTTCTCTCTCCAGTTTTCTCAAGCCTGGAAAACAACAAGATTGATCCTATCTGTGCATCTTTGTTTTCTCTGGAACGTGACAGAAACTTAACAATTTCATTTTCTCACATACGTTACAAATTAAGGATTATTAGGCTCCTCGGCTCAAGTCGGGAACTGGATAACAAAATTAACAAAACCGCATACACATGTGGACTGGATGCAAAAAGCACATGAGTGCTTATTCCATTATCCTCGAAATATAAGAATAAAGTAAATAAAATAAATTAATAAATAAGTCAAAATCTTCTTCAATTATTAGTTATCAGCAAAAATGCTAAAGCCATTGCCTTGCAATAATATCTTGAGATCACCTTTATCCAAAAACAAGCTCGTAGCATAGCAACTTGAACAGTCTATATAACGAGAAAAAAATCCTCTGAAGTCGGAGTATGGCTGCATATAATTACCAGAGACAGATACTTGAACACAACCATGCAATGTATACAACTCTCTTATCCAATCTGTACTTGCAGGCCCAGTACTTATGGTACTTATGATGATTCCCAAGAGTAATCAGAGAGACAGAGTGTTATGCTCGGACACGCCCAACAATAGAAAATAACAACAATGCCCTCATTTTGGCTGTGGACACTGTCGTGCCTTTCGAAAGAACCAGTTCTGTTTAAAAACAAGGAACTGGAGAGAAAAATGCAATTGCCTTACAAACAACTTGTTCCTCCTATGTTTGGGGATTTGACCAGTTACCTAATTTGTTGGTTTCTTTGCCCTAATCTGCAACTGATACTTGGAGTCTAGAGAGGGGGGTATATTCCCCCCCCCCCCTCCCCCCGTCCTCTAATTTGCCCCCTGTGGTAGAAACCTTAAGAGGGGGCTAATTTTCTTTTTCGGGGTGGGGGGTGGGGGTGGGGGGATTTGCAGTAAATGGTGAAAATCTGGAGTAATGGCTAACATTCCTGGGGGATGGGGGGGGGGGGGGGGGGGGGGGGGGTGAAGGTGTTTTCTTTTTAAATTTGCTTCTCTTTAGGAAATCTGGAGAAAGGGTTAATTTTCTTTTACCTGTGTTAGAATACAGAGGAGTGGGGGGGGGGGGGGTGTATAGGAGGGGGGAGGGTTCTTTTCCCCTCCAAGGTTTCTCTACAGGGAGGGATAGGCTACTTCTCTTTCCCCCCCAGTTTGCTCCCTGTAGCTGGGAATCTGAAAAGAAGAGGGCTGGCTCCCTTTTCCCAGTTCTGTTCAGTGTGGGGGATCTGGATAAGGGACTAACTGTGTTTTTCTAATTTGCCTCTGTAATAAAACACACATACACACACTTGCATGCACGCACGCACGCGCATGCACACGCGTACCCACGCAAGCAGCACTCACTCTAACCACCACCCCCCTCTCTCTCTCTCTCTTTCACACACACACACACAGTTTGTCAAGGTCTGAAAATTTGAAGATAGAGCTTTTTAATTCAAGTTTTCCCATCTGTTAAACTTCATAATTCCTGTCTTCAGTCTACCCCTGTTATATCAATCTGAAGCAGAGAGGGAGTAGGGCGCTCATTTTCTGTCTCCAGTTTTGCCCCTGTGTTAGACTGTGGACAGATGGCTTTATTATTCTTTTGTTATGGAATTTGCCCCTGTTGGGGGGGGGGGGGGGTAGGAGGTGGGGGTAGTGGTGTGGTGGTGGTGTGTGTGTGTGGGGGGGGGGGGGGGGGGCTAGTGGATCTGGAAAGAGGAAAAATATTGCTTGTGTCTAGGAAATGTGTGTGAGAGAGAGGGTCCATTTTCTCTTTCTATTTTTGTGCCTGTTGAAAATGTGGTGAGTGGCTAGATCTATGATAGAACACTATGTCTCTAATTAACTAGTTGTTGCGTCTCATCTCGGCAGTACTGTTTAAAAATGTTCTCCAAAAACAGGTTTAACTCGAGCATGAAAAAAAAAAAATCCCTAAATATGCTACATCAAATGTGGTCTGCATGGGGACATTTTAGTTACCACTTACAAGACACCAATATAGATGTTTATCTGTGCAAAAGAAAAGAATAAGACTGTCATGTCGTTCTGTGTAGACAGAGAGAAAGAGAGATTCGATTTATTCATATGTAAGACAATACCCTTTGGTGATAGGATTCAATGCATAATCAGAATGATTGTACAGTTATAATACTAGGCCTTACAGAGTATTAAAAAAAAATACATAATATGAAAGCTTAATACAAAATGAATCGCAAACTATATTGACGTGTTATTTTGAGTTCTTACTCTTTTTTGTGCAAAGTCTAAACTTAACTAAAAGTTAATAGGATAGGGGGGGAGGGGGATTATTATCAAAAGATTTAGTGAATTGAGTATTGCTCTACAATGCAAAAGCCATATTTTTCAAAATCTTATATCTGTGTGCTTTCAAAAGCAAAAGTGCTATGTTTCACGAAGTTTCTTAAAATGCCAATTGTACAACTTTATCATTGAAAATTTCAAAGAATCTAAACTCATTTCCAGATAAATCTAGAAATCGAAATGGTTCTACACCTATGACAGTGCGAGGTCTATTTTTAACCTGAAGAAAAAAAATCTGCACTCTGGGCTCAGGGGAGATAATTGATTTGATTAGCGTTTTGGACACCCTGATCTTCCCACACAAAACCCACGAGAGAGAGAGAGAGAGAGAGAGAGAGAGATTCAAAACCTTTGCCTTGGAAGAAAACCACCTCATTGAGAAATCTGCAGGCGTGTGGTCCTGTGTCGAAAAGTGTCTTTCAAATTCTGCTCCTCTAACCCCTAACCTTCGCCGTCACTGGCATCCTAAACCGATCCAATTCAGATCCTCTTTTAATGAATATTTTACAAATTAATCAGATCAAGACCCGCTCCTCCTTCTCGTGCGGGCCCACTCTCTCCTCCCCCCACCCCTCAACCCACCCTCTTTCTATTAACCTTATGTTAGGCATTCGGGACCCATAGTGAGATAATTAATTTAATTAAGGCGGATATATTCAGCTAATTGGCAATACCGCAGCGCCCCGTCTTCCCCTGCCCAATGAAAGGGGAGGCAAGTGACCGGAACTCCCTCGTGACTCGATTCGGCAAATTAACGTAAAACAGTTCATCTTTATTTAATTTTCTCCCCGCTCTCGCCCTGGCTGCTCAAATGCTCGCTAAGGGAGCCCAAGGAGTGATGAGATTAGTCTCTCCGTTTGATGCTGCCTTTCCTCTACCCTCTCGCTTTCTCGGCTTTTCTTTTGCCGCCTGTGCCGACCCGAATGACAATGGGCTCGACCTGGCCGCCATCTTGGAAGACTCTTTCTCACCTCCTTGAGCGCGAGAGTCGATGGAGGCCGACAGTGGAGGAGAAGAACGAGACAGAGAGAGAGAGAGAGAGAGAGAGAGAGGGGGGGGGGGGGTGGAATAGACATGCATGGTAAGGGATGGGGGCAGTTTCTCCAACTTCTCTTCTCTTCCCTTCCCTTCTTTTCTCCAGTTGGTGCTTAGCTTAGGCTACACACCGGTATTAATTTGGGAGTCATGTAGTATCTTCTATAGAGTAAAGGGGTAAGGTAAAGGAGTCCCATAACCTATAAGGTCGTAGGGGATCGAGGCGTCAGAGACCTCACTTCTCTAGGGCCAGCGTATTGAGGGCGGCGCCCATCTCCTCTCCCTCGCTGCTTTACCTTCCCTGACCCTAAAGAGGGCAGGTACCCATTTACAGCTGGGTGAACTGGGGGAACTGTACTGAAGCCAAGGCGCGCAAACGGTCACCCATCCAACTGGTAACCACGCTCGACGCTGCTTAACTTGGCTGGGGGAAAGCGAGTGATCCGACCACTGAGCTATCCCGTCCTCCTATAGAGTGGGAGTGGGAACAAATGTTGGTAATTTTCACAGATTTGTTTAAGCATCAAAAAATGGACTGTGCACTTGTTTTTTGGGGATTGAGGATATAGAGCAATACCAGGTAGTCACGAAAAAGTTGGAAATAATCATCAAATAAGGATTGCCTGTATTCCTACAGCGTTGACCCCGCGCATGCATATTGTGGTAAGGAAGCTAGCAGACGACAAAGGACTGAGGGGGTACAATGTTTGCTGAAAAATTTTTACATTTCAAACCTACCAAATTTGTTCAAAATCACATGAGTTTTGAGTCAGCGGCTAGTCTTTCACAAAAAGTGGTTTTTATTTCTGTGGATGCCTTAGTACGTGCGGTATGAAGGTAAGAGTCACATAAAAAAACAGAAGGAAAAAGAGTTATTTTCTAATACCAGTGTGCAGCCTTAGTGAGCGTAGTCCTTGTGTGTTAGTGTCAGTCTGTAGGACTTGTGCACTCTTTGCGCAATCGATTGAGTGGAAAACCTTGGTGCAGGTAGTGAGTGGATAAGTATGGATGTTAGTGGCACGTTCTAGTGCAGGGGTATATGGTTGGTGGTTTTTTTTTAATATCAAAAAAAAGAAAGAAAGGAGAGAGAAGTGCTAGTGCTTATGTGTGTTCTAGTGGAGGCAATATATAAGCTGGCATGTGCCATATTTAGTTTATAGCTTTTGCTGTCTGTCTGTTCCCCCCCCCCCCCCCCCTCTCTCTCTCTCTCTCTGTCTTTCTCTCTTTCTGTCTGTCTGTCTGTCTACTGTCTGTCTGTCAGTTCTTCTCTCTCTCTCTCTCTTCTCTTCTTCTCTCTCTCTCTCTCTCTCTCTCTCTCTCTCTCTCTCTCTCTCTCTCACCCTCTCTGCCTGAGAGTGACAGGGAGTTTTGCAATTTCTCAAGGCTCACACTACTCCAGAAGCTCAATGCTCTAGCAGGCTACTGTGCACAAGGACGGCAAAGAACTCCACCCACATCCCCTGTCCCCGAAAAAGCCTGGGACAGGTCCGTTTGTCTGTCCACATCCCACCACATGTCCCTTGTCTGTCCACATCCCACCACCTCAGGTCCGTTTGTCTGTCCACATCCCACCACCTCAGTTCCGTTTGTCTGTCCACATCCCACCACCTCAGGTCTGTTTGTCTGTCCACATTCCACCACCTCAGGTCCGTTTGTCTGTCCACATTCCACCACCTCAGGTCCCTTGTCTGTTCACATCCCACCACCTCATGTCTGTTTGTCTGTCCGCATCCCACCACCTCCTGACATCCCTTGCATCATCATTAGCGCGCATACCTTCATTTCTGCATGCTTATTCATTCGAAGAGGATTTAGGCACTGGCATGTCTGTATTTGAGTTAACCTGGGAGATCTTTAAGATTCTGGCTCTTCATCCATCAAGCCCAGCCAAAACCTCAGCTACTGACTTAAGGACTATTAATTGAATTGAAACAGGAGTAACAGCCTTTGTTCTCTAGTCTCAAGATCCTTCCTGTTTATTATCTAAACAATTCAGTCAAAGGCCAGGATAAGTTATGATTTTCTTTGTTTTTGGATAAAAAAAAACAACCTGTTCCTCTGGTCTCAGCCCATCTTTACATTCAATAGGATCAAAGGTAAAACGTTCTCAAACCGACAAGTCTAACTAAACAAGATAGGAAAGAAGGGCTGGTCAACATTTTGCTCATACCTTGGTCTGTCTTCAGTCTCTCGCAAACAGCACAAGGCTGGTCCAGTCTGTGACGCTCTCCATCCAGTTCTTCATCCGTCTGCTCTGCTCACGCGCCTTCCTCCCTCAAGTATCCCATGCAAGATAGTTTTGGCAAGAAAGCTGTGACGCGTGGCGTGACCAAACCACACAAGCTTCCTCCTCTTTTCAAACAGCCAGAAGGGGTTTGTTCCTGTGGCCCAGCTTTCATGACTATCACCTCTTGCCACACTGACTCCTTGGTTGTGATCCTGCCAGGAGATGATTATAAGCCTTCTGAATGATTTAGTTCTAAAGGCTTGGATTTTCTTTTCAGTTCTGCAGTCAAGGTCCAGCTTTCATACCCATACAGCAGTATGCAAATGACGAGGGCTCTGAACAATTCAGTTCTGCTGGAGAGCTGATCGAATTGCTTTTTCTCTAAATCTTGGTCGGTCAACTTGGCGATGGTTAAGGTTCAAAATGCTAGTCTGATCTTGACTCCAAGTAAAGAGCGGCCATCCTTGGTCAGTGTCAGTGTGGAGCCAGTGTATTGAAGGGATTTCACTTCTTCATGATATGGACCTCATGAAGATGTCTTTCAGGGCAAGACTGAGGGGAAAAGAAAAAAAGGGCAGACCACCAGCTTCTCTCAATGGCAACATCACCGAATCAGAATCCATGAAGTCAGCAGGGCTAGTACAGCGAAGACCGGAGCAAACGGAGTAGGAAGGTGGCTCATGTCGGTGTCATTGGGTGGGGCTGCTAACGCGGAAGCTCTGTGATGCTGACAGGTGAGACACTGATGGTGATGCAAACTGTAACGTCACTGGTGCTATTTACCACGACTTTGCTCTTCTCTGCAGTGATCCCCACACTGTAAGCGATAGCTCGTTCTACTGGCTTGCTTGTAAGTTCTTGGAGTTCGTTGTTACTGCCTCAAAAAATCAATGTCATCAGCAAAATGTATTTTGCAAATGGATCTGCCACCAAGAAATACATTGGTGTGGCACTCAAGGAGCGTCTCTTTGTACGATCTTCTCAAAAAAAAGATTAAACAAAGTAGGCGAGACTATGCAGCCCTGTTCGACTCCTACTGCTGTTCTAAAATAAAATCCCACCTGGCTATTCATAAGGACTGCAATGCTGGCATTGTTATAGTGTGCCTTGATGATCTGCACCAACATTTCTTCAATGTTAAAAGTTCTGAAGGTTTGCCACGATTCATTACGCCACACTCTGTCAAACGCTGTTTCGAAGTCAATGAAATTGTGGAAACATTTATTTCTGGTGTTTCTTGATGACAAGCCAGCAGCTAAAGATCTGTCAGCTGTGCTGCCTTCAGGTCTGAAGCCAGCTTGTTCTTCTGCCAGCTCCCTTCAAATTTTTTTCTTCCTTTTCTAAAGTCTGTTCAGATTGATTGATTGATTGATTGATTGATTGATGATTGATTGATTCTGAGCATTATCGTGCTTGTGTGGCATTGTTCTGTAGTTCTGACACTGCCTTAGGTTACCTTTCTGTAGAAGTGGATTATCAGACTGGGTCCATACTTGGCGGTCATGATTTCTGGGAGCAAAGTGCTGTCCATACAACGATGAACAACAGACAAACAGACAGATAGACATACAGACACACAGACAGACAGACTGACAAGATAGACATACAGACACAAAGACAGACAGGTTGACAGACAGATAGATATACAGACACACAGGCAGACAGACAGACTTACAGACAGATAGACATACAGACAGACAGACAGTATCGACGGGGAAAAAAACCTGACAATTTCAGCCAGTGCACTAACACAACTGCAGACTCACAAAAACAATGAAGTCGTATACTCGTGCTCACACATGTAGATATGTACGTACGTAGCCTGCTTAAGCATGCAAACGCGCATAATTCTGCGCAATATAGTGGTGTGCCTCTCTCTCTCTCTCTCTCTCTCTCTCTCTTCTCTCTCTCTCTCTCTCTCTCTCTCTCTCTCTCTTTCTCTTCTCCTCTCTCTCTTCTCTCTTCTCTTCTCTCTCTCTCTCTTTCTCTCCTTTTCTCCTCTCGTCTCTTCTCTCTCTCTCTCTTTCTCTGTCTCTCTCTCACACACTTCATATTCCCAGAGAGAGGAAGACACATTCTGCGCCAATAGTTCTCCAGTAATAAAATCAAGCAAAGTTTGCATACATAGTTGAGGATATAGGTATGTATATATGTATCCAATTTCCGCATGCAAGAACTGACCCAACATAAAAACCCTTTTTAATAGACCGCAAAACAAATTAATAATACTCGTTTTACCCCTGACCCCTATTTTCAAGCCAAAAAAAAAAAAATTCAAGGCAGCATAAACTTAAGTGCAGATACAGGGACCAAAGTAGAATTGAATCAGAAATTCAAATTCAACCATAAAAAAATAACCAACAACAAAAAAAAGAATAATACACATCACAGCAACCGATACAAAAAAACTTTCCTGCAGTAAGGGAGGTAACTTCGGACGCTGCTCTGAGGGAACCATTATCAGACTACAATTTGTGGAGGACGAGGTTAAAATAAAAGAAAGAAAAGAAAGAAAGAAGAAAAAGGAAAGAAGAAAGAAAAAAAGGAGAAGAAACCCTCTGGAATGCAATGTGCAACTAAAACAATACAATTGTTTTCTCTTCTCTCTAATGTGTCTTTAATTGCCCAGGAGACGCGGCACAAAATGAGCAACTGCATACAAAAAGCGAACAAAATGCCCGTAATGTATATAACAACAAAAAGTAAGCGAGAACGAAATTTGAAAAAAAAAAAACTACAATAACCAAACCCCAAACCATCAGATCTTTTGGAAAGTGTCACAAACATGCCAACGCTGTAAACAAACAAACAAACAAACAAACAAATAGATAAATCATCTGAGAAAGAAAGTCAATGAATTAATGAACAAAAGGAGAAAATACGCTAGTGTTTCTTCTTCCTTCTTATTGCTCTCTTGACCATCAAGACATAATGGAACTGGCTGAACCAAGAGAAAAGGAGGACGGGGAAAAAAGAGATCTAGAGAAGGGGGGGGGGGGGGGGGGGGGGGCAGGGGTGGAAAGGGGATAGGGGGTGACACAAACTTGGAGGAGGATGGGGGGGGGGGGGGAGGAGAGGAGGGCAGAGCGGCTGGATGAAGAAAGAAAAACGAAAGAAAGTCAATAGAAGAGTGGCTCCCAAAAAATCAACAAATTCAATGATGTAAGCGACTGGGGATCCAATATGGCGACAGCTAAGGGGAAGTAATCCAGTTTGTCACCCGCTCCTTGGGCTGATCAATTGGATTAGTCTGCAAATGGTGCTGAATGCTTGCGATAATTTGCAGTTAGGGTCTCAAAGAGCTAAAAACTCTTCAGGATAAAATTCATTGAATTGAGATCTGATGATGCCGCCGCGCGCACTTTGAGAGAAGAGGAGAGAGGAGAGAGAGAGAGAGAGAGAGAGAGAGAGAGAGAGAGAGAGAGAGAGAGGAGAGAAGAGAGAGAGAAAGCGGGGTGGGAGGGAGGGGGAGGGATGGGAAAGGTTATGGCGGTTAGGTGGTGAGTGAGGGGGGTTGGAGGTTGGGTGGGGAAGGTTACAGAGAAGGGGTGTAACTCTATCCTTCCGATTTTCTGTCCTTTCCCTCCCCCCCCCCCCCCCCCCCCCCCCCCCCCCCCCCCCCTCCCCAATCTTGCCTCTCCCAGCTTTCACTACCCTATCCACCTCCTTCCTATTTGCTTTGCTGCTCCAACCTTTTTCAGATTGTCGTGGATTTCTTTTCCTTCCTTCCTTCCTTCCTTTCTTCCCTCCTTCCTCCGTTCTTTCTGAGCAGTCTATGCCTGCAATCTTGTGGGCTGCGTGTCAACTGTGCATTTTCTTGCAATTTACTTTACATGGGGCGAAATGTAGTGTTTGTACGCGTATCTGTTCTCGTGAATTCCGACACACAAGCTAGTAGGCGTGTGCACATTGTGATGATGGTGTGGGCTTGAAAGTGCACACCCCCGCGCATTGAAGATGCGCACGCGTGCACGCAGACACGGACATACACATACACAACGCACACATATACTAGCCCCCCCCCCCCCCCCCCCCCACACACACACACACACATGTGGACGCACATTACCCTCTATATATTTATTTTAAAGCGAATCCAGGTGGGATATTGTCGTTTATGACAGTTGCTTATGATAATTTTTATTATGATCAATAAACATATATTTCACTTAACGTGTGCTTACATAAAAATGAAATTAGCAAACACCATTGGAAAAAAACAACCACCACAGTGCAATGTCAGTATTATGCAATTCCAAAGAACTGCAAAACTGAAAGACATCTACGAGTATAAGAACTACTAGTACAAGTTCAACTGCTTTCCAGAAATGTATCAATATTGTCAACATTCTAAGATAGAGATCAGACCAACAAAATTTCATTTTGCTTGACTAAAATGTCTAGATTCAAGATTTAAGTATCCTTTGACTCCTCTTTTGGCATGAAGGATTGCAATGAACAAAATGAACTATAACGTGTATAATTTGCATCCACAAAACCCTTACAACACGGCATGTGACAAAACCACATCTTATTATTGATCCCTTACTATACCGGAAAGTATCCGCGTTTACAATATCCTTTCCATCGTGAAAATGATAATTATCAAAATTTCGTTTTAGTGTCTCTTATCCTATCCCTATTTTGGACTCCCTTTTTATAATATTATATTACTATACTGTTGTTGTGCGTTCCCCAGCTTTACACCCTGGGGGTCACCCAGAACATGCACTCTGCCTCACTCATCCCACCTGGGAATCTCTGTGAGATAGGAAGTACACACTGGATGAGAAGTTTGCGTGTATGACTCTTTTTCAAGCACCTCGCCATATAGGCAACCATACTCCGACTTCAGAGGATTATTACTATACTTGTCCTCGATCAAGTATCAAGCAACAGCCTATCCAGTGAAATTTTTAACAGTGAAAAAGTTAGTTATTTTCTACATTACTAATATACATTAATAATATCTCTTAATCCAGAAAGACCTTTTCCTTTTTGGTACTCAGGGGATGGAATAGCTCAGTGGTCAGAGCACTCGCTTTCCCCAAGTCACTGTTAAGCAGCATTGAACGTGGTTACCAAGTGGATGGGTGACAGTTTGCGCGCCTTGGCTTCAGTACAGTCCTCTAGTTCACCCAGCTGTAAATGGGTACCTGCCCTCTTAAGGGTCAGGAAAGGTAAAGCAGTGAGGGAGAGGAGATGGGCGCTGCCCTCAATATGCTGGCCTCTGGAGAAGCTGAGGTCTCTGACATCTCGCTTCGCAA
>CM054155.1:13956313-13966313 GCA_028751875.1 Rapana venosa
GAAAACAGTCAAAAATTACAAAGCAGAGAAAACAGTCAAAAATTACAAAACAGAGAAAACAGTCAAAAATTACAAAGCAGAGAAAAACAAGTCAAAAATTACAAAGCAGAGGAAAACCAGTCAAAAATTATGAAGCAGAGAAAAACAGTCAAAACTTACGAAGCAGAGAAAACAGTCAACAATTACGAAACAGAGAAAAACAGTTTTAAAAAAATATTACAAAGCTGAGAAAACAGGTTTTTTTTAAAAACCATTACAAAGCAGAGAAAACAGTCAAAAATTGTAAAACAGAGAAACAGTTTTTTTTTAGATTACAAAGCAAAGAAAACAGTCATAAACTACAAAGCAGAGAAAACAGTCAAAAATTACAAAGCAGAGAAAACAGCCTAAATGTACAAAACAGAAAACAGTCAAAAATTACAAAGCAGAGAAAACAGTCAAAAATTACAAAGCAGAGAAAACAGTCAAAAATTACAAATCAGAGAAAACAGCCTAAAAGTACAAAACAGAAAAAACAGTCAAAAATTACAAAGCAGAGAAAACAGTCAAAAATTACAAAGCCGAGAAAACAGTTAAAAATTAGAAAGCAGAGAAAACAGTCAAAAATTACACAACAGGGGAAAGAGTCCAAAAGTACAAAACAGAGAAAACAGAAAAAAAGTACAAAACAGAGGAAACAGTTTTTTAAAAAGTACAAAACAGAGAAAATAGTTTTTAAAAAAGTATTTTAAAAAAGAGAGAGACAGGAGAGAGAGAGAGAGAAGAGAGAGAGAGAGAGAGAGGAGAGAGAGAGAGAGAGAGAGAGAGAGAGAGAGAGAGAGAGAGAGAGAGAACAGTCCAAAAATACAAGACAGAGAAAACAGTCCAAAAATACAAAACGGAGAAAACAGTCGAAAAATACAAAACAGAGAAAACAGTCAAAAAATAAAAGACAGAGGAAGTGCACAAAATCCACAGTACTTAGAAATACACAGATATTACCTCTACTGTTCATGGAACCACTGCCTTTCCCCCAAGAGTCCTTGAGAAACGCTGTAAAAACTGTCCCGATGAATAGACAGCACCTCCCTGCAGCACAGGTAGTTCTCTTGATGGGCCACCTTCACTGTCTGTATTCCCTGGCTTATTTTGTCTGTCTTTGTGTTTTTTTAATATTTCAGACTGTTCTGGACATGTTTGCTGAGTCTTGAGACAGTAAAATCAGAATGCACTACAAGCAAGGAGGCCAGCCACCCTCACAGCATTCCCTCGCTTATTTTGTCTGTCCATGTTATAATATTTCAGTCTGTTCCGGACATGTTTGTTGAGTCTTGAAGCACTAAGTCAGGATGCATTACAACCAGGCTAAAATTCAAACAAAAAAACAAAAGAAAACACCTCCCCCCCCAAAAAAAAAAAACCCACCAAACAACAACAACAACAACCCAACAACAACGAACGACAATAAACGCTTGTGGGTATCTCTGTCAGAAAAGGATGGACAGTTTGCACAGCTGATTCATTCTGTGTCCGCTAAGCATGGTGCCAACTGTCCACAGTGATCCCCTTCTTCCTGCAGTCTGAAACAAGCGTACGAAGAACTTCCCCTAAGACGCTTACTCACATGGCTGATGCACTCTTCTTTTTGTCTGTGTCTACATGTGGACCCTAAGGCTTGATGTTATCTTCTTTTCCAGACCCTAAGGCTTGATGTTGTTTTCTTTTCCGGACCTGAAGGCTTGATGTTGTCTTTTCCAGGCCCTAAGGCTTGATGTTGTCTTCTTTTCCAGACACTGAGGCTTGATGTTGTCTTCTTTTCCAGACCCTGAGGTTTGATGTGTCTTTTCCAGACCCTAAGGCTTGATGTTGTCTTCTTTTCCAGACCCTGAGGTTTGATGTTGTCTTTTCCAGACCCTAAGGCTTGATGTTGTCTTCTTTTCCAGACTCTAAGGCTTGATGTTGTCTTCTTTTCCAGACCCTGAGGCTTGATGTTGTCTTTTCCAGACCCTAAGGCTTGATGTTGTCTTTTCCAGACCCTAAGGCTTGATGTTGTCTTTTCCAGACCCCAAGGCTTCATGTTGTCTTCTTTTCCAGACCCTAAGGCTTGATGTTGTCTTTTCCAGACCCTAAGGCTTGATGTTGTCTTTTCCAGACCCCAAGGCTTCATGTTGTCTTCTTTTCCAGACCCCAAGGCTTCATGTTGTCTTCTTTTCCAGGCCCCAAGGTTTGAAGTTGTCTTCTTTTCCAGGCCCTGAGGCTTCATGTTCTTTTTTCTGTGTGTACATATGCACCCTAAGGCTTCATGTTGTTCAGCTCAGTCAGGGTCTTGCAGTCTCCATGTCAAGACAGCATATAGTGGTGTAGTAGCGGAGTGTGTGGTAATTCATGGTGTAGTAGCGTAGTGTGGGCTTGTTCACAGAATGTCCGTCGCCAGAGAACTCGGGCTGCTTCCACCTCAATTACACCTGAGGATTCTGTTGACAAGAGAAACACACTTAGTATTCACAACAACAAAAAATAGGAAGACACCTGGAAGAAAGACATGTGCATTAAATTTTATGTATTGTGTGTAAGTGGTGTGTATGTGTGTGTAAACGTTTTTGTTTTGTTTAATGTCTATTCACTACATGGTGATTAAAACACACCCGCATTCATCAAAGTACCTATTATTACACATCCCATCTCTCTCTCCCTCTCTCTCTCCCCCCCTCTCTCTCTCCCTCTTCTCTCTCTCTCTCTCTCTCTCTCTCTCTCTCTCTCTCTCTCTCTCTCTCTCTTCCTTACACGCACTCACACACATATGTACATATATATAAATATATACACAGACAAATATATAACTAATTACAGTAATGGTCTTACATGTGAACAATATATGACTTCAGCAACTGACATTATGAATTGCTGAGAGTCATATAAAACTTCTTGACTAGTGGCATATTTCTTATGAATATCTAAACCTCTCTTTTATACTTGTAAAAAAAGAATTGGACAATCAAACAACAAATGGTGGATTGAAAGGGGAATAGAACAACAACATGTTACATTTTTTGAATATTTAGTATTCCATGCATTTAATCTCCGTTTATATATTAGAATTTCTAATTTCCGTGGGCAAGGAAACTGCTGATAATGTTTGTTTTTTATAATCTTTGAATGTATGCATTTCATTAATTTAGAATGAATTTCATAAGACGACAATGCAAGATTAGAAGCAAACACTTCAGTACTGTATTCAGAGGCACCTTGTTTTGCCAAAGAATCAACCAGCTCATTCGAATAAATTCCACAGTGAGAGGGGATCCAGCAAAAAGTTATGCTGATGCCTCTGCTTGCAATAGAATGTATCAGAAATTTAATCTCAAATACAATATCATTCCTTATTTTACCATGCCATGTCTTTATTGCCATCAACACTGCCTTTGAGTCAACGTAAAACTGAATTTGGCAAACATCAACAGCAGTATCAGACAAAAAATTCAAGCCACAAGAATTGCAAATAATTCAGAAGTAAAAGTAGAAAAATGCTATCCTAAATGAAAAGAGTTTTGAACTTTTCGTGTCGGAATCACATATGCAGCACCACTTTTGCCTGTTTCTAATACAGATCCGTCATTATACATTTTTAAGTGATTAGAATTATTACTTTCTAAGTGACTTTTTACATCAACGGTGAGAAGATTTTGATCTTCATTTTATTTTGATCTTCATTTTTCTTTATTTCCGTGTAGTCGATGTCAAATTTAGCAGAAATATGTTCCCAAGGAGGAAACTGAGGAATAACCAGTAAAATTGGAATTGTTGATATATTGATGTCTTTTTTTTTTAAATGTGTCTGTATAATTTTTAATTGGCTGCAGAAATGAAATATTGCATGCTCGTTTAGGAAAATCAGTGTCTTGATTCACAAATATTTCCTCTTTTACTGAATTTGGAATAGAGAGACTACGAACCACGCATTTTGATACTGCCAGTTTTCGCTGATCAGAAAGAAATAGTAAGTGAGCTTCTCTATAAGTATTAACTGTATTTAAATGAGCCGGAACACCAAGAGCTATCTTTACTGCTTTACTGTCTAGACTTTGTAATTTTTAAGGAGATAATCTGCAGCAGAAAAATAAACTTCTTGTCCGTATATTAATTTTGAAGTACCAAGGACATAGCCAGATGTATCAGAGTCGTAGTGTCTTGACTCCATGCCTGAGAACTTATTATCTTTAGGAAATTAAGTCTTTTCCTAGCTTCAGTTATCATTTGGTTGATGTGCATCTTCCAGTTCAACTTTCTAGTTAAAAATACACCTAAGAATTTGACATCTTGTTTGTATTGAAGCACCCTTCCTTCTAATTTCAGGATTTGTAATTTTAATGGGTTGTCACCGTAATTAAAAAGCACAAGACACGTTTTTTCTGCCGATAATTCTAATCTATTTTCTTTCATATAACTACAGAATTTATCTAATTCTTCCTGATATATTTTTTCAACATAATTGATCACTCTCTTTTTCGTGTTTTTCCTAACTGACGTATTTATCCAAATAGCAATATCATCTGCATACTGAACAACTTGAGTATTAGTTGACAAAGAGCTAGGGAGATCATGTACGAAAATAGAAAACAAGATAGGGGCAAGTACTGATCCCTGTGGTATACCCAAGTCGATAGCTTTCAAGGGTGAGTACACTGAACCTAATTTAGTGCTAATTGATCTATCCGACAAGAAATTTTGCAGATATTTATATAAAATGTCATTAATGCCAATGTATTTTAATTTATGGAGCAATTGATAATGACAAACTCTATCATAGGCTTTCTTCACATAAAAACATGTGACTAACACACTTTTTCTTTTGGAAAATTGCTTTTTAATGTGATGGGTTAGTTAAACTAAGTGGTCAGAAGTACATCTTCCCTTCGAAAACCAACCTGATTTGTTGGGATCACATTATTCTTTTCACAAAAATTAAACATACGCTTGTGTGTAAACGTGTGTGTGCGTGTGTGTGTGTGTGTGTGTGTGTGTGTGTGTGTGTGTGTGTGTGTGTGTGTGTGTGTGCGTGTGCGTGCACAGGTATGTACAGTTGCCATGCACGCACTTATGTAGCTCAGTATGGTATTGTTCATAATCAATGCTGAAAAGTTTTGAAACACATACACGCAACACACACACAACACACACACGCACGCACGCACGCACGACGCACGCACTCACGCATACACACTCACACACACACCAAGAGCTGAAGAAGCTTACCATTGAAGTTCTTGTCGTGGTCTGGAACATGTTTCTCTATCCAAGCTGCAAATTTCATCTTGTCTTTTCCCCCCACAAAGGGTTCTGGAGAGTATCACTACTACTACTACTACTACTACTACTACTACTACTACTACTACTACTTCTACTACTGCTGCTGCTGCTGCTGCTGCTGCTGCTGCTACTACTACTAGGACTACAACTTCTACTACTATACTACTACTACTATACTACTACTACTACTTCTATTACTACTACTGCCACTGCTACTACTACTACTACTACTACTACTACTACTACTACTACTACTAGGACTACAACATCTACTACTATACTACTACTACTATACTACTACTACTACTACTACTACTAGGACTACAACTTCTACTACTACTACTACTACTACTACAAACTACTACTACTACTACTACTACTACTACTACAAACTACTACTACTACTACTTCTCCTTCTACTACTACTGCCACCAGTACTAACTTCAATTTCAATTTCATCAACACTAGCATTAAGGACAGAAACTGGAGCACTGACTTGACTCAGCAAAAACATACACGTTTTGCAGTTTGCCAGACTCACCTTCAATTTCAGGCTTCTTGCCTGCTTCAGCAAGTATTCCTGCAACTTCTGGCTTGGATTGTTGCCTACAAGTGTTTGAAAAAAGGCTCCACATGCCACGCTTTGCAATCGTATGCACGTCTGTAAAAATCAAAAGTTGCAAACAGACGCCATAATTGACTTAGTCAGTCACGTGACGGGACCTGACTGTTGGGTTTCAAGCAACTCCGAATTCAGAGTTCACATAAACGTTTTAGGACTGTCAAAAAAATAATACCACTAGCTTAGGGCAATTACTGGTAGCTAATACCACCAGCTTAAGACAATTAATGGTAGCTAGTTTTGGGAACTGTTGTTTGACTAGGGTTGACCTGTTTGAATGCCTGGTCATTCTGGATTGCCATGTTCATTAAGTATGCTGGTCAGTTTTAATTGATTTTATTTTATGGGGCTGAGGACCTGTGTCGATGGTGTGACTTTTTTTTCAAGGCTTGGTTTCTTTTTTCGATAGCTAGAGATTCAAGGTTTATATATTGTGAGATTTTTGTATATGCCACTGTCCCTCATCCCCCCTCATCCCCCCACCCCACCCCCACCCTCCACCCCACACACACACACACACACACACACACAAACGCTATGGTAGCCGCATTCCGACTTCCGGGATAGAACTAGGAATTGTGCCTGCCAATTTTGCCCAGAGTGGCGGGAGGTAACTCCTGGATCTTTCCGATTTTTAACTGCTCTTTTGACATGCACAAGTCTGTAAAGCACAGGGGTCCAACAAGTTGATAGTCTCCCCGGAAAGACTTGACATTCAGTTTGCTTTCCTCACCAAACTGAGAAGAAAAGAGGAAGGCTGGGAATCGACCCAGAATGAGAACCCCACGGTTTACTTGTTAGGCAGGTAAACGTCTCAAACCGTCCTGCTGCCTTCCTTCAGAAGGGCTTGGATACATGTCCTGGCCATTCTGATATGGCCATTCTGATGATAGTATGGCCATTCTGATGATATGGCCATTCTGAAGATTTGAGCGGCCTTGGTGATTTAGTTATCTTGGGATGTGTGGCCATTGTATTGTTTTGAATGTCTTGACCCTTTTGAATAGGTTGGTCAGTGTGAATGGGCTGCTGTTGTGAGCGTCTTGATAACTTTAAACTGTGTTGCTAGTTTTTGGTTGTTTATCACTTTGAGCAGTTCGTTGTTTTTTCTTGTTTTTGTTTTTGATCGGGGTGAAGGGGGGGGGGGGGGGAGGGGAGGTAAAGTGGCTTTGCCATTTGAGTGGCTTTTCTTTTTCTTTTTCCTTTTTGGTAATATTACAAGCGTCTTGGCCTTTTGACATTTTTCTAAGTTTCATCATTGTGGTGTTGTCTTATTGAGTATTCTGGTCATTAAAAAAAATAATAAACACACAAATGGTTAATTAATTTATTCATTAACTTGTTTGGTAGTTCAGACATTTTAAAAATCTTGGCTATTTTGAGTGGTTTGTGTGTTTTGAGAAGTTTAGAGGCTTTTCCTTTCTTTTCTCTTTTTCTCCCTCTTTTCTTTTTTTTAGGGGGAGGGGTGGGGAGCTAAGGGTGGGGGGGTGAGGATGGTGTCTTGATTTTTCAGGTTGTTTTAAAATTAGTATTTTGAATATTGTGAATGGTTTACCTGGTTGTTTGTTTGTTTTTGAGTGATTTGGCCATTTTTTGACTGATTTGGCCATTTTTCTGAGGGTTTTGACTATTTTGGGGGATCTTTGGTGGATGAAGCGGCTACAGTATATAAGTGGGCTTGCCATTCTGAATAGCTAGCTATCAATGGAGTGGCCGATGTACAGGGGCACTGAACGACAACACTTGGGCCCACCATCGTTTGTGGATATTGCCAACATCAAGCAAAAGAGCTCTCCTCTCTTCAGCTCGTCTCTGTTTACTCTGAACCCTCGCTGAATATTCCCCGAGAGATGACTCAGAGGACATCAAGAATAAATGACCATTGGCCATCTCCATCTATTAGTCAACAATTCAAAACTTCATTTCTTGCCCTTTTGGCTCCAATTTGACCGTTTGTCAAAGCACTTTTTTGCCTGCGCCTCCTGAGCTAATATTTGATCTGAGCTACGGCGGCACAGGGAAATTGGTCGTTGGCGATTTCTATAGAAAATTATGATGGTCGCGCATCCAGCCAATTTTCGGGGACCCATATTTCTATTTTATACTTCAGGAGCCGCGTTAAATCATGTTGTGCGCTGGATCACTTGACAAACACCGCTTTTCATTCCAACTTCGTGGCCCGATTATTGCCGGACAAACTTTTCATTCGACCAGCAGACGACACCAAACTCCGCGCAGACGCAGCAGCCGCCATTTCCGGCGAGAGAGTCAAAGGAAAGGCGGGTGATAAATAACATTTCTCCCTACTCGGCCTCAAATAGCTTTAATCCCGGCGAATTTTTCCAATTTGCCGATTCTAATTGTGCGCTCGCCTCCTTTTGCCCCTCTCTCTCGTTTGGCTTGCCGGTTTAATCAAGGGGAAAGAAACTAGGGGAGTCAGAAAGGGCGACAACTCGCTGGCCATTCTTGTAGTTAGTGTCGAGTTATCCATCTAATAAAGCAATTACAGGGTGTCCCAGCACCCCCTGTAGCCATCTAGGCAAAATGGCCGGCAACAATAAGTCCCCTCTTGGACTGGCCGCCATGGCTGCGCCCAGCGCAGTAAACATTTGAAGAACCAATCATAGCAGCCAATAGAGTCCAGTTCCTCCTGCACTAAAGGGCGATATTTCCAGGGAGGTTTGCAGAGGGGGCAGTCAGTGTTGGGGCAACAATGATATCGAGATTGGAGGCGTCGGTGGGCAACACAGGGAGATAGACTGGAATCCCTTGCTTATACATGCAGAGCTTGATGCAGATAGGACACACAAAACCCCGGAGAATACTTGAGCAGCATGTCTTTTCTCTCTGCAACAACGATATATATGCGAGTTTCAGCACCGCCAACTTTAGTGCAGTTCTTTTATAAACTTACGTAAAACATTACTCACAACGGGGCAGGGAATATAATCTAACCATGTGAACTTTCTTGATGGTTTCTTTGGAAGGACACAGAGAGAGAGAGAGAGAGAGAGAGAGAGAGAGAGAGAGGATAGGATATGTAGGGAAGGATAAGGGAGATAAGTTATGGGAGATGTCTTGTCAGCCACATTAATTCAATTGATCTAGAAGCTCTCCCCGCACTTCATTCTAAGAGTGTCAACTGCCGGTATGAATACATGAATAACAAAAACCAGAAGCAGCTGTTGCAGTACAGGTTATGAACGGAAATTAAACTGAAATAAACATCTCTTCAACTTGTAAACACTTTTTTTTGGATAGACGTAAACCACCAACAAAAGACAAAATAGAGAACCTCCTTCTTTTTTTTCTTATCTATACTTTACACAAAGTTGCTCTAAATACAGCAAAAACTGCAAAGTAATAAAAAGCACGAGAGGAAAAGATGAAGAGGAAATGGACTATTAGAACAACCAGTAACAGAATTCATTCCCTCCTTCTCCCGAGCAAGTTTGGCACGAAGTAAAGGCAGAAAATGGGATCCTATCTTACTGGCCAGTGATTATGATCCCTCCGCTGCTAATAACATCGTTTGCTTAACCGTTCCCCTGAATTCACTATCCCCGCTCGACAAACACTTCGCTGTTGCGCACTGTCCCCCCAAAATGATAAATGATCCCAGATAAATATTTAATCGTCTAGAGGGGGGAGCGGACTCCGCGAGGTCACCAGCTCAACTTTGCTATTCATTCACACCACGACCCCGCTCGACCCTCAGCCAATGAGATGCCGGCCATTTTTATTCCGACCAATTACCGCTTCCCTCGCGCGAGCACTAATGAGTGTCAATTGGTCGAATTAGCTAAACACAGAGAGTGTCAGGCGCACAGATTACATCCCTGCGAGGGCCTCTGCCGGTGCTAGGGGAAAATGGGTATCGTGTGTAGAATCGTCTCTGTGAGGAAACAAAAAAGAAAATGGTGTCTCGTTTTCTGAGGGAAGAAGCTGATTGTTTCTGAGTCCATTTTGCTTGGTAAATTTAATTTGTCAACTCCCAAGAAATAAAAAAAAGAGGAAAGAAAATTGCATACCAAGGAAAATTACTGATTTTTGGAGGGGAAAAAAATGATTTGATTGCTTGGATGATTGTAT
>CM054155.1:13968813-13993813 GCA_028751875.1 Rapana venosa
CACTCTCCCATGGGTTTTTTTCCAGTCAGGTACCACAACAGCCGAGGACTTGTCATTCCGTTGGATGCAGCTCACGGATTCAAATATTGGCTGTGACCAAATATCTATGGCAACCTGTGGATAGTGGTAGGGTTTGTTACAACAGATCTTCTAAATCAACTGCTCAGACTCCCCCATGGGGATGCCGGGGTCCTGTCACTATAAATAGGACCCCCACCTCCTGGAAATTCTGTGTTAGGAATTCCCTCTTTTACATCCCTCTTTTTATTTCTGCCTTGTTCCTTTTCTTTCTGTCACCTCCTTCTGGTCTATTTTCTGCCTTATTGGTCTATTTTCCTACCTTTTTTTTCGGAAAGACGTAAAAGATAACAATTCTCTCTCACCTTGAATGCGAATGCACTGGGCCTGACTTGTCAGGTGCTTAACAGCAGCGCGACGCATCTTCGCCCACATGACAGACAACAATAGTTGCTGTCTGCGTGATCGATGACTAAGAAGAATTGTTCAAACCCGTCAGCATCTTACTCTCAGTGATGTAGGTGCATGTATGCATTATATTGAGTAAGTGCGTTACAGATACTCTAATGTTCATCAACGTTTTGTGTAGGTGGCGGAAGCATGAAAACACTTCCATACAAAAAACCCACGGAATATGTTAGTTGTTATGATCGTAAAAAAAGATATGTAGCCTATTGTTTAGTGAGTCAAGGTCAAAGTTAAGTCAAAATGAAATGGTTATTTCCAGATGGTACATTCAATAAGCAATGCTTTTGCTTTTTTTTTTTATTACATCAAGCCATCTATCTAGGAACAAAAACCCTTCATCAGTAATATTTAACTACAACATTATTACCACAGCCCATGGTCTAGTTGTGGGAAACATCTAGTAAATGGATATAATTGTTACAGAGACAATGAAAACAAGCACAACAAAACTGAACACTTCAAAAATTCTCAGCCACCTTTTCATTCCAAAAAATAAAATGTTCTCTGGACCGTGGGTCTAACGACAAGGGGGAAGAAACTTGTTCCTGGCACCGGGGCCTGGTGATTGGGCCAGGAAGTGTGCAAACAGAAAGGCCGCCCCCAATCATCGCCCCATCGTCTGCTCTCTTTGATAGATTACGGAATAAATCGCCGACACACATCCATTGGGGCTGGGTCTCGCTAAAGTCCCGCTGTCTCCATCTTCACCCCACTGACCTTTACAACGTCGTATTAAAACAAGAATGGCCAGGCTCCAAAGTTTTGCCGGGGCTTTTCTTTTTTTTTTTTTTTTTTTGCATTTGGCGTGTAGGGCCATACTGGCAGGAGGAAGTGGCAAGTTGTCTTTTCGTCACTTCCTTCATCACGGACTGCTCAGTCCTCAGTGCTCAGTGATTGCTGTTGAGGCTGTTGACACAAGTTTGCAACAAGGAGGAAACATGGGCTGGTGAAGGGTGGTGGTGGTGGTGGTGGAAGGTGTGTGGAGGGGGGGGGGGGGTGTAAGGAGGGGTGTAGGGGGAGATTTAGTGGGGGGAGGGGAGGAGAGGGTTGGTGGGTGTCCTGGGAGAGAATAGAGGAAGATGGTGAAAAAGGGAGGAAGAAGGGACAGCAAAAGGGGTAGGGGGGAGATTTTAAAATTTATTTTTACCTTATCTTTAAAATTTATTTTTACCTTATTTTATCTTTAAAATTTATTTTCATTTCATTCTTTTATATCCAGGATAATGGCATAAGTACTTATGTGCTTTTTTACATCTAGTCCCCGTGTGTATGCGGTTTTGTGAATTCGGCCATCTGTTCCCACCCGCACACAATGGCCTACTCTTACGAAAAGCGGAACAGGATTTAACGTGTGCGCAAGATGTTCTGCGTGCGTTCGCACGCAGAGAGAGAGAGAGACAGAGAGAGACAGAGAGACAGACAGACAGACAGACAGAGACAGAGACAGACAGACAGACAGATACAGAGAGACAGATACAGACAGAGACAATGATAATGACAAATTCTTTTATTTCGAGGATAATGAATAAGCAATCATGTGCTTTTCTACATCCAGTCCCCGCCCGTATGGATACATCTTAATAATAACCCAATACTTATACTCTCACACAGTAGAAACAAAGGGAAATAATCCTTTTCAAAACCAGAAATAACAACAACATAAAACAAACAAAAAGAAAAGAAAACCCTAAAAACACCACCATCGACCCCCCAAAAAACCCAACCAAAACAAACAAACAAACAAAAGGAAAAGAAAAAACAAACCAACAAAAAGAAGAAAAAAAGAAAAACAAACAACAACAAGAACAACAACAAAACCAAGAAAAATAACGACCAAACTTAATAAGTCATAAAAATAAACATCTACACATTGTCAAATGGTACACATACTTGTTACATATAACAATAAGATATTGAAATAGGGCATTCATTAAAACTTAAGTACAGCCGACAAGCCCAATAAAGTATTGAAAATATAAAGTATGAATCCCTCATCAGGGTACACTATAACTATAAGCAAAACGATAAAAGGTGAGAGAGAGAGAGAGAGAGAGAGAGAGAGAGAGAGGAGAGAGAGAGATGAGAGAGAGAGAGAGAGAGAGTGTGTGTGTGTGTGTATTTCAGAGATAATATCAAATATATAATTCTCAAAACAGTACACCATCACCATCAACACTCATTTTTGATTATACTCTTTCAAATTATATGTCATTACAGAGAGCGAGAGAGAGAGAGACAGACAGACAACAGACAAACAGACAGACAGACAGACAGCTTAATTGAAAGAGGAAGAACCTCACTTCTTGTAAACTTTCACAGACTCTCCTGCATAGGAAGATGCTGGCTAAAGAAACTGTTCTGGTTTCATCTGACATGCTTTCATTGAAACAAGGTCACAGAAGACCATCAGTTAGATGCAGATATTTTTGAAGACAGACAATGTATGATATGGCCAAAGTGGCGATCAACTTGAGGTGACAAAAAAAAGGAAAAGGTCAATTGGTATTCAAAGAGTGAATGAAGGTGAACGTGAATGGATGCAGCGGAAAACTATGGTATAGACCTGAACACTGGTGTATTTTGATACTAAGTATGGTCTTGCCCGGTAGCCCTCTCTGTCTTGAGTCTTTCAGATTTGTGGTTCACTAGTGAGGTAGGTGATATTTTCCAGCAATTGTTGGGTGGGATAAGAGGGCCTCAGGAGTTACTGTCCAGGATATAAACAGCTGGAAAAGGAAGACTCTCTCTCCCTCCCTCTCTCTCTCTCTCTCTCTCTCTCTCTCTCTCTCTGACGGAGGGGATAGCCTGGTGGTTAGAGTGATGCATTCGTGATCTGCTGACCTGGGTTCGAATCTCGTTCAAAAGGATTTTTCCTCTGGAGATAGCATTAGTGCCGACTCCACTTTCCCCAAAAGTCCTTCGGATGAGACTATGAACCGAGGTCCCGTGTGCGAACGCACGCAGAACATCTTGCGCACACGTTAAAAACCCATTCCGCTTTTCGGAGGAGTAGGCCATTGTGTGCCGTTAGGAACGGATGACCAAATTTACAAAACTGCATACACACGAGGACTGGATGTAAAAAAGCACATGGGTGCTTATTCCATTATCCTCAAAAGAACAGAATAAATAAAATAAATACATAAATAAAATCTCTCTCTCTCTCTCTCTCTCTCTCTCTCTCTCTCTCTCTCTCTCTCTCTCCCATGTTGGTGGCTACAAAAATATGAAATGTTCATGACTATAATTTATCATAAACCTTTTTTGTTTTCTTTTCTTTCTTATTTCAGCGGGCATACTGTTACAGTCTCAAGGAACTCCTCTAGATCCATGCCGGGTTAATCCCTTCGTCACTCTACCCACAGCCGTCAGCTCTGCAGTCAACCGGGAATCCATAGAACGCCTACCCTTCCCTCCCCTGTACCCTTACTACCCTTTTCATCCTGCTGCGGCGGCGGCAGCCGCTGCTGCCGTGGCGACCCAGCATCCAGTGCATCCCATGATCCTCTTTCATCACCACATGGCGGCGCTCAACTACACCGCTGCCTCACTTCCGGAAAGCAGCTTCCGGTCTGGTTCCAAAAACGGAAGTATTGCTGATTTGCGATTGAAAGCGAGGCAACATTTGGCCAGTTTGGGAATCTGATGTGATTATTGAATAGTAAGGAAAAATACAGAAAAGAGCGTTAAATATTATGTATATAGATAGGTTTTTTATAAATGTAGCTCACTTATTTCTGATTTGAAAGGTCAGTGTAACTTTTCATCACAAAAAAAGTAATTGGTACAATATAAGACTTTTTTGTGGCTTTGTCTTCTGAGACGACATTTCAATTGTGGGTGCTTTTTACTCTGGCCAATAGTCCAGAAGAAAATGTGTTTACGCAAATAACAGCACACACAGGAAGAGCAATCATATCAGCATGAATTATTTTGTTTTCTTTTTACAAATCAAGATGTTACATCAAAGGGCTCCGAATTTGTCAGGTGTTACAGGCTATGCTATAAGATCCTGCTTGTGTAGTGAAAAAGATCATTAATTTTGTATTTAAGGGCACCTTTTTCTTTCAAAAGACCATAATTGTATTGAATTTGGTCTAGAAACGTTAATGAAATTGTACAAATATGAATAAATGATGATGAGTATCATCTAGTTGGCTTAAATCACTTAAAATTTTAAAGACTGAAGATAACTTTGTAATATCAAAATTTGAATTGTTGCTTCCCATCAAGAATGCATTTGCTTTTCCTAGTGTTTTATGACATACCAAAGATCAAGACTTCGTTTCAGATGTCATGAGATCCTGACTGTTTGAAGGGGAGGGGGGGGGGTGAGGGGTCCTGTTTTTTTGCGAGTTTTCGTCAGTATCTTGGCAAATGGCCTCATGGCTCATGTCTCAGCATTATTTTTTTTTAACTGTGATGTGATGTGATGGGATGGGATATGATGGGAGTTTTGTGTGTGTGTGTGTGTGTGTGTGTGTGTGTGTGTGTGTGTGTGTGTGTGTGTGAGTGAGAGAGAGAGAAGAAGAATTATATGCCATTTTTTGCGATCTCTATATATTGAATATACACATCTGCTACTTAACTGAATATACCTTTTCACCATGTATGTGTTTTGGGTTTTTTTGATTTGAAAGATTATCAGTGTACTGTCTAGTCATGTGTAACTTACAAGCATAACCTTTGTGACAACATGAAACTCACAAATCACTGATATTCGTGACCAAAATTCTGTGGTCATTTTTTTTCATGCCTGAAAGATTACTCATGTAAAGGTTGTTATCATTTTCTATATCAGCTGTCGGCTTACAGATGTTTGTTGTCGTCATGATAATGAAAATCAACTTCATATGTATGTGATATATATTATGCTTTTTATTTTCCTTCTCGTGTTTGGAGCTACAGATGATTAAAACTTTGTGCGGATGATCTCAAGGTCTACAATGTACCTCAATGTAGAATACATGTTTTAATTTGATCAGTGGATTGTTGTAGGCCCTATGTGGGTCAATATATTCAAAAACAAAAATGCATGTATCGAAGTATCTGCATAATGATTTTACACCAAGAAAAGACAAGTAGGCCTAAAAAGTTATCTTTTTACCGAAATGTTTTCGAGCGAGATTAAATGATTGTTTACAATCGTCGTTTCCTTTGTGAAAATGTTTTCTTTCTCGAATGGTAATTGCCCTTCATGGGATGATTAAAGTGTTTTTGACTTAACTTGACTCGACTTGGTTCAGGTGACATTTTGATGGCGTGTTTCTTTTCCATGACAAAGTCACTGCTGTGTTCACACCACTTGTTAGATGAAACAAGAGATTCAAGGAAAAGCAATTTCTTCTGGAAGCCATTCATCCTTCTCCTGCAAACCCCTCACTCTCTGTGTCCCAGCACAGACAAGCTGACTACTTCCTACTGTTAATTGTCTGTGGCAGGTTTTTACTTATAAGAGCAAATAAGTGAAAACCCAGCCCCCAAGACCTAGTGTTTGGCAGAACAAATTTTCAGTTCATTTAAAACCTTCTTCAGGCTAAAAGACTGGCCAACTGTTTTTGCTTTGTTTTGTTTTGTCTGTTGTTGTTGTTGTCTTCAATTTAACGTCTGTTCACTCTTAGTGATATTAGACGAGGGATGTGGAACATGTAGTGGAAGTTAAAACAGAGAAGGGTGGCGCTGCTCTTATGGCGACGCGCTCTCCCCGGGGAGAGCAGCCCGAATTTCACGCAGAGAAATCTCGTGACTTAAAGTGGTATAAAATAAATAACAATAAATAAAGAAGGGAATGGACAGAGAAAAGACTGATTAATAACATGTGTGTTGGGTATTTTCATGCAATTAAAAGGGGTGGGGGGGGGGGGAATCTTAAACATGAGTAAACATTTTAAATCAACAAATTGTTAATATGACACAACTATAAAGTAACTACAACAGATACTCTAATGGGTTGACATTTAACAATGGCAAAGGCTTATTTTGGATTTTTTTTGTTTTGTCTGTGTGTGTGTTTGTTTTTGTTTGGTTGGGGTGGTTTTGGTTGTTTTGGTTTTGTTCTGTTGTTGTTGTGTTGGGGTTTGTGTTGTTCTTTTTTTTTTTTTTGGGCTTCATGTCTTCATCAATCTGATCAAAACCAACAGCAGATTGTGCAGACAGGAGTGACTTGGCCTCGTGGTTTTCCTTGAAAAGTAGCTTTGGAATAATTATTTGAAGAAGAACGAGAACAAGAACAAGAACAAGAGACTTGACTGCCTGAAAACCATTTTAAAAGTTATGTTACCAGTATATAAGCCCATGACTTCAGACATGATGACTTAGACTACTGACTTGAGACAGACTACTGACTTGAGACAGACTACTGACTTGAGACAGAGACAGACTTCTGACTTGAGACAGAGACAGACTACTGACTTGAGACAGAGACAGACTTCTGACTTGAGACAGAGACAGGCTACTGACTTGAGACAGAGACAGGCTACTGACTTGAGACAGAGACAGGCTACTGACTTGAGACAGAGACAGGCTACTGACTTGAGACAGACTACTGACTTGAGACAGAGACAGACTACTGACTTGAGACAGACTACTGACTTGAGACAGAGACCGACTACTGACTTGAGACAGGCTACTGACTTGAGACAGAGACAGGCTACTGACTTGAGACAGGCTACTGACTTGAGACAGACTACTGACTTGAAACAGAGACAGACTACTGACTTGAGACAGACACAGACTACTGACTTGAGACAGAGACAGGCTACTGACTTGAAACAGAGACAGACTACTGACTTGAGACAGACACAGACTACTGACTTGAGACAGAGACAGGCTACTGACTTGAGACAGAGGCAGGCTACTGACTTAAGACAGGCTACTAACTTGGGACTTTCCATTCCATTTGTTTCTGTGACTAGCAAGCGATCTTGCAGGGTAATATCCCTTTAAGGGGACACTTTCCTTTTTTACTTTTCTTTTTTTTTTTTTAAATTAGTGTTGTTGCGAGTTGAATGAAATTTTTTCCCGTTTAGTATCTCAAGTATAAACCATCATTCCAAAGATCAAATAAACATGAACTAAGGTGGGTTCAATAAAAAGTATTGTTATTTTGTGTGCAGACAGTGGAGGTGATTTAACAACTACCAATACTGCTGCTATTAATGATAACAATCACAATGAAGAAAGCAGAATAGGAAAAGATTGTACTTGTAGGCAAAAATGCTCCCTCCCGTGCTTGTGGAAAATGTAATGCAGATCAGTTTGTTTTGACATCACTTTTTTTTTCTTTTTTTTACAGAAGTGTATTTTCTTTGATACTGTGACAACACAAACTCTGACAGAAGATTGCATGTAATGTACACACAATGTGAAATTGTCAGTCACAACAATCCAATTGTTCATTATTTTCAATCCTGATGTTTGATTGTATAAAGACAACTGTCACTGGCTTCTTGTTCTATGTGTGTGTGTGTGTGTGTGTGCGTGTGCGTGTGTGAGTTCATGTGAATATGTGTGTACGCATGTGCGTATGCGCTTGAGTGTACGTGTGTGTGTGATGTGCATGGCCTGGGTTTAAGGATCTTACAAAAATCTCATTGTCATGCAGAACCAGGGATAGACCAACTGCCATGGCACAGTGGTTAGCACCTGGGGTTACGGACTGGAAAGTTGCAGGCTCAAATCCCATAAGAATCAGGGATTTTTTTGTTTGTTTGGTCAGCTCCTAACCACATTGAATTTGCTGTAGACTATTTGAGAAAACTGGCACCACACATATGAGCTTCATCCGCTTTACAGATGTCATTTTGAGAGTGTTGCTCAAATTTTCTGAACACCATTGCATGTAGGTGTACATTCATCTCTCAGACCCATTTGACAGCAGGGTATATTGTGATAGGCTGCGTAGAGCACAGCTCTGTCATGTAGAGTCAAAGTACACGCACTTTCATAGACGCATTGTCAGTTAACAGCACTGCTGATTATCATGTTATAAAAGAAAATTGTCTCTTGAGTTGATGGGCCCTGTTGCTCTGATCTCATGGTGACCTCGGTTTCAGTTTTCTCCATACACTTTTGTGCCTGTAGTGAGTTCGTGTCAAAGCCTTGGAGGTTGGAAGTTCACAGGAGAAGGTCATTGGAGGGACATTGTGGTGGTCGCTACCGCCGGTAGGCATCTCTCACTCAGTCTGGTTCTGCGGCCGAGCTAATATTGTCGTCAGTATGGGACTCCATAGGTGGTGTCCTGCTTAGGTTAGCTCAGAACAGGTGTTGCTGAATACCATCACATGACCCAGCAGCAATGCAGGGTCCCTCTGGCTGGTGGTCCCATGGCAGCCTGACATTGATAGGCTTCCTGTAGACTTCTGACCCCTAAGATGCAACATAACAAATCTGGGTATGGTTGGGGCAGAGAGACTGGAATGAGTGGCGTGGGAACGGCAAGACAGGCATGTCATTATTTTTATTTTTTATTTATTTATTCTTTTATATCGAGGATAATGGAATAAGCACTCATGTGCTTTTTAACATCCAGTCCCTGTGTGTATGCGGTTTGGTAAATTTTGTCATCTGTTTCCACCGGCACACAATGGCCTACTCTTCCGAAAAGCGGAACAGGATTTAACGTGTGCGCAAGATGTTCTGCATGCGTTTGCACACAGGGCCTCGGTTTATAGTCTCATCTGATGGACTTTGACATTCAGTTCGATTTTTTTGGTCAAAATGGGAAGAAAGGGCGAGGCTGGGAATCGAACCCAGAACCTCACGGTTAACTTATTGGCAGGTGAACGTCTTAACCATCCTGCCACCTTCCTTCACAGAGGAAGATGCAGCAAAAAAGCCAAAAACAACAAATAAAAACTACCACACAAACAAAAAGAAACAGAAAAGAAATAAAGCAATATAAAGAGAAACACACATACACATGCATGCAAGTCACACACTCACACACTTCAACACACAACACACACATCAACACATCCACACACACACTTCAACACACAACACACACACACACACACACACACACACACACACACAAAGGCAGCATCCCTCACACACAAAAACCAAACATAAGAGAATTCCACATTCACAACTGATTTATTGTTCAGATAATTATCTACAACAGTGAAACAAACTACAGGTACTCCCAGTTACACACACACCTCCTCCTTGTACCAATGGCAGACACTGGAATTTCTGGCATGGAATGATCAAATCACAGAAGGAAAAAAGAAACTACATACTATAACACTACGTTTCTGACAGAACTCCTCTTCTGAAGACATGCTTTTTAGTGTGAAAGTAAATGAGTGATTTCACTTTTTCAAAAAACTTTACCCCACCCCCCACCCTAGATTTGACCATCTGCTTTTTTGTTTCCAAGACGAACAGGGATGGGGAGGAAAAGGAGTGAGTGGGTGGGGAGGAGGAGGAGGAGATGGAGCCATATTCTTAATCCAGGAGATCACACTATCTGACAGAAGAGACTAGTACAGGTTTGCAAACCAGCAAACAAACAAGACTGCAGTGAATAAAGGTACATATTTGGGGGGATTCAGCTGATCACACTCAAACTGGATCCTGTCTACAATAATGTGTAAATGATGTTCATCTTTAAATGAACAAACAAATAAAAAGGGGAAAGAATTGAATATTTGTTGTGCTCGACGCTGCGTGCCACAATGATGGAAGTGTTTCCCATGATCTGATAAGGAATCGTCAATGGCAAACATACATTCATTCATGATCTGAATTTTCGAAATCATAAAAAAACCCATCCAAAAACCCAAAGAGATGCAGAAGACAGATACTGAGGTTACAAGTTGCACACATGAAGAGAAAAACGCAGTCATACCCCAACATTTCTACATTCAAGCTGTTGCTCTGCTATCACAGTCTCAGATCAACACCTACAAATTTCTTCTGAACAGTGACACCGCCAGTCCTTCATGCACAAAATTCTGAACAGAAGATGAATGACTGCAGAGGGGTTTAAAGTCAGCTATGCCGGTGGCTGATCACAGCACACACTAAAAGGTGAACGGTACAGGCTTTACTACGATCAAGATTCAAAGTAAAACTTTTTTTCTATCAAATGTGTTCACCTGGCTTCTGGGAGTTCATATTATTTCAAAGTCTTAAATCTTGGGGGAGGGGGGGAAGTACCACCTCTCCCCAGCACACTCTCTTGCATTCTTTTAATGAGCAAGTTTTGACCAGAAAGACTTCAAGCGGCATTTGAATAGTTGGGAGTTTTCCATATTTTGCTATTCTTCACCTTAAAGACATTCACCACATAAAACTCCAGCCATCAAAGGGAGGTAACAAATAGTCATGCCTGTACTGTGTGCAGAGTATAAGAGCTGCGATCTTTTGCCTTCTCAGCAAGCAGGCTTTACTTGTTCGTCCTGACAGTGAACACAGAAAGCAGTACTGGGATCACCACACATTTACCACTCACCAACAGTAGTAGTATAGAGACTGATTCTTCACACCACGACAGAAAATGGATTATCAGGTGGTTAGTGAATAAAGGAATTGGGATAACACTTGAACTGATTCTGATTACATGTACTGCTAAACATTACTAAAACATGGTGATTTACTAAAAGAAGATTTTTGGGGGGTGCTAAGCATGTGATTTTGTAATTCACATTCCTGCATGACAATGGGTCAGAACTGAAAATCATTCCCACAATTTAAAAAGCCCAAATTTAGATTTGTTCTGGTTTCTAGGCATTTGTTGCATACTTCTGAAGAGCAGCGAAGAACAGATATCAACAGATCTGGAATCCAGAAGATCTAGTCTGTCAATGCTTTACTTTTAAGGCTCCACCTTTTTGACAAGAAACAGACATGCTGAAGTATCTGAATTCCTATCTGAATTACCATCAAAGGATCTCTTGACACTTAAAGTCATTACATCATGTACACATGACACACATGCCAGTGACATTACATTTCTTATGCTCAATACTGCAAAGAAAACACCCCAATCAGCTTTTTCACGAGAAGGTTCAAAATGCTAAGCTCACATTTAACTGTGGTCACTTATCAGTTTTTGCAAAACTGAAAGTATGTTGCAGTTTGAATTCAAGGTGGTGGTTTAACACCACAGACTCATCAGTGAGGATAAATCTTGGAGAAAACTTCAGTACCGTTCAACATTCATCCCATTATACTTGTGAGCTGATGTTTGTTGAACACTCCCCAAGGACCACCAAACTGCAAAGAGCTGTTTCATACCCACTCCTTTTACTGTGCAAATTACATTGATTACTTCTTGCAAAATTAGAAGACTTGTCTCTTTCTAGCAAACTTACAGCATTTCTTCACACTATTTAACTTGAAAATCATAGGTGTATACCTGAAATCAAACGCACATTGCTATAGTCTTGCTCTGAAATACATTTCTGATGTAAGAAGGTTCTCCATCAAAATTTTCTCATCAAAGTAACAAAACAAAACAAATTTACTAAAAATGCAAATACACACATGCACACAGGTGCTAGCATGCATAAGCACCCCGATATACACACACACTCTCACACACACACACTCACAACTCTCTCTCAACCATGTTGCTGATCAAATTTAGCCATGCCTTTACTTGAAAAAATTCTATTCACAAAAACCATAATCACAAGCTTCTTTCTTACTCAACGAAATTTCCTCTGAACACATTCACTTGTTCCACTGTCACCTTTGATCATACACAGAAACTACACACATATATTGAGACACACGTGACCACAGAATTCTACACAAAACACCCTTTTTATGCAAAGTTCTCACTTTCTTCCAAGTGCATCCTGTGAAAGACTACTTTTTCTGTATCCCCCCCCCCCCCCCACTATCCTGTCATTTCTCTTCCTACATGTTCCTAGGCATATTCAAACATATAAACCAACTCTACAGTGTCTAAATGACATATCACAATTTCTTTTTTATCAACTTCAACCACACTTCTGTAAACAAACAAAGAAAAGAAAGTGACACATATGCTATGTATATTTATATATATGCATAAATAATGTCTCAATACGAACATGGTCACACACACACATACACAAAAACCCCACTCATAAACAGTTACCTGAAAACCAAACCATCCAAGCAAAAAAGTAATCGAACTAACTTTTCAAACACACCCTACCAACCCCCCCCACCCCCTCCACAACGATATGCTAAAAACCTTCTCACTGGCTAGGAAACATCTCTGCTGTTGTTTTGCTTTTCTTTATATTGCCCCCCTTTCTTTCTCTCTCTCTCTCTCACTCTCTCTGCGTCTAGTCTTTCTTCAGACGCTGGCTGGTCATTCGGTAGATGATGGAGTCGCGGCCAGGGTCGATGTTCCACATGCCGTAGCCGATGACGAAGACGGCGATGGAAAGCACCACCACCATCCACAGGATGATGTTAAACATGGCCGGGAAGTCGTCCGGGTAGTCCCAGGCAAGGTTGTAGTCTTGGGTCGGCTGCGTTATCCCAGACCACACAAGGAAACCACGATTACAGTGTCGTTTATGGAGCAATGACACAGACACACACAAAATGCTGAGAATAAAATTTTAAAAAACAACAACAAACAAACACAAAAATGTTGAAAATAAACAAATCACAACAACAAAAAACAAGAACACAAATGAAAAGAGAGAGAAGAGACTAAAAACAAAAGACAAGCAACAAATTTGAAAAAGATAGAAAAACAAGGCAAGAGACTTTTTCTAAAATCAAGTTTTTGATTTTTTTGTTTTTGTTTTTTGTTGCTCCTCGGCTAGAGCTCCGAGGTTCACAAACGGTGCGAGTTTACACGACCGTTTTTGCCCACCATGAAGGTAGCCACATTCCGACTTAAAGGAATAAAAGAGAACATTTCTCAATCAGAGAATAAATCCCAATGAAAGTACACAAGTTCTGGTGATGTGCAGACCAAACGACGATCACACACATTCAACTTCACTTTTCAAATACATTAACAAGAACAGTCAACTAGTCACACTGGCATGTCTTCACAAATACCAGGCAAACTGATACAAAAATGTGTGTGTGCGCGTGCGTGCATGTGTGTGTGCATGCGTGCGTGCATGTGTGGTGTGTGTGTGTGTGCATGTATGCCTGTGTGTGATAGAATGTGCCATGCATGCACCCATGTGTTGTTTCATATTATATAATCTTTAAAAATAAAAACAAAAACAACCCAGCCAGATTCAATCTGCTTATTTCAAAAACACCAAACTCATAAAAAGAATCAAAACCAAATTTTTTTTTTAAAGAGTAAATACAACAAAAATCAAACATCTACACTGATCTATCACAATAAAACTTTTAAAAATAAAAAGAAATCTTCCAAGTGAGTAGCACAATTTACGGCAGTCAGTTTCCCCCACTTCCAGCTACTCTCAGCTGCTATTCATTCCATCCCAGCCCAGGCCAGCTGGTGCTGATTATAGCAGGAACTGGCCACACTTGAACTTCGTAAAAGAAAGGGGCGCACTAAATTTAGCACTCTTAATCATAATCAACAACAACAACAACAACAAAAACACCCTTATCCAAAACCACCTATGAATGGATCCATCATTAAAACAAGAAGAAAAAAAAAGTGAAAATATAAACCAACAACGCATGGAGGCAAAAACAAAAGAACTCATAGTCTTATAGGAGCAGGAGTGGTGGTTTAGCAGCCTTAATAGAAAATAAAAATCAATATATAAGAAAAATAAATTCAAATAAACGAACATATGGGAGCTGAGGCAAAGAACTTACAGGAGCAGGCGTGGTGGTGGCAACAGTCTGAATAAAAATCTTTTTTTTTCAATACCAACACATGGAGGCAAAGCCAAAGAACTTACAGGAGTGGGCGTGGTGGCGGCAACAGTCTGAATAAAAATTAAAAAATTAAAAATAATACCACCACACGGAGGCAAAGCACTTACAGGAGCGGGGGTGGTGGCGGGAGCAACCTGCATGAGGCTTCGTGCCTTGCGCACCAGGGTCTTGTCCGGGGCGGGGACAGCCAGCACCTCCACCACCACATTGTCTTTGTACAGCTGCTTGAAGTCTTTGGTCACCTGCAACAGCACCATCGACCCTTCAGCACACTATGGTGCTTTTGTGTTGGCGTGTGTTTTTTTTTAATGTTTGAAAAACAGAAAATAAGATGAAAATGAAAAAAAACCCACTTAAGGTGAGCAGAAACAGACCCAAAAGAAAATTTAAACATAAAAACATGATAAAATATCTCTCTCACTTGAATGCATGTGTGCATGCATGGGGGCCAGACACACACACACACACACAACAAATTTATTTCATTTTCATTTATACCACTTTAAGTCACGCAGATTTCTCTGCGTGAAATTTGGGCTGCTCTCCCCGGGGAGAGCACGTCGCCACAAGAGCAGCGCCACCCTTTTTTTTCTTCTTTTTTTCCTGTCTGCAACAGTATTTGTTTCCCTATCAGAGTGGTTTTTTTCTACATAATTTTGCCAGGGACAACTCTCTTGCCGTGGGTTCTTTTACGTACCATCTTGAAATAAAAGTTTGGCTTTGACTTTGACCATGCCACATCACACACACACATACACTCACTCAAACACCCCCACCCCCACAAAAACACATTTACACACACACACAACCACATCAAATATTTACTGACAAAAATACTTTACTCTTCCAGTTTTTCAATCTTTTTCAGAAAACTGTGACCATGTGCAGAAGATTCCATGTTATAATTGTGACACCAAATCTGTGTTCACAAATCCCTTTACCAATGGCCTGACTAGTCTAATGCAGGCCAGAGAAACGCTGTCTGATATATAAGGCCTGCATTAGGCCTGTTCTCCTGTATGGCACATAGACGTGGGTTTTCACAAAAACCGTCAAACGTTTGTTGAAGAGATGTGAAAACCGAATGCTACGCTACATGACAAAGACCAAATGGGAAGAGAGGATCACAAATAATGAACTATGGAGAATGTGCAAAGTTGATGATCTGAAGTCTGTAGCTAGTAGCAATAGACTGCGCTGGTTTGGGCACGTTCAACGGAAAGCAGACCACCACATCATAAGAAGAGCAATGAACTTCGTAGTGGATGGAAAGAGACCAAGGGGAAGACCTAGCAAGACCTGGGCTACCTGTATTGCAGATGATCTTAGAGAAAGGGGCATAAATAAGGAGGAAGCTCAAAACAGAGAGAGATGGAGAAGGCTCATCAATGTCAAACCTCTCCTGGGAGAAACATGACAAAAAAGGAAGAAGAAGAATGGCCTGCAGAACTCAACACACCAGTGAAATCCCTGGTACAATGTTGGATAGCATTTCCTCAACAAAACAAATGCCATAAAGATTTTCAGGAACTTCAATGTGCATTCCTGATCTTCTCCAGTCTAATTTCTGTAAGTCCTTTTTTTGTTTTTTGCTTTGTCTTTGGCATTTTCTTGTTAATTTTTTTATTAAAGAAGTTCCCGTTCCCCCCCCCCCCCCCCCCTCTAAACCATTTGTGTTTTTTTAATCATGGGGAGGGCACTGTTATTGTTATCATCAAACTTTTTTTTAAAGTTTATTTCATCTTTATCACCTCCATCAAAACCTAAACTGCACTGATCAATAAAATCACTCAACAGAATCTTTCTTAGACTTCCCTCCCCACCCCTTCTTCCTTTAATTCCACATTGCCCCCCCCCCCCCTTTTTTGTTTTGTTTTTTGCTTTCACAAACACTTTTTCCTTTCATTGTCAAATGCTCTGACAGCAACTACTGTCACCTGTCCATATTAGTGACAATGCACTGCACTGCTGTTAAGTGCCTCCTAACAACAAGTCAGGCCCAATTCAATTCCATTCACAGTAGGTTATTCCCATTAACTTTTTTCTGAGCTATAGAGAAACAAAAAGCAGACATATCAATAAATGAATGACCGGTGTCAAGAGGAAGAGCAAACTCAAGTACACAAAAGACAATAATGAAAATGAATTAGACGTCACAGTTATATACACTGTCAGGGTTGTTGATGCACCCTGAATGGAAGGGCAAACTACTCATGTACTTTCAGAAAGAGCTCAGGTATCCGAGGTGATAAAAGAGAGATGCAACAACAAAAGTTAGGTAAATGATAGGAGAAAATGAGCCAATAACTGAATTGCATTTAACTTCAGCATGGAAGAGAACTATTACCTTTTAAATAAACATTTCATTTCTTTCTTTCTTTTTTGTTCCCCCCATCATCCTGAACTAATACCTTTTAAATAAACATTTCATTTCTTTCTCTTTTTCGTTCCCCCCATCATCCCGACTTACGGCGTCAATGAACTGGGAGACCATGGCGTGGGCATCCTTGGTCTGCTGGGAGTGGGCACCGTGGGCCTCTGCCACAGCGGGCAGTCCGGAGATCATGAAGGAGAACAGGTCTGGAGCCTTCCCCGTCTTCTTGGCTTCCCCTTCTTTCAGCTGCAACCGTCAGCGTTTTTATAGGCAAACTGTAAGATTTATACAAGTCGGCATGCTGCTGGCTACCTTCATGGTGGGCAAAAATGGGTCGCATATGTATAAATCTCACCAATGGTGAACCTCAGAGCTCTAGCTGAGGATCAATCCCCACCCCCAAAACCCCCCTGAAATAAACATTTGATATTCATATATATTATATATGAATTACATAGAATGATATTTGTACTTGTGCTGGTGTTGTCCTCTTACCAATCTTTAACTGACATTCATATTGACAAAAGGTAAAAGAAAAAAAGACAATAATAATAATTCTCAACAAAAAACCCCCAAAAAGATGCTCAAATGAAACAAATTCATGCATGTACACATACCTACACAAATCCCCACTCTCCATAAACACACAATGAGACACACACATATATGCATAATGAAGAATTATAATGTTTTGCACACAAACACACAAACACGCACACACACAGAGACACACACACACACAGGATAGCCTGGTTGGTTAGAGCACTGTGTATAGCACTCATGATCTACTGACCCAAATTGGAATCCCATTCAAGGATTATTTTCCTCTGGAGTTAACATCAGTGCTGACTCCACTCCCCAACAAAGTTCTTCACATGAGACTATGAGGTCTCGGGTGTGAACGCACGCAGAACATCTTGCGCACACGTTAAAATCTGTTCCACTTTTCGAAAGAGCAGGCCACTGTGTGCCAATGGGAACAGATGACAAAAATGATAAAACTGTAGTACACACGGGGACTGGATGTAAAAAAGCACGAGTGCATTACATTATCGTCAAAATTTTTTAAAATTCATAAACACACACTCTCACTCTGGGAGTGAAGCACACCCAAACAACTACAGAACAAGAAAACACACACACACACACACACACACACACCACCTCAAATACACCACCACCATTACCACCACCCTCCACCCCCTCTATCCCTCCCTACCCCCTCCCCCACCCCCATCCCAGCCCATCCTTCCCCTACACAGATGTTTAACTCCCAAAACTCACAGTGTTCAAGACGTGATCCACCATCTGCAGTTCAGCCATCAAACTGAGGTCATGGGGGTGGCTACGGTTCAGTGACCCTGCGTTGACCTTGGACAGCACGGAGTCAGGGTCCAGCAGACGATCCGCCAGAGACCTCAGGGAACTGGGCAGCTTGCGGAACACCTCGTTGGGAGTGTTGATATCAAACGCCTGGAAGGGATACAGGATTTCCTTGCTTCAAAACAATAAAAAATCTGCCGAACACTACTGTGCTAAAAAGTGAAACTGACTGGTACTATGTACAGAAAATTTGGACTACATTTCTGTTTCTGTCAAATGCAGTGTTGTAAACGTATTTTGTTAATGCAAATTATATATGTTACAGTTGATTTTGTTGACTGAAATCTGCCATGCTCCGAGTGGGGTCAAAGGTGAATGAAATCTTGAATCTTGCAATCATCGGTTTTCAGTGACACCACTACTTTTTCGTAGTTTTCAAACCATCCCTATTGCGTACCTGACAGTTTATATTCATTCCACTGATCTTATTTATCGTCAAACGCTCACATAGCAATTAATTGTTGTCTATTATACGAGTGAAAATATGTTGCACTGCCATCAAAGCGCCTGACAAGTCAGACCCAGCACTTCTGGCCTCAACATGGATCATATTCATCAACGTGCAGAAATATTTCACATGCAAACCATCAAAGGTAAGTATCCCACCCTGTATCTCTCTTGCTAGAGGCTATGCACCCTCAAAACTTCCACCTTGTTCAAAATAACCTATAGCAAAAACCATGAAGATATTGGCTGCAATTCTTGATCTGTGAGATATATTCAGACATGTGCTCAAACACAGTCATACACACACACACACACACACTCATCAATCCAATCCTGTTGTTTATAGCCCCGCCAACCACAGAGCTATATCAGGGCTGTCACTTTTGTTTTATGACATAATTTCTCCTCCTCATTGACAGTTACAATCCACAAGGGCTGTCACTTCATAAAATTTTTAATCCAAACACACACACACACGTTAAAACTCATTCCGCTTTTCAGAAGAGTAGACCATTGTGTGCTGGTGGGAACGGATGACAAAATTTACAAAAATGCATACACATTAGGACTAGATGGAAAAGAAAAAAAAAAGCACACGAATGCTTATTCCATTATCCTCAAAATAAAAGAAGAAAAAAATAAAATTAAAATAAATAAACACACACACACCCCCCCACACGCACAGAGTGGTCAGCAAAAGGAGACTCACATTGGCATCGGCCATCAAGTCCAGCATGAGGGGGTCGTGCTCCAGGAAGGAGGACTGGATTCTGTTCATCACTGGACTCAGGTCCAGCAGCGGCAAGTCCTGAAGGAATACAGGTCATAGAAAAAGTTCAGGGGTGAAGCTTCAGGCCATCTTCTTGCCAAATTGTCACTCTTCAAAGATGACCAAAAGACAACAAAAAAAGATAACTTTTATCCTAAACATAGGCATACCTTCACCCATAGACAAATTTACTGTTCTTGCTATCCAACTCTTTTGCCACCATAGGTGACTTTATTTGATAGAAGAATTTTTGTTTTTATTCTAAAAAAAAAGGACCATTTTTCATACAGTAACAAGGTTTCGCACCTCAGTTGACTTGCGTGCATGATAGCAGACATATCGTCCTTCACCCCACGCCTGATTTTGAGTGGAAAAACTGACCGTGTTATTCAAACACAGACTGAATGCCAGGAAATCGGCAACAATGCTGAAAAAAAACTTGGTGCTGAAGAGAGGTCTTTAGTAAGAAACTTGGCGGCGAAAGAGTTAACATAAAAAGAGTTCTACACCTTCACCCTGAGAAAAATGTACTGTTCTTGCTATTCTACACAAAGGTTCTAACAAGTAAAACAAAAATTCAGACTTGTCCTAGACCTTTATTGCATCCTTTTATATATTTTGCAAACCCATGCCTCAAAACAAAAGTATCCAAATCTGTGCTATCAGAACAGTTTTTAAACATCATTAAACAGAAATGTGGAGATGGCAGGGGGTGGGAGTGAAGGAGGAGAGGGGGGGGGGGGAGGAGAGAGAGAGAGAGAGAGAGAGAGAGAGAGAGAGAGAGAGAGAGAGAGAGAGAGAGAGAGAGAGAGAGAGAGAGAAACTCGAAAGATTTATTCACAAAAAGGCCATTGGCCCATACATGAAGGGGGGGTGGGGGGTTGCCGAACTGTTTAGTATTTTAGTGACAAAAATAAGGAAGCACAAAAAAAACCAAAATGTTATTGTATACCCACAACCACAATAAAAATCAGCTACAAAAAGAAATCACTTAAGAAGCCAAGATATCTTATTCTAAAGGATTTACACAAATATACAGCAATGCTACGCACAATCTCAGGGTGACTAGATGCCATGAGTAAACAGAATCTAAATAAATAGGCTGTTTACTATACTTTAAAAAAAAGGTAAAGGAGTCCCATAACCTATAAGGTCGTAGGGGAGCGAGGCGTCAGAGACCTCACTTCTCTAGGGCCAGCATATTGAGGGCGGCGCCCATCTCCTCTCCCTCGCTGCTTTACCTTCCCTGACCCTAAAGAGGGCAGGTACCCATTTACAGCTGGGTGAACTGGGGAAACTGTACTGAAGCCAAGGCGCGCAAATGGTCACCCATCCAACTGGTAACCACGCTCGACGCTGCTTAATTTGGCTGGGGGAAAGCGAGTGCTCCGACCACTGAGCTATCCCGTCCCCCTACTATACTTTACCGGAATGTAATTCTGCCTAACATCTTCTAATACTGGACAGCAAAGCACAAAATGGGCTTCATCTTCCACTGTTTGCTTACATAATGGGCATAGCAACTTGAGTCAGAGAGAGAGAGAGAGAGAGGGGGGGTGGGGTTATCAAAGAACATATAATACAGGGGGTTGATTTCAGACAGAAAGATGGGTACAGAGGGTTAAAACTTTACCCAATTATCAGGAACAGTTTTAAGTCATCCTCACACAAGTTAAGTCTCGTATAGATCTCTCAACTGTCTTCAGATACAAAGAGACATTACATGAAAAGGGGTAGTGTGTGACTGCACATAATGATTGACTGGCTGATCTACTTAGCCAAATACTGGGACAGCAACTATTGTTGTGCTGTCATATGGGCAGAAATGCGTTGTGCTGTTATTAAGTGCCTGTCCCAGCGCAGCCAGCTTTGGCATGAGAGAGAAGTGTTATCTTTAAAACCTTTCTAGATAAAAAGGCAGGAGAACGGACCAAGAAGGCAGAAAATAGACAAGAAGGAGGCGACAGGATGAAAAGGAACAAGGCAGAAACAAATAAAGGGACAGAAAGGAGAGTATTTCTAGCACAGAATTTTCCAGAATGTGGGAATGCTGTTTATACTGACAGGTCCCCGGCATCCCCATCTGGGTACTGGCAGACCTCAACTGCCTGAGGTTTGACCTTAAAGTAATTCATCTATCAACATGGCTGACACTGACGACTTGGTATTCTACCACAGCGATCCATAAACCATGTGCTTTTTCCTACCAATAATATTCTAAAAGTATTTTTTCCCACAGCGATTTGATCAGAGCATTTGACACATGCATACATCTGCTATCCGGCTCATGAACAGCAATGACATCCAAGGTCAGATCTTTGGCACAGCACACGGACTGATGATACTTACAGCATTTACAGGGAAAGCAGCCACATGTTGTGGTGTGACATCCAGATTGGAGGCTTTGGCCGTCACCACAGTCAGCAGCACATTGGCTTTGGGTCGTTTGAACAGGGACCCTGACTTCAGGCCAGTCCAGGCTGCTTTCTGCAATGGGAAACATTCCAATCAATTGTCCGTCCACAGCTCCAAACTATGCCATTCATGCTGCTGTTGGATATGGAAAATGTTACAGAACTTTTAGTCTATAGTCCTATAATACAGGTTGTCTACGCTTTCTGACATCAAAGTCATTGAACCTTAATTCAACTATAGTCCTTAGTAGCTGGTAATGCGGTTAGCCATCCATGCTACTCTCTGGAATGGAAAACGTCACACAACAATGTTCACATATCAATATTAATCCTTTCCTAAGTGATGTCCAAAGTCCTGGATACAGAAAACATCAAATATCAAATCAACCTCAGTTCACAGTTAAATGTTTTAAAGAACTAACTGCTAACGGTGATTTCAGTTTCTGACAATGAAAAACAATAATAATAATAATAACAATAATGTATGGTATTTATATAGCACTGAATCTTGTAAAGCAAACAAATCGAAGCGCTTAACAACACTTCACACATAAACTTTATGCAAGTCCATTGCAGTGCAGATGTACCATCCATGCTTTGTAACAATGTCACATGTCAATCTTCACAGTTTATTTACCATCCATATTTTCTTATCTTAAAAAAATCAAAATAAGTTCTGCAAGAGTGTTCTTTTCTTTTCTTCTTCAAAATAAACTGGAATCAACAAGGAGATTGGTCTTTGTTGCAAATGTGTTCTTTTATTTTTTTTAGGTGACAGCCTTTTAAACACAAGTTACATACATTGTTCTTAACCAGTACAGTATGTTCACTAACACTAGTAACAGCTAAACATCAATCCATGACTTCACAAGATCACTCACAAAGGTAACCATAACACTCGTGTGCACATAGCGCACACACTTAATATTGCAGTCAGCAAAGAGTCATAAACTTACAACAAAAAGATACAATACACACACACACACACACACAGAAAGACACATACACAGACAGAGAGACACACAGACACAAACTTATTGTTTACAAATGTGGGTGGTTTGTTTTTTTCTTGTAATGTTTGTTTAGTTGTTTGGTTGGTTGGTTGACTGATCTTTGGATGGTTTGGTGGATTGTTTGGGTGTTTTTTTATAGGGGCTATTTTTAAACGGGGGGAGGGGGGGTTCTTTTTTGTTTATCTTCCTACTATTTTTGTCAATTATACCTACACAAAAACACACTATTATAAGTACTTGACATTAAATAATAATAATAATAATAATGTATGGAATTTATATAGCGCTGAATCTTGTAAAGCAACAAATCAAAGCGCTCAGATTTTATTTCATACCACTTTAAGTTGAAATTCGGGCTGCTCTCCCCGGGGAGAGCGGGAGAACGCGTCGCCACTTAGCGCTGCGCCACCCTTTCACCCTTTTTTTTTTTTTTTTTTTTTTCCTGCAGCTGTATTTGTTTCCCTATCAGAGTGGCTTTTTTCTAAGAATTTTGCCAGGGACAACTCTCTTGTTGCCGTGGGTTTTTTTACGTGCGCTAAATAATTACGTGTAACACACGGGACCTCGGTTTATCGTCTCATCCGAAAGACTAGCGCCCAGACCACCACTCATGGTCTAATGGATGGGGGAAAAATTTCCGGTCCAAACGGGGTACAAACCGCCGCACACTTCAGACCCGGACTTTTCGCTTTCTAGACAGGCGCGTTACCTCTAGACCACCGATCCACCCAAAATGATACACAACACAACACACACACACACCTATCACTCCCACAAGGTACACCCCTGGCTCTTTTTTCCACAATTCTACACACACACACACCCATCTACATACCAACACATAAACACCCCCACACACACATAACCCACCCCCCCACACACACCCACACACATCCACCTACCAACACACAAACACCCACACACACATACCCCCACCCCTCCCTTCACCCCCATCCCCCACACACATACACCTACACCCACACCCTCATTCACTCACCCCCACCCCCACCCCTTCCCAGACACACTCACACACATCTACACAACATACAGGAGAGTCTGATAGGCCCAGAGTGTCCGTAATGACATTGGGCATGTCACTGGCTGACAGTGGCTTGGACTGTTCTTGCACAGAAACGTAGGAAGGAGCATGAGTCAGGATCAGCTTCTGTCCCAGACAGGGACTTGCCAGGCCTGCAACACAAGTCAAATAAAAAGTGCTTGATTTTTTTTTAAGGTTTATATTCATACTGGTCTCTTTTGTGCACAGTCTTAGAACTTTGCAAAAATATGTCAGTTATTACACTGTGAAGATTGTATAATATGTATGTACATCCCCCCCCCCCCCCCCCAAAAAAAAAAGCAACCCCAAACTGACCCCCCCCCCCCCTCTCTCTCTCTATGTCATCTATTTGGAGTAACTTGTATGCATGCATGTGTAGTAAGTCTGATTCTCTGTTACTAGTTTTAGTCTATACTTCTAATGTCGTAATGTTGAGACAGGCGTCTGATTTCAGATTTTCAAAAAAATAATTCTGAATTTGGAACAAAATTTTAGAGACTGTCACTCACTGACTCAGTATCAGTTTCACTAGTGTCAGTATAGTGTATACATGGAGTGACATACAATGATACATCATAGCACTGTTGTTGTTTTTTACTACAACAATTAAAAAGTGTTAAACTATAAGGGCTACCAGTAACACTTCGCTCTTTTGTGATCTTTAGTTCACACATTGTGTGCATGCACACACACACACACACACCACTACCACTCAAAACACATACACACACCACACCACACACACACTAGAAGTCTAAAGACTTTTCTTTAGCAGCAAATGTGTGTGTTTTTTTGTGGGGGAGAGACCTGTTTACATGAATCAAATATTAAATTAATACTGCAACATCTCCTGAATCAGGGTGATTTTTCTAGAAGGTCAAGAATGGCTCTGAAACCATTTGATTGCCTGAAAAGTCCTTCAGTTAAGGATATCATTCAACATTGTATGCATGCTTAACATTACAAACACTTTATAACCTGTAAATAGTGTAATAGACACAAATCCATCTCCTTTTTTTTTGGACTGTTAAGTGTAATAAAAACTAATAATATAATATGGAACACTGGTTGTCAGGGGGAAAAAACCATTCTCATAAAGAAACTAATCATGTAGGCAGGAAAAGAAAAACAGGCAGAGTGTATGTATACACATATATTATGCACTACATGTAATGATGTATCCTCTGTGTGTGTGTGTGTGTGTGTGTGTGTGTGTGTGTGTGT
>CM054155.1:13998813-14016313 GCA_028751875.1 Rapana venosa
TCTCTCTCTCTCTCTCTCTCTCTCTCAATCTCTCCTCATCTCTCTCTCTCTCTCTCTCTCTCCTCTCTCTCTCTCTCTCTCTCTCTCTCTCTCTCTCTCTCTTTCTTCTTCTTCTTCTTCTTCTTCTTCTTCAGTGGACACTGAATGCATACAATCCTCCAATGGTACCATGGTAAAAGGTAAAAATGTTAAATGTACAGAGACGTCATAAGTTATTGCAGAAAGGTCTTATAAAGTCATAGTCAACATGACGACCAAAAACAGCTCATCATGATGGAGTTATTTAAACATTAGTGTCTTACATAGTGATCTATTTTTTCTGTACACCAATCACGTGTTTTGATTTGTATAAGTTCTATTATTTTTCTTGTACTCTTTTATTTTCATTCTCTTTTCTACCACATTGAAAGCAGAAAATCCTGTATTTGAATTGTTGTTATTTCCAGCTCCTCTGATGGGCCGTACAGTTTGATTTGCAGGGTTATCTCTGTAGGCAAGAATGAAATCATCAATATTGCAAACAGACAAACAAACGCACAAAGAAAACAGAAAAAGATCTATACCACGAACAGAGAAAAAAGGGCCCCCTCCTCGACAAACACACACACACACACACACAAACACACACACACACACACACAAACACACACACACACACACACACACACACACACACACACGCACGCACGCACACACACACACACACACACACACACACACACACACACACACATCTAACATCCTTGTAAGCTTACTGAATTCGCACGGTGACATTAATAATAATAATAATATATGGAATTTATGTAGCGCTGAATCTTGTAAAAAAAAAAAATCGAAGCGCTTGCACTCAATCATTTACAGGCATGCAACTCTCCTTAAACATAATGAACAACAGATTTCAAAACCATGCGCGCGCACGTATGCTCGCATGCACGCACACACACGCACGCACACACACACACACACACACACACACACACACACGCACGCACGAACGCACGCACGCACGCACGCGCACACACACACACACACACACACTAACACACTCGGAACAACACTTAGAAGGTGAAGGATGCTGTTGAAAATTAGGGACAGATATTCGGGGGGAAAGTCTCAGGTAGGAAATAAGTGTGTTTTGAGGCTGGATTTGAAGGTATCAAGTGAAGGCTTTTGGCGAAGTGAAAGAGGGAGGTCATTCCAGGTGGATGGACCAGAAACAGAGAAGGAGCGACGGCCAACAGTGGTTTGTTTGAATCTGGGTGTTCGAAAGCACAAAGTATCTGCGGCTGAACGAAGGGAACGGGATGAAGTGTACAGGTGAAGACAGTTACAGAGATAAGAGGGTGCAGATTTGTGGAGACATTTGAAACAGAGGGTATTGATTTTATACTCCAGTCTTTGTGAGACAGGCAGCCAGTGAAGAGATCGCAGAAGAGGAGTGATGTGTTCAGATTTTTTCTTTCTTAGGACCAGTCGAGCTGCAGAGTTTTGTATGCGTTGAAGAGAGTGGATAGATTTCATTTATTTCATTTCATTTATATTTCATTTATACCACTTTAAGTCACGAGATTTCTCTGCGTGAAATTCGGGCTGCTCTCCCCGGGGAGAGCGCGTCGCCACAAGAGCAGCGCCACCCTTTTTTTTCTTTCTTTTTTTTGGTTTGCAACTGTATTTGTTTCCCTATCAGAGTGGCTTTTTTCTAAGAATTTTGCCAGGGACAACTCTCTTGTTGCCGTGGGTTCTTTTACGTGCGCTGAATAATTTTGTGTAACACACGGGACCTCGGTTTATCGTCTCATCCGAAAGACTAGCGCCCAGACCACCACTCATGGTCTAATGGATGGGGAAAAAGTTTCGGGCCCAAACGGGATTTGAACCACCGCACACTTCCGACCCGGACTTTTCGCATTCTAGACAGGCGCGTAACCTCTAGACCACCGATCCACATGGTTTGTTTTCTAAAGATGATGCTGGTAGGCCAGCCAAAAGAGAATTACAGTAGTCTAAACGTGAAAGAATGAGAGATGTGACAAGCTTGGAAGTTGCATCAGTGGACAGATACTTGCGAATCGCGCTTATGCGCCGTAATTGATAGTAGCAAGACTGGCAGGTCTGGGTGATGAATTTTTTCATAGAGAGTGTGTTGTCAAGAACTACTCCTAAATACTTCACAGAGTTGGACACTCACAATAATTCAGATCACTTAAAAACATACACAGATGGATGAAAACCAGCAAGTAGGTGCAGCTATCGTAAAAACATCCCCTAACATTGAGAAAGACATATCATATAAGTAGGTGTGTTTCTATCTTTACTGCAGAGCTCTGTGCAATATTGATGGCTCTCAATTACTTTGTTTCATTCCCTCATACAACTTTGAAAGCTGTACTATGCAGTTGACTCTGAATCTGTATTGTGCGCATGAAATTCCTCAAATCGAAATGCTCGACTAGAAATGATCACTGAAATCAAACACACTGTTCATCTAATGTCCCTGAAAGGTTCTGGTGTTACCTTTTTGTTGGGTTCCTTCTCATTGTGGGATTCTTGCTAATGAATGGGTCGATAGAGCTGCGCGACGAGGAGCACGCAATGTTGAAAGATCACTTTTAGTCAATATTCCTTTAGATTTGTCCTTCGTAAGCTTTTAAATATTTTTTTTAAAGAATAGGACCATTAAAGAAAGTAAATGCTGGACTGTGTAAGAATGAGAACATGAGTACGTCCCATTCTTGGAAGTATTTTGAATTCCGGGAATTTGTAATTGATAAACAATGATCTGTGTATCTCTTGGGAAAGAAAAACTTTCAAAATTCAATGTTTAAAGTTTAAAATATACAGAACTTGACAATACTGATTTGATTCAATCTGGTGATGGTTTCAAACTAGTCTTATTCAATAGATTGCTCTTTAAACTTTCTGGAGTTTCTTGTTTAGCAAGAGAATCCAGTATCCTTTTCCATAGCATTGGGGGATAGGTGCATTGGTTATAATTGGAAAAGTCCTTCGGATGAGACTAGAAACTGAGGCCCCGTGTGCAAACACACGCAGAACATCTTGCGCACACGTTAAAACCCGTTCATCTTATCGAAAGAGTAGGCCATTGTGGGCCAGTGGAAACGGATGATCAAATTTTATGAAACTGCATACACACGGGGACTGGATGTAAAAAAAACCCATTCCACTATCCTCGAAATAAAAAAATAAAGAGAAGAAGAAAAGACACCATGATAAATAATCGATACCCATTGTTTTGTCAGTGGTGAGAAGGGGCGCGCTGTTTTCCTGCCAAAGTGTTGCAGGGCTGCTATCAGAATAAACATGTTTTGTAAAGAACAACCACCTGTGGCTATTAGCATTGTGGAGAAAACTGGAGGTTTTATCACGCTCTACCCACAATGCAGTAACGTTCTGCTTTTAGTGCAGCTCACGGCTGAAGTGCTGCAGTGTTGGTTGGTTTCCTCTGTATGTATGTCAACCTAGGTATTTGTTTGGGGTTGTTGGTTTGTTTGTTTTTTTTACCTCCCCTCTGCGTCTATCTATGTGCTCTTATTTCTCGGATAAAAAGAAACAGGTTTTTTTGTTTTATTTATTTATTTATTATTTTATATCGAGGATAATAGAATAAGCACTCATGTGCTTTTTTTTTTACATCCAGTCCCCGTGTGTATGCGTTTAGGCAAGGAAGCAAGCGAGTAAGCAAACGAACAAGCAATTTGATAAGTGGATAGTTGCATAAAGAACTATAATGATTTTAAAAAGAAACGGACGTAAAAACGCTTTGACCGATTTATTGTCATTGCCCAATGCAGCCTTTTGACAAAGGGAGTTACACGCGACTTTCTTCTGTAAATACAAATAAATACAAGAAAAAATTATATGATGTATTGAACGTAATGGGGAAAAAAAGAGATTTTTATAAATGGATACGACTTAAAGCTCTGGCGTAAACCCAGTAACAAACTGAATACAAAGTCATGTCAATGATAACTAACAGGGAATGATAAACAAGAACTAAAATAATAGCAAGAACATTTTATAATGCTATATTAGACTATCCAATAAAGTTGTATGTGAAATTTTCAATAAGTATTCTTGCTGGAGACTACAGTATATAAATTTGTCTTTAGTCCTGTCACAAAGACGGGATAGCTCAGTGGTCGGAGTACTTGCTTTCCCCCAGCCAAGTTAAGCAGCGTCGAGCGTGGTTACCAGTTGGATGGGTGACCGTTTACGCGCCTTGGCTTCACTACAGTTCCCCCAGTTCACCCAGCTGTAAATGGGTACCTGCCCTCTTTAGGGTCAGGGAAGGTAAAGCAGCGAGGGAGAGGAGATGGGCGCCGCCCTCAATATGCTGGCCCTAGAGAAGTGAGGTCTCTGACGCTTCGCTCCCCTACGACCTTATAGGTTATGGGAGTCCTTTACCTTTACCCTTTACCTGTCACAAAATGTTAAACTAATTGGTGTTCAGCTGTGATTGTCGGTAGTTTCTGTGCTTCAGCAATACACTTTGCAACAGATTTGATCACAATGTCATCGTCAGACGATGAGACAGAAAAAATAGCTTGCCTTCCGAAAGCTTCTTAATTCAAAAGACTACAGTTTTCATGTATGGAAACATATGCTTGACACTGAAACAGGAAATGTTCTTCATCATCAAGAATATGACCACACATAGGGCATGGGAACTGTGTGGACGTCTCAGGTTGAAACCATCTGTTGTTTGCATTTAAACCAAGTGTTCTTCATTGAAATCTTGCATAATGTAGCCAGTGCCATTTGTCAGTGACTATTCGAAGATATTTTTTTGCTTGAAATGCACACTTAACCCCCTCTCCACCCCCCCCCCCCCCAAAAAAAAAAAAAAAAAAAAATTAACACCAGAGGTATTTATCTTTACTTTCCATATGTGATTGCCAATTTTGTTTTAATGAACAAGTGAGTGTCTTTAAACTCCCAAATGAAGTGATGTTCATTACCTACTTCCCGAGACAACCACACGATTCCAAAACCATGTTCTGACAAAACCTTTTAAACTTGATATGCCCAATTCTTCTTATCCAACTCCATTTGTATAATCATCATGTCATAGGATTGCCTATATAAACGTGACTGTGGAAGTTTCAGTAGTTTTAGCCAGTACTTGATACACTTAACAGACGTTCTGATGTGTAAAGGCAATCTTCCCGTTTCTCCATATAGTACAGTATTTGGCAGTATTTTAAGAGATAGATAGATAGACAGACAGACAGACAGACAGACAGACAGACAGACAGACAGATAGATAGATAGATAGATAGAGAGATGAGAGAGAGAGAGAGAGAGAGAGGAGAGAGAGAGAGAGAGAGAGAGAGAGAGAGAGAGAGGAGGAGAGAGAGAGAGAGAGAGAGAGGAGAGAGAGAGGAGAGAGAGAGAGAGAGAGAGAGAGAGAGAGAGAGAGAGAGAGAGAGAGAGAGAGAGAGAGAGAGAGAGAGAGAGTCCTCCATGTCAGTTAGAATTGACTGCTCATCAGGACTATTTTTAAAAAACTGTTTCTGGAGTGATTGTTTAAACAATTATTTTTGAATAATACAATCACATTTTGGGGGACCCAGAACAGTCCAAAACCTTGTCCAGTTGCTTGTCTCTTCCCCAACAGTGGACAACATCCCTGGTGAATTAATTAAGCACTCCACGAAGACGGAATGCGGCCATATAAATCGGGGGAGGGGGGGGGGGGTGAGTGAGTCGCATACGCATAAATTACACCATTTGTGAGGCTCGGAGCTCTAGCCGAGGAACGAAAAAAATCAAGCACAAAACTGAAGAGACTTTAGATATATTGACAACACTCTGTCCAGAAAAAAACCCCACACAAATATAATATTATTATGGCATCATTGTGGATGCAATCTCTCATGATCCAACTTTAAAAAAAAAGTAATCTACAACAGTACTCAAAACTACCAAACTAGTAGTTTATAAGCCACTCAAGCAAAATCATGCTGAGAATCATTCGAATAACCTACTTTTTAAAAAACAAAACAAAACATACCGAAGAAGTGCTAACAGAAGAACAAGCTTGTTTTAGACCTGGAGGGAGCACTACTATACAGACTTGTAACTGTAGGCTTATCATCGAGAAATATTTTCAACGCCAGACAGTTCTATGTTTTTACTACTTCATTGACTTGAAAAAAGCGTTTGACAGAATGTGGCATGACGGACTGTGGCAAACTCTGAAGAGGTTTCAACATTGAGCAGGGATAAGTACACATCATTCATGTTCTCTATGACAGTGCCAAGGTTGCAGTCCTTATGAAAAGCCAGGTAGGAGCATTCTTTCGAGAGCTACGGCAGGAGTTAGACAGGGTGGCATACTTTCGCGTACTTTATTCAACATCTTTCTTGAGAATATCATACAAAGAAACTCTCCTTGAATACCATACTACAGTAACTCTTGGTAGCCTGTCTCTTTTCAATCTAAGATTTGCTGATGACGTTGATCTCCCTGGGGGCAGTAACGAAGAACTACAAGAACTTAGGCTACAAGCAAGTCAGATGAACGAGCTAACGCTTATGGTATGGACATCAGTGCAAGATAAGATCAAGGTCATGGCAATGTGCACCTGTGACATTAAGTCAACATTGTCCTGAATGGTCAACAATGGTCAAGATGCTCTTCCCATTTCACACAGTCAGACAGCCTCAATGTCACCACAGAGCTTGTCAGAAAAGAAGACAGCCTCAACGTCACTATGCACACGGCTTGTCACAAATGAAGACAGCCTCAACGTTACTATGCACACAGCTTGTCAGAAAATTAATAAAGACAGTCTCAGTCACTATGCACAGAGCTTGTCAGAAATGAAGACAGCCTCAACGTCACTATGTACACGGCTTGTCAGAAATAAAGACAGCCTCAACGTCACTATGCACAGAGCTTGTCAGAAATTAAGACAACATCAACGTCATTATGCACAGAGCTTGTCAGAAACGAAAACCGCCTGAACATAACTATGCACAGAACTTGTAGAAATGAAGACAGCCTCAATATAACTATGCCGCAGCTTGTCAGAAACGAAGACAGCCTCAATATAAGTATGCACACAGCTTGTCAGAAATGAGGATAGCCTCAATATAACTATGCACGCAGCTTGTCAGAAATGAAGACAGCCTTAACCCCATTATGCACGGAGCTTGTCAGAAATGAAGACAGCCTTAACCCCATTGTGCATAGAACTTGTCAGAAATGAAGACAATCTTAACGCCATTATGCACAGAGCTTGTCAGAAATGAAGACAGTCTGAACGTCATTATGCATAGAGCTTGTCAGAAATAAAGACAGTCTTAACGTCACTATGCACAGAGCTTGTCAGAAACGAAAACCGCCTGAATATAATTATGCACAGAACTTGTAGAAATGAAGACAGCCTCAATATAACTATGCACACAGCTTGTCAGAAATGAGGATAGCCTCAATATAACTATGCACGCAGCTTGTCAGAAAATTAATAAAGACAGTCTTAGTCCCTATGCACACAGCTTGTCAGAAAAGAAGACAGCCTCAACGTCACTATGCACACGGCTTGTCAGAAATAAAGACAGCCTCAATATAACTATGCACACAGCTTGTCAGAAAATTAATAAAGACAGTCTTAGTCCCTATGCACAGAGCTTGTCAGAAAAGAAGACAGCCTCAACGTCACTATGCACACGGCTTGTCAGAAATGAAGACAGCCTCAACGTCACTATGCACACGGCTTGTCAGAAATGACGAAAAAGTCGTACTGTAGCATTCCAAAGCATAACGACGTGTCAGTTAATGTATATCGTGACACTTTGATGACGTCAGTAACTGGCGAAACCTTGACCTGGGCTATTTCTCTGTTATTTACTCTTTCTCTCTTCTTCTCTATTTCCTTCCTCTCCACCTGCAAAGACCACCTTCCCCCCCCAACCCCCAACCCCCTCTTCTTCCCTGTCTCTTCCTGTCTTTCTTTGTCAGTCAGTCAGTCTGTCCGTCTGTCTGTCCCCTTTATTTTTCTGCATCTGTGTCTTCTCTTGTCCTGCCTTCTTTGTGTTCTGTCTGTCTGTCTGTGTCTGTCTCTTCTGTCTGTCTGCTCTTCTTTTTTCTCTTCTCTTCTGTCTGTTCTGTCTTCTGTCTTCTCTCTCTCTCTCTCTCTCTCTCTCTCTTCAACACCTTGTTTAACCTACCTCACTTTCCTTCCCTAAAAGAGGTGGGGGCGGGGGGGGGGGGGGGGGGGGGGGGGTGTTGTAGGTTGTTTTTTTCTTTGGAGGAGGAGGGGGAGACGGGTGGAGGTTAGCGTATTTGACACAGTCTTTTTCAAGCAGTGACCGGCCAGGTGTTAAGAAAGCCCTCCCAAGTCGATACTACCTTCCTTCAGAAACAGCCTGCTACATGGCACGATCCCAACAGCTGTGTAAGTAACACGTCTCCGTCACGTGCAACCTCGGCCATTCCATTCCCCCATCAGCCCCTTTAAAAAAAAGGAAACGGTATATATATATATAGAATTACTGAGACTCTGTGGCCAGCAGATGCAGACGAGACCAGGGAGCTCTGAATCAACGACCTGCTGCTGCAGTTCTTGAGAGCCATCCATACCCATCCACCCATCCACCCCGATTTTCTGCAACCATGCTGTTTCCAGCTTCTTGTCTTGCTGCTGCTACTGCTGTGCTATGTCTGAACCTGGTGGTAAGAGTCAGTCCAAGTCAAGTCAAATTGTTATTTCCAGATGGTACATTGAATACATTGGTACGTTGGGGACGGGATAGCTCAGTGGTCGGAGCACTCGCTTTCCCAGCCAAGTTAAGCAGCGTCGAGCGTGGTTACCGGTTGGATGGGTGACGGTTTGCGCGCCTTGGCTTCAGTACAAGTTCCCCCAGTTCCCCCCAGCTGTAAATGGGTACCTGCCCTCTTTAGGGTCAGGGAAGGTAAAGCAGCGAGGGAGAGGAGATGGGCGCCGCCCTCAATATGCTGGCCCTAGAGAAGTGAGGTCTCTGACGCCTCGCTCCCCTACGACCTTATAGGTTATGGGACTCCTTTACCTTTTTTTTTTACATTGAATAAGCAATGCATTTGCTTTTTTTCCATCAAGCCATCTGTCTAAGAACAAAGTTCTTAATGATTATACTGAAATACTACATTATTGCAGTAATGATGTGTGTGGGTTAGCATGAGGGTCTTTGCTTGCTTTGTTTTGTAGCAGTAGTAGTAGTAGTAGTAGTAGTAGTAGTAGTAGTAGGTAGAGAGATGGGTAAACCTTAGTCATTTCATTTCCATTTACACCACTTTAAGTCATGGCAGATTTCTCTGCGTGAATTTCGGGCTGCTCTTCCCGGGGAGGGGAGAGCGCGTCGCCACAAGAGCAGCGTCACCCGTTATTTTTCTTTCTTTTCCTGTCTGCAACTGTAGTTGTTTCCCTATCAGAGTGGTTTTCTTTCTACAGAATTCTGCCAGGGACAACTCTCTTGTTGCCATGGGTTCTTTTACGTGCGCTAAGAAATTTTGTGTAACACGCGGGACCTCAATTTGTCGTCTCATCCGAAAGACTAGCACCCAGACCACCACTCATGGCCTAATGGATGGGGGATGAGTTTGGGGCCCAAACAGGAATCAAACCACCGCACACTTCCAACCCGGACTTTTCGCTTTTTAGGCAGACGCGTTACCTCTAGACCACCGATCCACAGTCAATACGACTCTTGTGAGCTCCCTGTGTGTAGGCACAGGAAGGTGGTGGTGGGGGGGGGGGGGGGGGGGGGGATCAGATAACGTGTAGAGCAAACAGCATGTCTCAGGAGAAAGGAGTAAAAGGAGACCCCATGTATACGGCAAAGAGAAATTCTATTGCATGCAATTAGATTACAGAGTCAGAAAAAAAGGTGCAGGTGTTCCCATAATCTACGCGGTCGTTGGGGAGCGAGATGTCAGAGACTTCAGCTTCTCCAGGGCCAGCGTATTGAGGTCAGCGCCCATCTCTTCTCCCTCGCTGCTTTACCTTCCCTGACCCTAAAGAGGGTAGGTACCCATTTACAGCTGGGTGAACTGGGGGACTGCACTGAAGCCAAGGCGCGCAAACGGTCACCCATCCGCTTGGTAATCACGCTCAATGCTGCTTAACCTTAGCTTGGGGCGAGTGAGTGCTCTGACCACTGAGCTATCCCGCCCCTTCAGTAGGAGGTAGAGGGATCGGTTAACCTTAGTCATTACAGTTCTTGTTAAGCCCTCTGTGTACAACAGATTTGTCTGAATGAAGGAATGATGCCATTATCATAAGAACGTGAATGGTTCAATAGTTGTGATAAAAGATGTAATTATGTAAGTGATTGAAAGTGGCTTTCATCATTTTATCAGAAAGACACATTGTGCTATGCACCAGTATACACCTCAAACAAAAAGCTTACGCCTGAAATCAACATCTATGACAGTCCTGTACAGCTGCATACGTGTATAAATATATGCCAGAATGTGTTGCTGGGATTTTTTGGGGGGTTCATTCCTCAGCTAGAGTTCCGAGGTTCACCAATGGTGAGATGTTGTGTATACGACCGTTCTTGCCCATCATGAAGGTAGCTGCATTCCGACTTAGAGTATGTATGCTAGGTGTGTTCGTGTTTCGGTAACCTGCCGAACACTGAGAGGACTTACGGGATCTTTAACGCGCTATCTTACCCTCTGCATGTGTATATACATGAAAGGAATTAAGGACCTGGCAGATCTGTACTTGAAGCTGACCTGGGAGATCGTAAAATAAAATCATTACTCTTAATTCACCAGACGCCTCCAGGATTCAAACCCACGAGTTCATGGACCCATAGGATTGAAGTCAATGGCCTTAACCACTCGGCTATAGCGTCTGTAATTGTTGGGAATGGAAAGATTTCTAGATGGCTCTGTAACAAAGAGTGTCAATAAAAACTGTATTCTAAAACTCTGACCACTGGTTGCAGAGTGCCTCAGCCTGTCCTTCATGAATGTGACTGTAGAATACAAATCAACTTACACTGAAGAGCTAGAAAACACAATTGGACCACTAGCAACTGTTGTTTGTGTTACAGAGTGGCTTTTTCGACCATGCGCTACGAAGAATGCAATCTGAGTATTCCCCGTTACATCAGAGGGATAGGTCCAACACATTCGACGATGTGATCTCCCGTAAGTCTGCTTATGGAACAACATTGTCATCAAAGCATTAAGAGATAAAGAGATGTTCCTATAACTTATGCGAACGTTAAGGAACGAGATGTCAGAGACCTCAGCTTCTCAAGGGGCCAGCATATTGAAGGCGACACTCATCTTCACTCCCTCGCTGCTTTACCTTCCCTGACCCTAAAGAAGGCAGGTACCCATTTACAGCTGGGTGAACTGGGGGGATTGTACTAAAACCAAAGCGCGCAAAAGGTCACCCATCCATTATTTTGGTTACCACGCTTGATGCTGCTTAACCTTAACTGGGGGAAAGCGAGTGCTCTGACCACTGAGCTATCCCGTCCCAAACAAGGACAGTGCAGCATCTACCTTTGCTTTCCTTTTTTTATGGCTGGTTAACCTTCAGCTGGCTCCAAGCGTTCTAGTTTGGTTGCCCACAAGCTTGCGCATACACTTGCCAATATGCCTAAAGGTCTACTCTCCTAGAGTTTTGGATGCTCTGATAATTGGTTGGTTTTAAGTTAAGTCAAGTCAAATCAAGTCAAAACGATCTTTATTGAGGGTAAAAGATTAAGTTTACACAACTTTTTTATTTTCATCCTTCCCTCACAAAAAAATAAAATCAAGAAAATTGAAATAACAGTATGCGCAATAAAAGAATGTACTAAAATACTTTATAAGCTAAATTGGAGTCTGATACTTTGAAATATGATTTTTAGGTGTTTGAAGAAACCAACACTGCCAAAAACCCCATGACAATTGCTAAAAAAAAATTTTTAAAGTCACTGCCTGCTCCATCCACAGGCAAAAACTCTCCTGGCGACTTAGTGTAGCTTTTTATGTAGGGTCATTTTGACTGATAAGCTTGCTTACTTCAGTCTTAATCACTTAGTTCCTTATGCAGTTCTTTCTATTTGTTTGTTTGTTTAGTTTTAAATCGTCTTCAGTTAGTCTTTTAAGTGTTGTTTTTTTATGTGGTTGCTTTACTCAGCTACTTGTGTAACTCATCTTCAGGTCAGGTGTTTTATTATGGTTGTGCTTGGCATGCCTTTTAGTTGATCAATGCAGGAGACAATGTTACATCTCTGTCTGTCTGTCTGTCTGTCTGTCTGTCTCTCTCTCTCTCTCTCTCTCTCTCTCTCTGTCTCTCTCTCTCTGTCCCCTGTCTCTTTCTCTCTCTCTCATGAGTGCTTATTAAATATCCTCGAAAAAAAAAGATTTGATTTGATTCTCTCTCTCTCTCTCTCTCTCTCTCTCTCTCTCTCTCTCTTCTCTCTCTCTCTCTCTCTCTCTCTCTCTCTCTCTCTCTCTCTCTCCTCTCTTTCTCTCTCACGCACATACACACCCCACTCACTTATTCACTTATCCACTCACTCACTCGCTCATGTACTCACGCACGCAGTTTTTTACATCTCTCTCTCTCTCTAATAATAATAATAATAATAATAAATGGAACTTATATAGCGCTATATCTTGCAAAGACGAATCAAAGTGCATGCATTCAACTCATTCATTCATTCATTCTCTCTCTCTCTCTCTCTCTCTCGCTCTCGCTCTCTCTCTATCTCTCTCTCTGGCACAGGATGTAAAATATAAAAAAATTTAAGCACATTGGTCCTTATTCATCACCCTGGAAATGTAAAAAAAATATCTGTTATTGTGATTGTCTCTTCTGTGTGCTTTCACCGTCACAGCTTCAAGGAGTAATGGCAGGGGGTCGCTGTATGGCAGAGACATGGTGACGGCCGAATCGGACATGATGTTAACACCGGAGCAGTCCAGAAGACTATACCAGTGAGTGCCATCCACTGTCAACTGTGTGACTGGCGTGGGCGGGTAAAACACAACCACTTGTCTAGAATCTACGGTGTCTCATTTGTGTGGGTGGCTATGTTTATTTATTCTTAAGCGAAATGGGAGGTGAGGGGTTTAACTTTGTAGCGCGGAGTAATGTATAAGTTGTGAACAATAATATCTTTGGGGGAAAACTTATACACACGTGTGCGCGCGCGCGTGCGGACACACACACACACACACACACACACACGCACACACATACACGTACGCCTGCACGCACCCATTGCACTCTCTCTCTCTATCTCCTCTCTCACACACACATATCTCTCTCTCTCTCTCTCTCCTCTCTCTCTCTCGCTCTCTACACACACACACACAATCTCTTCTCTCTCTCTCTCTCTCTCTCCTCTCTCTCTCTCTCTCTCTCTCTCTCTCTCACACACACACATATCTCTCTTCTCTCTCTCTCTCCCCTCTCTCTCTCTCTCCTTCTCTCTCTCACACACACACATTCTCTCTCTCTCTCTCTCTCTCTCTCTCTCTCTCTCTCTCTCTCCGCTGTGTTTATGCTTTTCTCACTGTGCCTCTGTCTGTCTGTTGTCTGCCTGGGCATCTCTACGTCTGCATGCCTCTGTGTGTGTGTGTGTGTGTGTGCATGTGCGCGCGCGCGTGCGCGTGTGTGTGTGTGTTTTGTGTTATGTGTGTGTGTGTGTGTGTGTGTGTGTGTGTGTGTGTGTGTGTGTGTGTTGTGTGTGTGTGTGTGTGTGTGTGGGGTTATGTGTGTGTAAGTGTGTGTGTGAGAGAGAGAGATTGTGTTTCTGTCTGTCTGTTTTTCTAAATGTCTGTTAGTCTATCTTTGTCTGGCTGAGTGTCTGTCTGTCTCGTCTTTGTTTCTGTCTCTGTCTCTGTCTCTGTCTCTGTCTCTCTCTCTCTCTCTCTCTCTCTCTCTTCCCCCCTCTCTCTCCCCTCTCTCTGTCTCTCCCACTCTCTCTGTCTCTCTTTCTTCCCCCTCTCTGTCTCTCTCTGTCTCTCTAGCTGTCTCTGTCTTCCCCCCTCTGTGTCTCTCTCTGTCTGTCTCTCTCTCTCTCTTCCCCCTCTCTCTGTCTCTCTATCTCTGTCTGTCCCCTCTCTCTTCCTCCCCCCCCCTCTCTCTCTCTCCCTCTCTCTCTCCCCCTCTCTCTGTCTCTCTCTCCCCTCTCTTTCTCTCTCTTCCCTCTCTCTTCCCTCTCTCTCCCCCCCCCCCCCCTTCTCTCTCCTCTCTCTCTGTCTTTCTCTCTCTCTATCTCTGTGTGCTTTTTTAAGCGTTTTTCCCAGTCTCTGCTCTGTGTGGCTCCTGACAAGCTCTGTGCTACACACAGGGGAGTGCAGGGGCGGTCAGCGGGCCGTAAAACTGTGGGCAGACCGTGGACAGAGGGCAGAGTGCCCTATGAAATCCAGCCAGGCCATTTCAGTGAGTTGCCTTCTGTTTTGGAGTCGTTCATGATGACTTGATGACTTTTTTTTCTTTTTATAACGAGGATAATGGAATAAGCACTCATGCGCTTTTCTATACATCCAGTCCCCGTGTGTATGCGGTTTTGTCAATTTTGTCATCTGTTCCCACCGGCACACAATGGCCTACTCTTTCGAAAAGCGGAACAGGATGTAACGTGTGCGCAAGATGTTCTGCATGCGTTCGTACACGGGGCCTCGGTTTATAGTCTCATTCGAAGGACTTTGACTTGTTGATGACTACGTGCGTAGTCAAATGTTGCAAATCATGTATTCCTGCGCGCGCGCGCGCTCGTGCGTGCATGCGTTCTGTGTTTTTTTTAAAAAAAAGGTAATGGTAAAGGTGTCCCATAACCTATGTGGTCGTAGGGGAGTGAGGCATCATAGACCTCAACTTCTCAAGGAGCCAGCGTATTGAGGGTGGCGCCCATCTCCTCTCCCTTAGCTGCTTTACCTTCTCTGAGGCAGGTAGGTACCCATTTACAGCTGGGTGAACTGGGAGGACTGTACTGAAGCCAAGGCGCGTGCAAACGGTCGACCACCCATCCAAGTGGTAACCACGCTCGACGCTGCTTAACCTTAGCTTGGGTGAAAGCGAGTGCTCTGACCACTGAGCTCTCTGTCAAATTTAAGCAAATAATGTGCTCCTGCACGCGCGCGCGCGTGTGCGCTCTGTGTAAGCATGTAAATAAAAATTCCCACGCTGGGATACTGGGGGCTTCCTGTCAGTATAAAATAGCGTCTCCACATTTCTCTGCTGGGAATTCCCTCTTTTCTATCCCTCTCTTTTCGTTCCTGCCTTCTTCGTTTTCTTCCTGTCACCTCCTTCTTGTGTATTTTCTGCTGTCTTGGTCCATTTTCCTGGCTTTTTTTCCCCAGAAAGACTTTAAATATAACAGTTCTCTTCCACGCCGAAGTCGCATGCCCTGGGCCTAACTTGTCGGGCGCTTAACGGCAGCATAACACGATTTCGCTCATATGACAGACACCAGTGGTCACTATCTGAGCGTTCGAAGAAGAAGAAGAAGAAGAAGAAAAGAAGAAGAAGAAGAAGGAGGAGGAGGAGGAGGAGGAGGAGGGGGAGGGGGAGGAGGAGGAGGAGGAGGAGGAGGATAATCTGGGGTCTCTTTGGCAACATACATTTAGCACGCGTAAAAATGAAATTAAACCCTCAGAGAAAGTTGAGTTTTCTCTGACAAAGGAGTCCATAGTGTCCATACTACTGCTGCTGCTGCTGTTACATTTCTTCTTCTTCTTCTTCTTCTTCTTCTTCTTCTTCTTCTTCTTCTTCTTCTTCTTCTTCTTCTTCTTCTTCTTCTCCTCCTCCTCCTCCTCCTCCTCTCCTTCTTCTCCTTCTCCTTCTTTATTATCATCGTCATCATCATCGTCGTCATCATCATCACCACTATCACCACCATCACCACCACCACTACCACCATCATCATCACCATCATCATCATCATCATCACCACATCATCAGCATCACCATCATCACCACCCACCACCACCACCACCACCACCACACCACCACCACCACCACCATATCACCATCATCATCATCATCACCATCATCATCATCACGACCATCATCTTCATCACTATCTCTGCAGCAACAGCAATAGCAACACCATCAGCATCACAACCTTTCTTTTGCACAGCTAAAGACGAAGAGAACTGGATCTTGCGAGGTATGCGGAATTGGGAAAGCCTTACTTGCGTAAGATTCGTTCCGGCCCTTGCGAATGACACCAACAAGGTCATCATCAAGAAAATTAAAGGGTAAGCCCTCCCCACCCCCACCCCCCACTCCCTTTCCCCTTCCACCCTTCTGTCTTCTTTCTGTCTTCCAGTGTCACTGTCTTTCTGTCTGTCTGTCTGTCTGTTTTGTCTGTCTGCCTGTCACATTAAGTACTTTTGAGATGTTGTTTTTTTTTCCAACCTGGGTTTGTTTCACATTTGTATGTGAAGACTCTGTTGAAGAAGAAGATTGGCTGTGGTCTACGTCCTTCTGCAAGTATAGGGATCGATCCCAGAATCACGCTTCCACCAAGACACCAGTTCAAAGGGACTTTTCTCCCTGGAGTTACCATCAGTTCCGACTCCACTCCCCACACAAAGTTCTTCGGAAGGGACTATATAGACCAACGTCCCTTGTGCGAACGCATGCAGAACATCTTGCGCACACGTTAAATCCTGTTCCGCTTTTGGAAAGAGTAAGCCATTGTGTGCCGGTGGGAACGGATGACAAAATTGACAAAACTGCATACACACGGGGACTGGATGGGAAAAAGCACATGAGTGCTTATTCCATTATCCTCGATATAAAAGGAAAAAGAATTAAAAAAATAAATAGTAAAAACTGTCTGTCTGTCATATCAAGGACTTTGATATGTTTTGTTGGGGTTTTTTCCAGGGTTTGTTTCACATTTTTTGTATGTGAAGACTCAGTAGAAGAAGAAGATTGGCTGTGGTCTACATCCTTCTGCTGCAAGCATAGGGATCGATCCCAGAATCACGCTTCCACCAAGACACCCGTTCAAGGGGATTTTCTCCCTGGAGTTAACATCAGTTCCGACATCACTCCCCACACAAAGTTCCGCGGATGAGACTATATAAACTAACGTCCCGTGTGCTAACGCACGCAGAACATCCTGCCAAAAGGTCAAAATGCGTTCTGCCTTTCAGAACAATAGGCCATTAAGTGCCACTCAAGTCAACTCAATGGAGGGAAGGTGGCAGGATGGTTAAGACGTTCGCCTGCCATCAAGTTAAACATGAGGTTCTGGGTTCGATTCCCAGCCTCGCTCCCTTTCTTCCCAGTTTGACCCCCCAAAAATCGAAATGAATGTCAAAGTCCTTCAGATTAGACTATAAACCGAGGCCCCGTTTTCGAACGCATGCAGAACATCTTGCGCACACATTAAATCCTTTTCCGCTTTTCGGAAGAGTAGGCCATTGTGTGCCGGTGGAAACAGATGACAAAATTTACAAAACCGCATACACACGGGAACTGGATGTAAAAAAAGCACATGAGTGCTTATTCCATTATCCTCG
>CM054155.1:14018813-14023813 GCA_028751875.1 Rapana venosa
TATTCCATTATTCTCTGAATAAAAGAATAAAATAAAAAAAATTTAAAAACCGAATAAATAAATAAGTATTGCACCACGCTCACACTCCCTTGCCACATGCATGAACTAGATATAAAATACCTGTGGCAGTAAAAACGGACTTATACATACACACGGACAAATACACGTACACACACACACACACACACACACACACACACACACACACACACACACACACACACACACACGCCCATATGCACACATAAAGGGAGTAGCCTACGTTTTTCCTCTCACTGATGTGTGTGTGTGTGTGTGTGTGTGTGTTGTGTGTGTGTGTGTGTGTGTGTGTGTGTGTGTGTGTTGTGTAAATTGTTGAGAGTAAATTCCAAATTTTGGGCGCAGTAAAAAAAAAACAACCCTGCTCAGCTTTAATAGCTAAATGATGCAATAATGTAGTATTTTAGTATGATCATTAAGAAATTTGTTCTTAGATAGATGGCTTGATGAAAAAAAGCAAATGCATTGCTTATTCAATGTACCATCTGGAAATAAAATTTTGACTTGACTTGACTAGCTTACAACTATCAGCGGTTTGCAAATCAGCGACCAGCAATTTCAGGTGCCGAAAAACTTAGATAATGACTAAAATATTGTATTGATAATCACTCTCTCTCTCTCTCTGTCTCTCTGTCTCTGTCTCTCTGTCTGTCTGTCTGTCTGTCTCTCTCTCTCTCTCTCTCTCTCTCTCTCTCTCTCTCTTTCTCTCTCTCTCTCTCTCTCGCTCTCTCTCTCTTTCTCGCTCCACAGTAACATTTTGTCGTTACTATTGCTTTTACCCCCACCAAAATACTAAGCAGTTCGGCAACCCCCTTCATGTATGGGCCAATGGTCTTTTTGTGAATAAATCATTCGAGTTCGAGTTCTCTCTGTCTCTGTCTCTCTGTCTCTCTCTGTCTCTCTCTGTCTGTCTCTCTCACTGTCTCTCTCTCTGTCTGTCTCTCTCTGTCTCTATGTCTCTCTCTCTGTCTGTCTCTCTCTCTCTCTCTGTCTCTCTCTCTCTCTCTCTCTCTCTCTCTCTCTCTCTCTCTCTCTCTCTCTCTCTCTCTCTCTCTCTCTCTCTCTCTTGAGGATAATAGTCTGCATCGTTTTGTCAAGTGAAGACCGTGGGTCAGGAATGTAGTTCACTTTTCTTCTTCTTTTTTTCTCGTGGCTAGAGCTCTGAGGTTCACCAATGATGAGATGCACGCCTACGAGACCCCTTTGTTGAGGTTCGGGGTTCGATTCCTAGCCTCGCCTTGTCTTCCCTGTCTGACGACAAAAAATCGAACTGAATAATTGTCAACAGTCCTTCGGATGAGACTATAATATATAAACCGAGGCCACGTTTGCGAACGCGCGCAGAACATCTTTGCGCACTCGTTAAAAACCAGTTCCGGCTCTTTCTTTCTTTCTTGTCTTTTTCTTTTTCTTTCTTTTTCTTTTTATTTTCTATCGAGGATAATGGAATAAGCACCCATGTGCTTTTTTTTTATATCCAGTCCCCGTGTGTATGCGGTTTTTATGAATTCTGTCATCTGTTCCTACTCTTGCTCGCCAGAGTAGGAACAAATGACAGAATTCACAAAACCGCATACACTGTATCACTGGCCACTGTATATATCCCGGTAGGAACGGAATGACAGGGGATAGGAACCCAGCATGCACACAGGTGACGTAGTTTACACACCATCCCCGAAGTCGGAATGCGGCTATCCAAATGGTGGGGGGGGGGGGGGGTGAGAAAAAAACAACAACCCGGCCGCATACGTATAAATCTCACCTGGTGAACCTCGGAGCTCTAGCCGAGGAGAGAAGACAACAACAACAGTGACAACAATAATAACAACAACAATAACAACAACAAAAAGATGTAGGGGATAAGAGCTACACAGCACAGCACTATATAAGGTGCATGCTAACTTTTTTCGTTGTTGTTATTGCTTTTTTTTTTTTTTAATTTCGAGGACAATGGAATAAGCACTCGTGTGCTTTTTTTTTTTAAAACATCCAGTCCCCGTGTGTATGCAGTTTTGTACATTTTGTTATCCTGCTCCCCTCCCGGCACACAATGGACTAGCTCTTCCGAAAAGCGGAACAGGTTTTAACGTGCGCGCAAGATGTTCTGCGCGCGTTCGCACACGAGACCTCAGTTTATATATAGTCTCAATCCGAAGGACTTTAAGGGTGAGTGGAGTCGGCACTGATGTTAAACTCTAAGAGGGATAAAAAAAAAAAATCCTCTTAACTAAGATTCGAACCTGGGTCAGCAGATCACGAGCGCAATGCGCACCACTCAACCCACCAGGCTAAAGTTATCCTGTCCTTTCAAATTGGCAGGCCTATGCCGAGTGGTCAAAGCAGACCATCTACCCCAAACTGGTCAGTAAAACGGACGTCATCGGCATGACCTGAAGCCTTCCTTCTACGACACCAAACTGGTCAACTTGATGTATCAGTGTAAAGGTACAGCAGAGCCTCTGCAATGAGTATGCTCCGTGTGCGTGCGTGCGTGTGTGTGTGTGTGTGTGTGTGTGATATCTTCAGTTTAACGTCTATTCACATTTAGTGATTTTAGACGGGAAAAATCTAACAAGAAAAACCAAACGATAACTGAAAAATGTCAGATTATAGTACTGAATAAAAACCAACTTTAACATACTACAAAAACTGAGTTATCGGACTTTTTATCAACCCTAACACAATGTCCAACAGTAACGATGGTTCAGACAGAATCTGATCCATTGACAAACTAGGTACAGCAGGTAAAAATGCTTTTAAATGTCCACAATCAAAAATAACATGACTATTTGAGATCTTCTCCCCACAAATGCAGTTTACATCTTTCACGTATTTTGTCCTGAAAGCATTTAGCTTAAACCTGTACATGAGGGATAACATATTTCTACGATTATACCAACCACATACTTTGTTAGAAATAAAAGCATTTTGAAAATCAATCACATTGCTTGTACAGCTATTGCCAGACTCGTTTATCTTTTTTCTGAAATGCTTCCAGCAAGCATTTTGTAGCAATTTGTATCCCTCATGCAGAGATAAGGTAACATTTATTTTACAGGAAGCATTTTTATACCTCGCTCCATATTTTGCAAGACTGTCAACTTTTTCATTAAAATATATACCAGTGTGTGAGGGAACCCAACAGAAAGTAACAGTACTACCTCTTAAAATCAAAAAGTGTATCAGATGCCTGATTTCAATGATAAGGTCTTTTCTTACTCTACAAGTAGAATTTTTTAAAGCATGTAAAACCGATTTCGAATCAACACACATAAGTATGTTGAAAATGTCTTTTGGAAAGTCAAGAACATAGTACAGTGCCAACAGTATAGCAGTTAGTTCAGCTGTAAATATAGATTTATTTTTTCCCAGGTTGACAGATCGCTCAACTTTCAATGATGGAATAACGAAAGCCGCACCAGCTTCATCAGTATTTAGAGCGGACCCATCAGTATAGGTTTTTAGATGATCAGGATAAGTAGTTTGAATATGTTCTTTTACTAATGATGTAAGAATGTTAACATTTTCAACTTTTCTTACAGAAGAATAATTAATATCAAAATGAGCTTTAAGCAGTTCCCAAGGTGGGTAGGGAGCTGACTGTACTTCTGACTTTGCTAATTCCTTTGGATTAAGTTCTGAATGTTTAAAAAGGGGTGAAGTGTAAGTACTTATTGTAGTAAGCAAGCTGATAGTTCTTGCTCTTTTTGGAAAGTGAATGTCATACTTTATCTGGACTTCATTTTCAACGTTGCTGTCATTTGTAGTACTTCTTACGACATATTTTGCCACAGCAAGTTGTCGATATTCATTTAAAGGTAGAACTCCTATTTCCTTATATGTGTCTAGGGTTGAGGCGTGAGCTGGTACACCTAAAGCAAGTCGAAATGCTTTACAATCAAGACTCTGGATTTTCTGAAGCAAATAATTTGGAGCACTGAAAAATACTTCTTGTCCATAAGACAGTCTTGATCGCACAAGGGACAAGGACAGATGCTTTAATACAGTAATATCTTGTCCCCATGGCTGTTTACTGGTACCTTTTAAGAAGTTAAGAACTTTCTTAGCTTTAGTTGCCATATATTATTCAATATGTTGATTCCACGTTATCTTAGAAGTGAGGTATACCCCTAAGAATTTCACTGCTTGTTTGTATTCTAAAGTTTCTCCATTTATTCGAAAATTAGGTAGAACTTGTGGGTCAACACCGTTATTAAAGAGGACAAGGTTGGTTTTTTCAGGGGAAAGTGAAAGACCATTCTCAAAAAGATAACCACTAAGTTTGTCAATTTCTCTTTGATATACTTTTTGATAAAATGTTACCTGCCTTTTGGGTGTTTTCTTTTTCATTGTAACATCCATCCACATGCATATATCGTCAGCATATTGCGCAAGAACAACACTGTTAGATAAAAGTCTAGGAAGATCATGCAGTAAAATGTTGAATAGATAAGGTGATATTACTGAACCTTGCGGGATACCCATGTCTGGTGATCGTAGAGAGGAATAACAATTCCCAACTTTAGCTTTAATGATTCTTCCTGACAGAAAGCTTTTAATATAGAAGTAAATACTACCAGAAAGGCCAATAGATTTCAGTTTATAAAGCAATCTCTCATGCCACACATGATCATATGCCTTATGTACGTCAAAAAATGTGGCAAGTACATTCTTTCTGCGAGCAAACTGATATTTAACTTGAGTGGTAAGTTTAACTAAATGATCAACTGTTGATCTACCCTTACGAAAACCTGCCTGATTTACAGGTATAATTTTATTTTTGTCACAAAAATATGTCAGTCTGTTTAATATTATTTTTTCCATCACCTTCCCTGTATGGGAAGTTAATGCAATTGGTCTATAGTTATTCTTATCGCTCATGGTCTTTCCTTGCTTTAATACTGGTATCAAAATAGAATGTTTCCACGATTGAGTGGTGTGTGTGTGTGTGTGTGTGTGTG
>CM054155.1:14038813-14068813 GCA_028751875.1 Rapana venosa
CTCCCTCTAGCTCTACTGTACCTTCCCTTGACCCTAAAGAGGGCAGGTACCCATTTACAGCTGGGTGAACTTGGGGGTACTGTACTGAAGCCAAGGTGCGCAAACGGTCACCCATCGATGCTCGATGCTGCTTAGCCTTAGCTAGGGGAAAGCGGGTGCTCTGACCACTGAGCTATCCCGTTCCCTGTTGGGGTTTTTTTAAAGCTGTTTTTGGTTTGTTTGGGTTGGGGGGGGGGGTGGCAACAGGCAGGTATCATGCTTGCCAGAGGTTTGTGTGCAATGTATGCGCATTGAGTAGCCTGTCACTGCGCGCACAGCTCTTGTGTCTGTGTGTGTGTGTGTGTGTAGGGGGGATGGGGATGGTGTGGTGGTGGTGGTGGTGGTGGTGGTGTGTGTGTGTGTGTCTGTGTGTGTGGAGGAAGGAGGAGGGTGGGGTGGGGGGGGTGTTTGTGTGTGTGTGGTGTGAGGGGGGGGTTTGTTTGTGTGGGGGGGGAGGGGTGGGGAGTGGGTGGTGGTGGGGGTGTTTGTGTGCGTGTGTGTGGGGTAGGGAGGGGGAGGGGGGCGCTGTGTGTGTTTTATTTTATTTTATTCTTTTTTATCGAGGATAATAGACTAAGTACTTATGTTCTTTTTACATCCAGTCCCCATGTGTATGCGGTTTTGTAAATTTTGTCATCTGTTCCACCCGGCACACAATAGCCTACTCTTACGAAAAGCAGAACAGGATTTAACATGTGCGCAAGATGTTCTGCATGCCTTCGCACACAGGACCTCGGTTTATAGTCTCATCCAAAAGACTTTTGGGGAGAGTGGAGTCTGCACTGACGTTAACTCCAAGGGTATGTACAGAATCTGAATGTAGTACAATATACACGATGTGATTCAAAGCAATATAAGGTCATTGTTGTACCATCATTGTGTATTGTTGAGTAAAGTGCGGCACTGCAAAATGTATTTCAGTGCCGAACAGAACGCAAACAACTGTCAAAGTATCCTGAAGCATTCAATACCAAACAGAATGCAAGGACTTACCAAAGTATCCTAAAGCATTCAGTACCAAACAGAATGCACAGACTTATAAAAGAATTCTAAAGCATTCACAGAATACAAAGACTTATCCAAGTATCCGGAAGCATCCAATACCAAACAGAATGCAGAGATTACCAAAGTATCCTAAAGTATTCAGTACCTAAGAGAATGCAAAGACTTGCCCCAGTATCCTAAAGCATTTATAGAATGCAAAGACTTATCAAAGTACATTAAAGCGTTCTATACCAAACAGAATGCAAAAACTTATCCAAGTATCCTAAAGCATTCAATACAAAACAGAATGCAAAGATCTACCAAAGAATTCTAAAGCATTCAGTACCACACAGAATGCAAACACTTACCCAAGCATTCTAAAGCATTCAATACCTAACAGAATCCAAATACTTCTCAAAGCATCCTAAAACTGTCACAGAATGCAAAGACTTCTCAAAGTGTCCTAAAGCATTCACAGAATGCAAATACCTATCAAAGTATCCTAAAGCATTCACAGAATGCAAAGACTTCTCAAAGTATCCTAAAGCACTCACAGAAAGCAAAGACTTATCCAAGTATCCTAAAACATTCACAGAATGCAGACTTCTCAAAGTATCCTAAAGCATTCGCAGAATGCAAAGACCTATCGAAGCGTCCTAAATCCTTCAATACTAAACAGAATAAACAGAAAGCAAAAACTTATCAAAGTATTCTAAAGCACTCAGTACAAAACAGAAAGCAAAGACTTCTCAAAGACAGTATCCTAACCCATGAATTACACTGTATTTTCAGGATGATCCTACCCTACCCATTAACGCCAGGATGAAGCCCGAAACAATGCTGATCAGACATGATCCATGGACAAGCTTCTGTCTTCACCAAATAAAAGCCCAGTCCTGGGTTGACTAAGTTAAAAAGAAAACAACAACCAACAACTGTTTACCTGTTTCTTTGGGGCTTTTTCTTTATCTATGTGTTTATTTGTTTTAGCTTGTTTTCTTCTTTCTGCTTGCAGACTTTTGATCTTTTTTTTTTCTTCTAAAATTTGAAATATTACAAGGTGACAACCCTGATGTGGCCTCTGTGGTCGGCTGGGGCTATGGACAATAAGAATGGATTAGATTGAACTACTTTTTATTCTCTTATTTGCTTATCGATTTATTTTCGTTTTAGTTCTGAATAGTGTGTCTGTAGGTTTGTAGGTCTTTCTATTTGTTGTTGTTGTTGTGGTTATCTTTTTTTTGTTTGTTTATTATTGTAGTGTTTCTGAGATATAGAGACGTCAATAAAGATCATGATGAAATTTCTTGAGCATTTTCATGTGCGTGCGTGCGTGCGTGTGAGCGTGCGTGCGTATATGTGTATCTGTCTGTCTGTCTGTCTGTCTACCTACCTATTGGTGGATCGGTGGTCTAGAGGTACCGCGCCTGCCTAGAAAGCAAACAGTCCGGGTCGGAAGTGTGCGGTGGTTCAAATTCCGTTTGTACCCGAACCTTTTCTCCCATCCATGAGACCATGAGTGGTGGTCTGGGTGCTAGTCTTTCGGATCAGACGATAAACCGAGGTCCCGTGTGTTACACAAAATTATTTAGCGCACGTAAAAGACCCCACGGCAACAAGAGAGTTGTCCCTGGCAAAATTCTGTAGAAAAAAGCCACTCTGATAGGGAAACAAATACACTTGCAGACAAAAAAAAAGAAAAAGAAAAAATGGGTGGCGCTGCTGTTGTGGCGACGCGCTCTCTCCAGGGAGAGCAGCCCGAATTTCAGGCAGAGAAATCTGCCGTGACTTAAAGTGGTATAATTTTATTTTTTAATATCTATCTGTGTCTGTATGTGTTTATTCTTGAATTTAACGTCTGTTCACTATAAGTGATATTAGACTGGAGAAAAAGGATCTGTAGCAGAAACAATAGAAAACATACGGAAAGAGAGTCTTACAACAGTTTGGTATAAAACCATCAATGTAACGTCTAAAAATGCAAATAGGGGAAACAATACCATAGAACTCTGAAGAAAAGCAGAAACTGGGCTATGAACAAGAGACTTAGAAATAGCAAAAAAAGAATATTTTCATCCAACAGAATTACATCTAAATTTTCGCATTTTCGTCAGAAATGCTTGTTTGGTAAGAAAACACAAAGCTTCTGACAAAACAATAAAACAATACTCCAGAGAAAATTGTTCACCATAAATGCACCCGCCAATTTGCAAGACTTTGTTTTAAGCGTATGAAGTCGTATTTTGTAACAAATGGTGGTAATCAATTTCGCATAGAATATCGAAGAATACGATTGCTTTTTTTTACTCTTAAAAACAGGTTTTAAGAGGCTATACTTTTCTGTGATACACGCTTTACATTTGTACGATCCTGAAGTCGCTTTGAAGAGGTTTTCTCTAACAACAAAAAATTCCTTGACTGAAGGACCTACAAAAACTTCAGAAGACTTCTAAAATGTGTGCGCCTTTTCTCGCTGTTATATAAATTACCATAAAGAGCAGCATGAGAGGGCACCCAACAAAAACTGACATCTGTACCTTTTAGTCTCAGGCAGTGTATCAAATAATTTATATCAATAGTCAAATCCGGTCTTGTTTCAATATCTAAAAGTTCTAAGGCTTGCAAAACAGATTTGGGATCAACAACAAAAAAGCGACTTTAAACAAGAGGAACTAGGTATTCGTAAATAAAAACCAATCGTAGCTATAGATCCATATAGTTCGATATCTAGAATATTAAACCGCTTCTAGTCACACAATTCCATTGTTTTTGTTCAACTGTTGAATGTTTTGTTTGATAAAGGCATCTTTCCAACTGACTGGACTGAGTCTAGAATTTTGCCTTTATATTTTTAAGATGAGAGGTAGACGATCCTCGAAATGATGGAGGTAGTTCTCTGTGTGGTGTTAGTGTCACAGTGTGCTGGTTTGAGCAGACAGAACTGGTGTCTGTTTGGATACACCCGGCCACACTGCTTTGTGGCAGGACATTTCTTTTCATTTCCACCACTGCACTGCTCTGCGCTGCACTGCACTACGCTACCATACACTATGCTGCACTGCACTGCACGACACGACACGACACTACACTACACTGTACTACTCCGCACTGCAGGACACGACACAACACTACACTACACTACACTACACCACACTACACTACACTACACTACACTGCACTGCACTGCACCGCACAGCACTGCATTGCACTACACTACACTACACTACAATACACTACACTACTACACTACACATACTACACTACACTAAACTACACTACACTACACTACAATACTATGCAATACACTACACTACACTACAATATACTACACTACACTACACTACAATACACTACACTACAATACACTACAATACACTACACTACACTACATTACAATACAATACAATACACTACAATACAATACAATACACTACACTACACTACACTACACTACAATACACTTCAATACAATACACTACACTACAATACAATACACTACACTACACTACACTACAATACAATACACTACAATACACTACACTACACTACACTACAATAAAATACAATACACTACACTACACTACAATACACTACACTACACTACAGTACAAAACACTACAATGCAATACACTACAATACAATACAATACACTACACTACAATACACTACACTACAATACACTACACTACACTACACTACAGTGCAATACACTACACTACACTACACTACACTACACTACAATACACTACACTACAATACACTACACTACACTACAATACAATACACTACAATACACTACACTACAATACAATACAATACACTACACTACAATACACTACACTACACTACACTACACTACTCTACACTACAATACACTACACTACAATACAATACACTACACTACACTACACTACAATACACTACAATACACTACACTACACTACACTACACTACACTACACTACAATACACAACAATACAATACAATACAATACACTACACTACAATACACTACACTATAATAAACTGCACTACAATACACTAGACCACACTACACTACATTACAATACACTCCACTACACTGCAATGCACTGAACGACATCACACGACACACCACACGACACCACACCACACGACACCACACGACACCACACTACACTACACTACACTACACTACACTACACTACACTACACTACACTACACTACACTACACTACACTACACTACAATTCAATACTGTGAAAAAATTTCCATCTGCATTAAAGAAATTGTGAAGGGTAGACAGAACACACAGCAAATAATCCTGTTCCAATAATAAAAAATACTATAATTAGCTCTGTCACTTACTGCTCAAAACTCAACCAGATAGAAAAGGAGAGACTGTCAAAGGGAGGCTATCGCAATGATCTGTGAGTTAGATATATGGGGAAAATTAATTATTTTTAGTACGGTTTTGGTGATGTTTGGGTGTCCCACAACCTATGCGGTCATAGGGGAGCGAGGCATCAGAGACCTCATCTCCTCCAGGGGCCAGCATATTGAGGGCAGCACCCATCTCCTCTCCCTCGCTGCTTTACCTTCCCTCACCCTAAAGAGGGCAGGTACCCATTTACAGCTGGGTGAACTGGGGTTTGTACTGAAGCCAAGGTGCGCAAACGGTCACCCATCCACTTGGTAACCACGCTCGTTGCTGCTTAACATTAGCTTGGGGAAAGGGAGTTATCTGACCACTGAGCTATCCAGCTGGCTGCATCAAAACATGGTTGAAGATAACAACTCTGTATCTGTTTTCATAAAGTCACATGATTTCAGTTGGCAATAACCAGACTGGAAAATTAATACCCCCAAACGGTGAAAGATTCTCGATGCTTTGTTGTTGTTGTTGTTTTTATAACTTAGTGTATTGCACAAACTTATTTGATGACATATGTTTGACAGATACTTGAAATGTAAAAAAAAAAAAAGCACTTCGATTTTAACTGTTTTAGATAGCTTGCATTTTCTACCGATATTTGTTTTCGGATGAGACTATAAACTGAGGCCCCGTGTGCGAACGCATGCAGAACATCTTGCGCACACGTTAAATCCTGTTCCGCTTTTCGAAAGAGTAGGCCAGGGGTGCCGGTGGGAACAGATGACAAAATTTACAAAACTGCATACACACGGGGACTGGATGTAAAAAAAAAAGCACATGAGTATTTATTCCATTATCCTCGATATAAAAAAAAAAGTTATCTGAGCGCTTTGGTTTGTTGCTTTACTAGATTCAGCGCTATATAAATTCCATACATTATTATTATTTTCGTTCCTCAGCTGGAGCTCTGAGGTTCCCTAATGGTGAGAATGTTGCCAGTGCAACCATTCCCTCACCCCACCATGTATGTAGCCACATTCCGATTCGGGGGATTTCTATCGATAATTATGAGTTATCATTCAGATAATGATTTGATCTGTTTGTGGTGTGAGAAAGAAAAATAAGAAAAAAAAGGCATTTTCAGTTATACTGTCAATTTTTTTTTACGATATTCGAGAAACCTTTATTGCCCCAAACTTGTTTACAAATCCAAACTTGTTTAGAATTACTGCACTGGTGTCTTCCACAAATACTGAGACTGTACAAACATCTGGGAATTAACATGTATAAATCATTTAAGTTTAGAGAAATTCCAATGTCAGCATTGCCAGGTAACCATTATTTTTAGGGTTGAATCTTTCTTTTTGGTTCTTTGGCTAGACCTCTGAGGTACATTTGAGGTGATTTTTTTCATATGGGACCGTTTATGCCCTCCATGAAGGTGGTGCATTCCAACTTGAGGAACTTAAGGTTGAATAACTTTCTGTCTAAAACTGTGTACACACACCCCTTCACAAGGGGCACAGGCTTTTCCTTGAAGCTTTCATTCGGACTTGTATTCTCTGTCTCTCTCTCTCTCTGTCTCTCTTTCTGTCTCTCTCTCTGTCTCTCTCTGTCTCTCTCTCTGTCTCTCTCTGTCTCTCTCTCTCTCTCTCTCTCTCTCTCTCTCTCTCTCTCTCTCTCTCTCTCTCTCTCTCTCTCTCCCTCTCTCAAGGGCCGGATGGAAAAAAAGTATGCGAATGCTTATTCTGTTACCCCTTGGAAAATAACAGATTCATTCATTCTCTCTCTCTCATATAGGTAATGGCAACAGATAACAGGTATTATGAAATTGCTGTCCATCTTTTTGTCCGGTTTCTGGTTGTACCTGTGTGCCTAGTTCCGAATATTCCGCGTGGCGTTCAGAGGCAGTTCCATGTCATGACAATAAACAGGTGAAGGTAAAGGTGTCCCATAACCTATGCTATCGAACGGGAGCGAGGCATCATAGACCCAGCTTCTCTAGGGACCAGCATATTAAGGGCAGCGCCCATCTCCTCTCCCTCGCTGCTTTACCTTCCCTGACCCTAAAGAGGGCAGGTGCCCATTTACAACTGGATGAACTGAGGGACTGTACTGAAGCCAAAGCGTGCAAACGGTCACCCATCCACTTGGTAACCACGCTCGTTGCTGTTTAACCTTAACTTGGGGAAAGGGAGTGCTCTGACCACTGAACAATCCCCCGTCCCCCTAACGATATCATGACAATACAAGACAGCACAATGATGCATCTGGACACCTGGAAAGCTGCTACTGGCATCTTCTGTAAAGCACTGGCATTCCTTTCATGTGTTATTCAAAAAGACGAGAAGGGCACGGCTGTCAGTTTCCCCCACGTTCATCTACTCTCAGCTGCTACCCATTCCATACTAACTGATGCTAATTATAGCAGAAACTGGGCCGCTCTTGGACTTGATAAAAGGAAAGGAAAGGACTAATTTTAGCACTGGACCCTGGACCCTTGACTGAGTTATGGCGGCTTTGCGTGCTGTGAGGGGTGTGTTCAGGCGAGAACAGTTAGTACAGCACACAAGAGACACCATCAATTGTTGTTGTTGTTGTTGTTGTTGTTGTTGTTGTTGTTGTTGCCTTCATACCTTGCATTATCTCCAACGTCAGAATGCGGCTGCCTTCACAGTGGGAAAAATCGGTCGCATTTGTAAAATCTCCCCATTGGTGAACTTCAGAGTTCTTGCCCAGAAACCAAACCAAACCAAAAAAACAAACAAAAATCCCGGCAACAAAACCTGGCATTGTACTCCTGACAGTGCTAGACTGGGTTTTTGCTACAATATCAACAGAAGAGGGTTTTTTTGTTCAACTCCCATTGGGGATGAATCGTACGTGCGTGATGAGAACAAAGACTAGTGCAGAGGAAAGGAAGTGTGTGTGTGTGTGTGTGTGTGTGTGTGTGTGTGTGTGTGTGTGTGTGTGTGTGTGTGTGTGTGTGTGTGTGTGTTTGTGTGTGTGTGTGTGTGTGTGTGCGTGCGTGCGTATGTGTGTGTGTGTGTGTGTGTGTGTGTGTGAGCTTCCATGTGTGTTAAGTAGCCAGACACACACGCACGCACACACACACACCTGTCTGTTTCTTCTCTCTGTCTCTGTCTTTCTCTATCTCTGTCTCTTTCTCTCTCTCTCTCTCTCTCTCTCTCTCTCTCTCTCTCTCTCTCTCTCTCTCTCTCTCTCTCTCTCTCGCTTTGTCTCTCTCTGTCTCTTTCTGTCTCTCTCTCTTTCTATCTGTCTCTTTCTGTCTCTCTCTGTCTCTCTCTCTCTTTCTGTCTCTTTCTGTCTCTCTCTGTCTCTCTGTCTCTCTCTTTCTGCCTCTCTGTCTCTCTCTGTCTCTATGTCTCTCTCTGTCTCTCTCTTTCTGTCTCTCTGTCTCTCTCTTTCTGTCTCTCTCTCTCTGTCTCTCTTTCTCTCACTGTATCTCTGTCTCCCTCTGTCTTTCTCTCTCTCTCTCTCTCTCTCTCTCTCTCTCTCTCTCTCTCTCTCTCTCTCTCTCTCTCTCCCTCTCTCTCTCTCTCAACAGAGACTGCTTTTGAGTGGTGATACCGGTGGGTCAGCTCAGTGGTCAGAGCACTCGCTTCTCCAAGCTAAGGTTAAGCAGCATCGAACGAGGTTAGCAAATAGATAGGTGACTGTTCGCCTACTTCGGCTTCAGTACAGTCCCCCCAGTTCACCCAGCTGTAAGATGGGTGCCTGCCCTCTTTAGGGACAAGGAAGGTAAAAGCAGCGAGGGAGAGGAGACAGGCACCGCTCTCAGTATGCTGGTCCCTGGAGAAGCTGAGGTCTCTGACATCTGAACTGAATGTCAAAGTCCTTCGGATGAGACTATAAACCGAGGCCCCGTGTGCGAACGCATGCAGAACATCTTGCGCACACGTTAAATCCTGTTCCGCTTTTCGAAAGAGTAAGCCATTGTGTGCCGGTGGGAACAGATGACGAAATTTACAAAACCGCATACACACAGGGACTAGATGTAAAACCAAAAAAAAGCACATGAGTGCTTATTCCATTATCCTCGATTAAAAAAAAGTCATCTGAGCGCTTTGATTTGTTGCTTTACAAGATTCAGCGCTATATAAACTCCATACATTATTATTATTATTATTATTATATATTATCTCGCTCCCCTACGACCGCACAGGTTATGGGAACACATTAATTATTTACCTTTTACCTATACAACTCAGCCCCTGTACTAACCATGACGTGACGCAGTGACGCAACCAAATGATGAAGCTGACATGGAAACCAATACAGTGCCATCACAGAGCTTCCTGATCACCAGTGTCATGCGCGTGATGCACCAGTACTTCCACTCCAGCTGGCCGCTGCACTGGATGTTGCGAAAGAAGTCTGGCACAGTCCTATAGATGTACAACAGTTGTTATTAAGTTTTATTAAGGTTACAACATTATAGTGTTATTAAGGTTACAACATTATAGTTTTATTAAGGTTACAACATTATAGTTTTATTAAGGTTACAACATTATAGTTTTATTAAGGATACAACATTTATTAAACATTATCGTTTTATTAAGGTTACAACATTATAGTTTTATTAGCGTTACAACATTATAGTTTTATTAAGGATATAACATTTGTTATAGTTTTTTTAAGGTTACAACATTTGTCATAGTTTTATTAAGGTTACAACCTTATAGTTTTATTAAGGTTACAACATTATAGTTTTATTAAGGTTACAACATTATAGTTTTATTAAGGATACAACATTATAGTTTTATTAAGGATACAACATTATAGTTTTATTAAGGATACAACATTTATTATAGTTTTATTAAGGTTACAACATTATAGTTTAATTAAGATTACAACATTATAGTTTTATTAAGGATGCAACATTATAGTTTTATTAAGGTTACAATATTATAGTTTTATTAAGATTACAACGTTATAGTTTTATTAAGGTTACAACATTATAGTTTTATTAACGTTACAACATTTATTATAATTTTATTAACGTTACAACATTAGTTATAGTTTTATTAACGTTACAACATTATAGTTTTTTTTTTTATTAAAGATACAACGTTATGGTTTTATTAAGGTTACAACATTATAGTTTTATTAAGGATACAACATTAAAGTTTTGTTAAGGATACAACATTTATTACATTTTCATTAACCTTACAACATTTATTATAGTTTTATTAACGTTCAACATTTATTATAGTTTTTTTAACGTTACAATATTATAGTTTCATTAACGTTACAACATTATAATTTATTTTACAACATTTGTTATAGTTTCATTAACGTTACAACATTTGTTATAGTTTCATTAACGTTACAACATTATAGTTTCATTAACGTTACAACATTTGTTATAGTTTTATTAACGTTACAACATTTATTATAGTTTTTTATTAACGTTACAACATTTATTATACTTTCATTAACCTTACAACAGTTGTTATAATTTCATTAACCTTACAACATTTATTATACTTTCATTAACCTTACAACATTTATTATAGTTTTATTAACGTTACAACATTTGTTATACTTTCATTAACCTTACAACATTTGTTATATTTTCATTAACCTTACAACAGTTGTTATACTTTCATTAACCTTACAACAGTTGTTATACTTTCATTAACCTTACAACATTTGTTATACGTTAAGTAACATTACAACATATGTTATACTTTCATTAACATTACAACATTTGTTATAGTTTCATTAACCTTATAACATTTGTTATAGTTTCTTTAATGTTATTGTCGACTTGTTTTCATGATTGCTTTGCCAAGTTTCTTTTTCATTGATAAACTATATTTTGGGGGAAAAGTTTTAAAGATTTTTGCTTGTTTTGTTTTTTTATACATAAAACACTTTTGGTAGGACTTCCACGTCACCGTGACCTCAAGACCCCTCTTCCGTTTCTTTTCTTTCTTTGTTTTTTTTAGCGTAATATCACCGAGATTTAACAGATGTAAACCTGAGAACAACACACGCACATACTCATGTGTAATGTGTACACACACACACACATGTGTGTGTATATACACACGTATGTACGTATGTATGTATGTATGTATGTATGTATGTATGTATGTATGTATGTATGTATGTATGTATATATGTATGTATGTATGCATGTGTGTGTTTACATGTGTGTACACGTGTGCGCTCGCGTGCGTGCGTGTGTGCGTGCGTGCGCGCGTGTGTATGTGTGTGCGTGTGCGCGTGCGTGTGTGTGTGCGTGCGTGCGTGCGTGTGTGCGTGCTCGCGCGCGCACGCTTGTGTGTGTGTGTGTGTGTGTAAATAAATTGCCCTGTTTGACTAGGAAAGCTGTCCAGAGTCAGTGTGGGGCTGGTGTTATTTTTTTATGGTTTTTTGGGGGTCTTCTTACAGTTGTGTCATGAGTCTCCCCGCCCCTCCTCCCTCCCCCCCCCCCCTCTCCCCCCACCCCCCCTCCCTGTGTGGCTAAGTGTGAGATGAGTAACACACGTAGTATGTCCAACCAACAGAGGCTATAGCCGAGTGGCTAAAACAGTTCGACTTCAATCCCATAATGTAGTCCATCAAGTCGTGGGTTCGAATCTCGGCGTCGGCGTCTGGTGAATTAAGGGCGGGGGCCCGGGTTTTTAAGATCTCCCAGGTCAACTGCCTGTGCAGACCTGCCATTGCCTTAATTCACATCGTTTACCACACACACACACACACACACACACACACACACACACACACACACGCAGAAGATCAAATATGCACCTTAAAAATCGTGTAATTCGTGCCAGCGTTCGGTGGGTTACGGAAACACGAATATAGGCCTACTTAGCATAGCTCAGTGGTCGGAGCACTCGCTTTCCCCCAGCCAAGTTAAGCAGCGTCGAGCGTGGTTACCAGTTGGATGGGTGACCGTTTGTGCGCCTTGACTTCAGTACAGTTCCCCAAGTTCACCCAGCTGTAAATGGGTACCTGCCCTCTTTAGGGTCAGGGAAGGTAAATCAGCGAGGGAGAGGAGATGGGCGCCGCCCTCAATATGCTGGCCCCTAGAGAAGTGAGGTCTCTGACGCCTCGCTCCCCTACGACCTTATAGGTTAAGGGACTCCTTTACCTTTTTTTTTTAGCATATATGCCCGAAGTCGGAATGCGGCTACCTTCATGGTATGGGGCAAAAACGGTGGCATGCGCCAAATCTGACCATTGGTGATCCTTGCAGGAACCTAACCGAGGAATGTTAAAGAAAGTCCGACCTCCTTTTCTGTACAAGACGAGGTAAAAAAAAAAAAGACCAATAATAAAGAAAGTGTGTACTTTTTGGTTGTTCTTTCTGGTGTCATCAACAGTGTGTCTGAAACTGTCCATTGGTGATGGGAAGTAGGCCTAACTGTTGACTGCTTTGAGAGGGATGATTGGTGTTAAAATGTTGTCCTTGTTTTTGTCTTCTTACCTTTTATTTCTTAATGCTCTAACTCGCGCGCGTGTGTGTGTGTGTGTGATATCTTCAGTTTAAGGTCTATTCACATTCAGTTTAACGATTATTCACATTGTGTGTGTGTGTGTGTGTGTGTGTGTGTGTGTGTGTGTGTGTGTGTGTGTGTGTGTGTGTGTGTGTGTGCGTGTGCGTGTGTGTTTATAAAACATTATTGCATAAATGTACACACATCTATATATCAATCACTCCATTGGTCGATCTATCTATCGATATATATATATCGATTGATCTATCTATATATTGATCTTTCTATACATCGATCTATCTATCTGTTTGACTATATACCTGTCCGTCTGCCCGTCTGTCTGTCTGTCTGTCTGTCTGTCTGTCTGTCCTCTTGTCTGTCGGTCTCCCTCTCCCTCCCTCCCTCCCTCTCTCTCTCTCTCTCCTCTCTCTCTCTCTCTCTCTCTCCTCTCTTCTCTCTGTCTGTCTCTGTGTCTGTTTCTGTCTGTCTCTCTGTATATATGACTTTGAAGGCATTGACACCAACATGTCACAGACACAAAAGTGTATCAAGAACCACATCTAAGCCTTTCAAGCAGAGATCAACGGGATCCACAGGAACTGAGCAACTTCATTCTATTGCTTGATTCTCATTAATTTATATGGACAATAATATATATGATTGTGTTGCTCTTGAAGTGCACCATGCTTTGAAGCTCACTTTACAAGATTATTCTGTACATGATCTATTACGATTTTTTTTTGCTGCCTCATCTGTGACGTCCCTGTCCTGCTGTTCCCACGCCGTTCATTCCAATCTCCCCGCCACAGCCATACCCAGATTCACCATGTCTCATCCCTATGGTTGGAAGTCCACAGGGAAAATACCAATATCAGTCCGCTATGGATCCATCAGCCAGAGGGGCCCTGCACTGCTGCTGGGTCACTTTGGTAGTGTTCAGTGGTGCCTGTTCTGAGCTAACATACGCAGGACGCAACCTACTAAGGACAGTATTAGCTCAGTCGCGGAGGCAGACTGAGTGATTTGCCTACCCGAGGTGGCAACCACTACAACGTCCCTCCAACGACCGTCCCCTACGAACCCCCAACCCCAAGGACTTTGAAACAAACTCACCACAGGCACAGAAGTGTATGGGAAAACCGAATCTGAGGTCACCATGAGACCAGACCAACCGGGACCACCGAATCAGAGGCATTTCTTTTTATTGCATGATGATTTGGAAGTGTATGTGATTTGAGACTACTTGACAGGGTTGTACTCTACGCTTTACTATCATAATATATCCCGGCTCGACTGTGTGGTCCCAGTCTTCCCACTGAGCCCACAGCACACTCAATTTGGGTAGGAGCCGGCCAGAGTCCGAAAAATCCATATGACTCTTATGGGATTCGAACCCGCGACCTTCCAGTCCGTACATAACCCAAGGTATTTTATGATTTATCCCAACGTTAACCAAGCCAAGTGATACAGACACCTGTAGTGTTGGTCAAGCAATTTTGAGCTGTACTTTCAAAATCGCAACCGAAGAGGATGATACTCGGCACCAGTCTTTCCACTCAGCCCAGTGCAAAATTTATTTATTTATTCTTTTATATCGAGGATAATGTAAGAAGGACGCATGTGCTTTTTTACATCCAGTCCCCGTGTGTATGCGGTTTTGTAAATTCTGTCATCTGTTCCCACCGGCACACAATGGCCTACTCTTACGAAAAGCGGAACACGATTTAACGTGTGCGCAAGATGTTCAAAATGACGCTAAGAGGACCAAAACCTGAAAACAAGCAAAAACTTTTTATGAGGGTTTTGTTGTGGGGTTTTTTTGGTGTGGAGGGGGGGGGGGGGGGATTTGAATCCAGGACCGGGAGTCAACAATTCTACGTGCGAAGCCACTTTGCTACGACGAAAGGTGCATTTTTTCCCCCTGATAGGTGTGTTGGTAAATCTATAGCCATTGTTTTTTCAGTGGCGCGTAGGACGTGCTTTTCTTTTCTCACCAGAGGAAGCTTGTACGATCGGTAGTTGCGTATGTAGTGTCAGGGGGAAAAGTATAGTTTCTGTCACGCTCTACCTATAATGTAGTGACGTTCGAGTGTGGTGTGTGTGTGTGTGTGAGTGTTGTGTGTGTGTGTGTTGTGTGTTGTGGTGGGTGTGTGTTGTGTGTGTGTGTGTGTGTGTGTGTGTGTGTGTGTTCAGTGCCGACAAGAATGTGTATTTTCTTTTGACCAGGTTTTTGGTGAGGTTTTTTTTGTTATTGTTCTTCTTCTCTTATCAATGTCGTTTCCTGTTGTCAGTTTTGTAAGTTTTGAGTAGTTTCTTTCTTCCTCTTTATGCTGTTTCTTTGACGTTTGTGAATGTTCGTTTCTGTTTCTGTTTCTCTTGAATGTTGTTTGTGAATTTTGTTTCGTTTTCTTCTTTCTCCTTTAATGTTGTTTCCTTGTGACATGTTGTGAGTTTTCGTTTTCGTTTCTTCCTCCTCACATAATACAGACTACTGTTTCTCCTTTTTAAAAAACCAACAACAACAACCCCATAACAACAAACAAGCATGGAACCAAGAAGCAAGCAACATTTTTGATAAGAAACACACTGAGGGAAAGACAAGCCATCCTAAGAGTCATAGGTATTGCCAGGGTCTACAGACTGAAAGTGTAGCTCATTGAAATACCCAAAGAGTCTTAGGGAATTGGGACTGACCAGCCGGTCTTCCTAAACTACGACTAATCGATGTGGGATCATTGTAAAGACTGGGATCACGAAATCGAGTGCTGTGGGCTCATTGGGAAGATGGGGACCACACAGTCGAGCTTCATCCACTTTACGGATGCGATTTAGGAGTGATGCTCAAATTACTGACCAACACTGCAGGTGTCTGTATCTCCGAGCACAGTTGACGCTGGGATATACTATAACAGTAAGCGTAGAGTACAACCCTGTCAAGTAGTCTCAAACACATGCACCCCTATAGCAACAGCATGACATCATCCTTGATTGTCATGGAATAACAAAAGAATTATATCTGATTCGGTGGTTCTGGTTTCTCTGTTCCCATGGTGACCCCACTTTCAGTTTCCTCATACACTTCTGTTCGTGTTGTGAGTGTGTGTCAAAGCCTTTGGGGTTGGGGTTCACTGGGGAGGGTTGTTGGTGGTCGTTGTGGCGGTCATCACATGGGGGTAGGGGGACAACTCACTCAGCCTGGCTCCACGCTTGAGCTAATACTGACGTCAGTAGGGGGCTTACTAGGAAGTGTCCTGCTATGTTAACTCAGAACAGGCACCACTGGACACCACCACCAAAGTGACCCAGCAGCAGTGCAGCAACACTACCACGTTAAAAGAACAAGTACCTGCTGTCTGTGAAGGGCAAAACTGTTGCAAGAAGTAAACACATGTTGTAAAGAACGAAAATTGTGTGTGTCTGTATAAGCAATCTCCTTGAATGAAAACAGCAAGAAAGCAGCATCCTGCATCGCAAGGCCGGGACTGCGTTTGAGGGGCAGAAGGGCAAAGAAGTTTTGGAAGCCATGGCAGGAGCAGTTTGGCATCCTCAACATGGAGAAGGACGCACAGAAGCTGTGGAAGCTGACACAGGCTCTCCATGACGACCTAAATCACGCTCCAGGAGTACTCTTACAGAAAGGAGGAGACAAACTGTGCAGTGGGAGAAAGGCAGCCGCGCTTCTTGCACAGAGATTCCGACAAAACAGCAGCCTCCTTCATGTACCTGAAGAAGAACACTTTTAACATAAAAAAAAAAGACCCAGCAGGAGCTAAGGAAACAAACACCGAACCTCAGCTTTCGAATGAGACTATAAACCGAGGCCCCGTGTGCGAACGCACGCAGAACATCTTGCGCACACGTTAAATCCTGTTCCGCTTTTCGTAAGAGTAGGCCATTGTGTGCCGGCGGGAACATATGACAGAATTTACAAAACCGCATACACACGGGGACTGGATGTAAACAAAGCACATAATTGCTTATTCCATTATCCTCGATATAAAAAAGCATGACCTCCAAGCTCATTATCAGCGAGCTTACGGTAGGAAATGGAGTGTCAAAGCTAAAATGTTTCAAACTCCTAAACCTTCTTATCTATTACAAGTAGAAGAAGCATGTTTCTACAGACATATTTCACAGCCTGAATCCTTTAAACTTACACAGGGTAATCTCCATATTTGCAACTTTTTATCCTACAAAAACATGATTTTGGTCACTTTAGAACCCTTGTCCCACCTTAACTGCTCCATAAGTCATCTGAAGATGAAGACTTCACCAGGCAAGGGTGGATCACCAGCGAGATGATCCGTCACCTTGAAGATCATGTCAAGCAAAAGTTCCTGGATATTTGCAACCAGTCCTAGAATTGGGTGTTTCCAATCAGCTGAAAAAAGAAGCCATCATTGTCTTCATCCTCAAGAAGGGAGAATACAAAAACAGCAAACAGCTTCGAGTTGCCTTGGCAAAACCATGTGTCAAAAGATCAACCTAAACTATTTGCATTAAAAATATATTTTAAAATTATGAATTTTTGAAATTATTCCACCACGTAGACAATATATGTTTTTAACAAATTTTGTCCAGAATGCATTTGACTCAAGTCTATTAATGAGACAAATAATTGACCGAAGTTGAGACTCATCAAACCCAAAGCGAGAACAAAGACTAGGGTGAACTTTAGAAAAGGTAGACAAATTGCCAGAACGGAGGGACAGTCGACATGATATTCGTCGCAAGACAGATTCAAGAGAAATATAAGTCACAACATTAGGAGCTCTACATCCTCTTAGTCGACTTCACCAAAGCGTTTGACACAGACAGTATCACACCCAGGACTGTGGAACATACTTTCCCGTGTTGGAATCCTTCCCAAGACAGTAACAATAATCATCTGCTTTCATGATGACATGAACACAAGCTTATTCAAGGCAGAGAGGATGATAATCAAGTTCCCACGTCACTAATGGAACCAAGCAAGGATACGTTCTTGCTCCAACTCTCTTCAACTTCATTTTCAGCATGATTCTTGACTCATCCTTTACAGAATTAAATACGGGCATCCAGATTACATACAGGAAAGATGGAAGTATCTTCAATACTCTATGCCTGAAGGCAAAGGTGAAAATTCGTGATCTCCCGTACGCTGATGACTGTGCTATTGTTGCGCGCTCGGATGTTGACCTTCCAAGACTTTCAGATTCTCTGTCTGCTGCCACCAAGCACTATGGACTCACAACAAGCATCAAGAAGACTGAAGTGATGTTTCAACCTTGAAAGGGATCAACAGCAAACATGCCTGTAATGAAGATCGACAGCAAGGTCCTCCACAATGCTAACTTTTTCATCTTTTACGATAGCAGACTCTCTTCCTCCAATAGTTGCAAACGGCGCTGTCGTCCCCTGTGGGAATGCCGGGGGACCTTTCAGTATAAATAGCATCCCCACCGTCTGAAAATTCTGTGCCAGAAATTCCATCACTTCTATCCTTCTCTTTTTATCTTTTCCTTTTCTGCCTTCTTTGTCCATTCTTCTTCCTTTTTTCCAGAAAGACTTAGAATATAAAAGTTCTTTTCCACGCCGAAGTCGGGTGTGCTCGGCCTGACTTGTCCGGCACTTCACTGCAGTGCAGCGCAGTTTTACTCCTATGACAGACAACACTAGCTGTTGTAGAAGAAGAGAAAACAATACCCAACCACATCGCTAAGGGAAGTACTCCCAATGGCAGACACCACAGGCAAGTATAGAATGAAAAGGGCGTAAAAGTGGAGATGAAAAGAGCGGTATATAGAGCAGCAGTCCCGACTGGGGACAGGATAGCTCAGTGGCAACATACATACATACATACATACATACATACATGGAAACAGACAGACAGACATCCAGACATCATGACATACATACATACATACACACATGCAGACATACATGCAGACATACATACATACATACATACATACAGACAGACAGACAGACAGACATAAACATAACATACATACAATATACAGACAGACAGACATACAGCAGACAATACATCAGACAACATGCAGACATACATCAGACATACATACATAACATACATACATACATACATACATACATACATACATACATACATTACATAACATACAAACATACAGACAGACAGACTGACAACATACATACATAATACATAACATACATACATACATACATACATACATAACATACATCAACATACAACATACATACACATACATACATACATACATACATACATACATACATACACGTACAAACATACATCAGACATACATACATAACATACATACAACATACATACATAATACATACATACATACATACATACATACATACATACTTGCAGACATACATACAAACATACATGCAGACATACAGACATACATACATACATACATACATACATGAGACATACAAACAGACATACGTACAAATACAGACATCCAGACTACATACAGACATACAGACATCCATCCAGACAAACATCCAACATACAGACAGACAGGCAGAGACAGACAGACAGACAGACATACGAGAACAGACAGACAGACAACATACGTACAGACAGACAGACAGACATACAGACATACAGACAGACATACAGACATACATCCAGACATACATACATACATCCAGACAAACATACATACATACATACAGACAGACAGATAGGCAACAGACTCCAGACATCCAGACATACAGACATCCAGACATCCAGACAGACATACAGACAGACATACATACAGACGTACATAGGCTGGAGAGCAATCTCAACATGACCTGTTGAAGCGTGTAAACTAGGTAGTTTGTTGACATCACTAACTGACAAAGTTGTGGTCTGGGTCAGTTAGTCCTTCCTTCCTGCAAACCCTCCCCCCACACCCACACCCCCCTTCCGCTATCTCTGTCTCTCTGTCTCTTTCTCTGTCTCTGTATGTCTGTGTATGTGTGTATCTATCTATTTGTCGATGTATCTATGTATCCATGTATCCATCTATCTATCTATCTACCTGTCTGTCTGTCTGTATGTCTGTCCGTCTATATATTTCTGTGTGTGTGTGTGTCTGTCTGTCTGTCTGTCAGTCTTCACAGGTGAACACCAAGCTTGTTTTAAGGGATGTTCTTCCACTACAGATTAGATGTTTACTCTGCTTGCGTTTGGCTAGAAACAGTTTGCTCATAATCGTAAGCTCTGTGTAGCATTTATTGACTTTGAAAAGGCATTTGATTCTCTTGTTGTGGCCTATTCTCCTGAAAAATAGTATGAAGGTAAATTATTAGGTTGTTTGAGAGCCATGTATCAGAATGTCAGAAGCAGAATAAGATGTGGATCTAAGCTGACCGACATAATATACTGCACCACTGCGGTTAAACAGATTGATGTGTGTAGCCCTCTTTTGTTTTCTGTTTTCATTAATGAGTTAGCCATAGAAGTCATTAATAAGGGTAAACATGGTGCTACTTTCCCCCAAGATTTCACAGAGTTGTTTGTTCTTCTGCTTGCTGATGATGTCATCCTGCTATCTGAAGCAGTTGTAGGCTTACAAAAGCAGTTGAATAGCTTAAGCAGTGCTGCAACAGCATTTGATCTTAAGGTTAATCTGAATAAGAGTAGTATCGTTGTTATTGAGCTGCTCACGAAAAATAGCTGTACAATGGAAAAGTCATGCCTGTGATTAATGTATATAAATATTTAGGAATCTACAAAGCTTAGTTTCACAACTGCATGTAAAGATCTGGCAAGTCGAGGTAAACGAAGCTTGTTAATTGTTTTGAAAAAAATTACGATTATTGAATAATAATGCTTTTGACTTGCTCATTAAGATATTTGATGCACAAATACAACCCACTTCGTGATATGGCGCAGAAATTTGGGGACAGGATCCAGGTGTAACACATTATGAATCAGTACACCTCTTTGCTTTAAGGCAGTTTTTAGGCTTAGACGTACACTTAATTATCTTGTTTATAGTGAAACTAATGTATATCCTATCTCTGTTAATGCTGCACGTAAGATGCATTAGATATTGGATTAAGATTCTGCATATAGATGTGTGCAGGTTACCTTTTAAGTCTTACAAGATGCTTTATGATCTAGATGTCAAGGGGAAAACACCTGGGCTTCACAAATACGTACCTGTATATGAACTTGGCTTTGGGTTTGTTTGGCTCAATCAATGTGTTCAAAATAGTAGAGAGTTTATCAACGTTTTCAGGCAAAGATTGATTGTCTTCCGTTGGCAACAGTGGAGTGGTCATATACAAAGCAGTAAAATATATCAAATGTATAGACAGTTTATAGGCTCACACGATGTTAAACCTGAATCTAAAGCTTGATATGGACATACATTTGAAAAGAATTATGTCTAAGTTTAGACTTGGTGTATAAGACATAAAAGTTCATAAATTTAGATATATAAAACATGATGTTGATGACATCAGGTTGATGTGCCCATTATATAAGAAAGTAGTGGAAGATGAAGTCTATTTTGTGCTGTGCTGTCCAGTATTAGAAGATGTTAGGCAAATTGCATACCCGTAAAATATAGTAAAGTAAAGGTAAAGGAGTCCCATAACCTATAAGGTCGTAGGGGAGCGAGGCGTCAGAGACCTCACTTCTCTAGGGCCAGCATATTGAGGGCGGCGCCCATCTTCTCTCTCTCGCTGCTTTACGGGATAGCTCAGTGGTCGGAGCACTCGCTTTCCCCCAGCCAAGTTAAGCAGCGTCGAGCGTGGTTACCAGTTGGATGGGTAATCGTTTGCGCGCCTTGGCTTCAGTACAGTTCCCCCAGTTCCCCCAGCTGTAAATGGGTATCTGCCCTCTTTAGGGTCAGGGAAAATATAGTAGACAGCCTAATTTTATGTAGATTCTGTTTACTCGTGGCGTCTAGTCATCCTGAGATTGTGTGAAGCCTCGCTTTATATGTGTGTAAAGCAATTTAGAATAGGAGATATTTTCGTTTCTTAAGTCATATTTTTGTAACCGATTTTTGCTGTTGTGGTTGTTGTCATACAGTAACATTTGTTTTTGTGCTTTTCCTTAATTTTCATAAAAAATACTAAGCAGGTCGTCAACCCCCTTCATGTATGGCCAATGGCCTTTTTGTGAATGAATCTATCGAGTTAGAGTTCTTCTCTGTCTGTCTGTCTGTGTCTGTCTGTCTGTCTGTCTGTCTGTCTCTCTCTCTCTCTCTCTCTTCTCTCTCTCCCCCTCTTCTCTCTCTCATCTCTCTCTCTCTCTCTCTCTCTCTCTCTCTCTGTTTGATTAACCTGCAAAATTTCCTCCTTTTGGGGAGTTTATTTCGGGGTTTCTTTTTTTTTTTTTTTTGGTTGTTTTAGTGTCTGTCTAGGCCATTGCCAGAAAGAAAGAAAAAACCCACACAACCAACCCCCCCCCCCCTCCTCTCCGATTTAGAAACACCTGTCCTTCGGCACGATTCGGACACCTGTTGACTGCGCCAGCATCACGTGCGGCATCAGTGAAGTGCTTCGATCAGCAGGGGAAGGAGATGGCATAAATACCAGACCCTGCTGACCAGCCCAGGCAAGTGGCATCGTCTGCGAGCCTTACTGCTGCACTCTCCACATCTCTTCTCTGCACAGCCATGTTGATCAGGGCTTCTTGCCTCGCTGCTGTGGCAGTGTTGCTGACTCTGAATCTTGCGGTAAGAGATTTCTTTGTTTTATTGTTGCTGTTTGTTGGGGTGTTTTTTTGTTGTTGTTTCATGCCATTTGGTGATAAGGATTGCGGTAAGAGAGTGAGAGTGGTCAGTTAGAATGTGTCGGCTGGTGTTGGTAGCTTTTTCGTTTGGGTATGTGGCTGGGTGGATGTTGGTAGGATTTCTGTGTCTGAGAAAGCTCCTGCCAAAGTGTTTGGACGAATTGTACTCGAAAAGTGGTCAGATGTGTATGTTTGAGACAATCTTGAAAAGATTATGATGAATATCGCAAAGTAATTCGGGGTGGGGTTATTTTCGTTGGTATGTTAGTTCACTTAGATCTTACTTCCAATTGTTCCTGTTGCTGATTTTGAATTGTCGCTTGATGTGTTGTGTGTGTGTGTTTGATGTGTGTTTGTGTAAATGGTTGCTTAATGTGTATGTAGAATGTTAAACCTCGTGTTGTGTGTGTGTTGGTAGGGGTGTCTAGTGCATGTGGTGAGGCAGTGTTGAAAGCGTGGTGTGAAATGTGAAAGTTGGTATGGATATTGGATATGCTAAAATATTCTACAAAGTAAAAGAATATGTATATAAAAAAACTTGCAAGATACAATGTTGTGTTTGATATGGTTGATCTAGTATTTAATCGAGAAACATTAAACTTGAAGTCTTATAAAATGAAATGTCTGATTGATGCAAAAATAATAAAACAATTGTACACACGTTAATGAAAAATAATGAAGCATAGGATAGAAATGATGTGAATGATTTATGATTGATAAATATTGAAAACTGATGAAAATTTTCAGTCCCTTTTATAAATTAATTCTTTTAGACATGATGAATTATAACACAGTGGACAGGTATGAGTTGAAATCCACTGGTAATGAAGAGTGATGTCGATGGAGGTTCGATTGATTGTGGTGCAGTCTGATGAGATTGATACATGCACGAATGATGGAAGCAAAGCCGACGGTTCCAGTGTCTACAATCCCACTGGTAACTGAAGAGGCCGATGTGTGAGGAGCACGTTCTGTTGCATGGCGGGCAGCTGAAGGAAGGAAGGAAGAACTGGCACTGCTGTGGGTTGGTCTTTTCCAGTCCTCTTTCCGCCTCCTACGTTTTTCTTTCGTTGCGTTGCTTCTCCCAAGTTCAAACTTTCTACTGACTCTTCTGATGGACAAGCGCCACATGTCCCGATCCAGTGCTTCCTGTTGCCATGACTGACGCTGGAGCCCAAGCCATAGACAGCTGCTTCTTCAGCTGGTCTTTGAGACTTTTTCCTGGGAGGGCTACGATCACGTTTCCCCTGTGTTTCATTTTGCTAAAGAAGACAGCTTTAAGTGAGTCGTGTATCCCCCATCCTTGCTTGTGTGTCGTCCACCCTTTTGAAACTGTACTGCAGCGGTATGGACTTCAGACTGGGCAAGGTTGGCTTGTTGAAGAACCTCTTCATTGCTGACGTTGTCTTTTTACTTGATGTCAAGGATGGAATGAAGGTAGCGTTGATGGACGCCCTGGCCCAACAGCCCCGTTTGCCCGCAGTATTATAGGAGCCAGGTTTCTGAAGCATACACAAGGGTTAAGAATCGCAGCTGCTCTGTTTCTTTAAATTTGTGTTGAGAGGTGGGGGAAGAGGGGTTTTTTTCCCATTTTTTCTGGGACAGGTGTCCAAAGGCACTACTGGTTCGGGCAAATTTGCGGTCAAAGATCTCCACGGACAAGCGCATCAACAGAGCAACTACTCCCCACTGCCTTCAGACTAGTGTCATCAATCCTGCGCCTTACCCAGGGCAGGCTGCGTGCGAGTCTCACGGGGGACGCTGGTACAGCACTCCTCTCTTCTCACAGCTGATGGCAATGCGAAATAATAATAATAATAATAATAATAATAATGTATGGAATTTATATAGCGCGATCTTGTAAAGCAACAAATCAAGCTCAAGAATGACTTTTTGTTTTTTTTTAAATTTATGTAGCCTGTGGTATGCGGTTTTGTAAATTTTGTCACTGTTCCCAACCGGCACACAATGGCCTACTACTCATCGAACAGCGGAACATGATTTAACGTATGCGCAAGTCTCTGCATGCGTTCGCACACGGGACCTCGGTATTAATAGTTTCTCATCCGAAATGCGTTTTGCAGATTCAGCAAATTGGTCACCAATGCCGGTAGTGCTTCCTGGGTGTGTGTATGGGGGGGGGGGGGGGGGGGGGGGGGGGGGGGGGGGGGGGGGGGGGGGGGGGGGGGGGGGAGGGTCAATGTCACCTGCAAACAGCAGCTCAGTGATCAGACCTCTTGCTTTGAGTCAGCAGTCTCTGCAGGTTGAAGACGTTGTTACCCTCAGTTTCGAAGTGGATAAAGATGCCGGGCGTCAGGTCTTCCTTTACTTTACGAGTATCATGAAGAAGATGGATAACAAGCTTGTGTTGTTCTTGGCTGATGTTTTTCGCTCCTCCCCTTCCCCCCCCCCCCCCCCCCTTGTCACAGATGCGCTTATCAGGAAGGACGGTGGCAGGATAGTTAAGACGTTTGCCTGCCAACAAGTAAACCGTGAGGTTCTGGGTTCGATTCCCAGCCTCGCCCTTTCTTCCCAGTTTGACCAAAAAAATCGAACTGAATGTCAAAGTCCTTCGGATGAGACTATAAACCGAGGCCCCGTGTGCGAACGTATGCAGAACATCTTGCGCACACGTTAACTCCTGTTCCGCTTTTCGAAAGAGTAGACCATTGTGTGCCGGTGGGAACAGATGACAAAATTTACAAAACCGCATACACACGGGGACTGGATGTAAAAAAAGCACATGAGTGCTTATTCCATTGTCCTCGAAAAAAAATCTGAGTACTTTGATTTGTTGCTTTACAAGATTCAGCGCTATATAAATTCCATACATTATTAGTATTATTTATTTTATTATTATTATTATTATTATTATTATTATTATTATTATTATCATCTCTAAACCAGACACAAATGTGTTTGCTGAGAATGAACATATGTCTAACCAGCTCCGTAACAAAGTAATGTAAATGAAAATTGCACGTTTCAAAAATGTCATCACTGCTTGTTCATAGAGTGTGGTGTCTTGGCCTGTACTTTATTAGTATGGTGTGAGTATAAGTATATATATAAGTCAATTGGCAGTTAGAGTGATGCGCATTGCCTAGTGATCTGCTGATCCGGGTTCGAATCTCGTTCAAGAGGATTTTTTTCCTCCGGAGTTAGCAATTGTGCCGACTCCATTCGCCCCAAAAGTCCTTCGGATGAGACTAACCGAGGTTCCATGTGCGAACGCACACAGAACATCTTGCGCACACGTTAAAACCCGTTCCACTTTTCAGAAGAGTAGGCCATTGTGTGCCGGTGGGAACGGATAACAAAATTTACAAAACTGCTTACGGACAAGGATTGGATGTAAAAGAAAAAAAGCACATTATTTATTATTCCATTATCCTCGGAAGAAAAAATGTACACTGACAAACTCCAAAACAAGAATTGAACCATTGGGTTTGTCTGTTGGGCAGAGCGGTCAATTCTACGATGGAGACAGCCTTGGCAGGGGAGGCTATCGGGAACCCGGGTCTCCAATGGTCTTGCCTAACGACTATGTCGATGTGGACTCCTCCCGTAAGTCTGCGTCTTTCTATGATATACCAGAATCATCAAAAACAGTCTTTTTTTTCAGCAACTCATTTTTCATATTCACACATTTTGTTTTCCTTCTAAAGTGTTTTGGATGGGATGGCTGGTTCTGTGCTTCTGGGTGTTGGGTTTTTAAGTCTGCTTGCTCGTGTTTTGCTCACTATCCCATCCATACCTGGAGGGGACGGGAGAGCCTGGTGGTTAGAGTGGTGTGTACTCGTGATCTGCCGACCCGGGTTCGATTCTCGTTCAAGAGGATTTTTCCTCCGGAGTTAACATCAGTGCAGACTCCACTCTCCCCAAAAGTCCTTTGGGATGAGACTATAAACCGAGGCCCCGTGTGCCAACGCACAGCAGAACATCTTGCGCACACGTTAAAACCCGTTCCGCTTTTCGTAAGAGTGTATGTGTGTATGTTTGTCCGTCGTGTCCGACGATGACCTCCAAAACAGCAGAGGAGGCAGCTGCTGTTTTGGAAACTGGGCAGAAATTTCATTATAGTGGAGATGCCTTGCCTACAGCTCATCCCCACTCTCTCGGCCAAGTGGGCATAAGGACAGTCAGCGTTGGAGATGCTCTCCAAAGGCCAACCAGCCCCCAGGGCTGCAGCACATAAGAACTGTGCGAGTCAAGCCTCCTAGTCAGAGAGTCATAGTCGATCACTAAAGACTAAGCTGTAAAGTGGAATTCCATGAGTGGGAAAGCCACTGGTCATACAGCCTCTCACTTTGCTGTTGCCCCCAGCGTCAATGGTTTAATCAAGAACTGTGATAAACCCCAGGCGCTGACGGCTTCTCGTAAGAGTAGGCCATTATGTGCCGGTGGGAACGGATACAAAATTTACAAAACTGCATGCACACGGGGACTAGATGAAAAAAGCACATGAGTGCTTATTCCACTATCCTCGAAAAAAAGAATTTTTTTTTTAAATATCTACTTCATTGATGACTTTGCTAGATGTTGGGATGCTCTGTTTGTTGCTTATTTAGATAGTTAAGTGGTTGTTGTTGTTGTGTTGTTGTTGTTGTTGTTCCTCAGCTAGAGCTCCGAGATTCACCAAAGGTGAGATTTTTGCGTATGGGACAAGGGGGGGGTGGGGGGGGGGGGGGGGGTGCCCCACAGTACAGGTAGCCGCATTTCAACTTCGGCATGTATGTATGCTAGGTATGTTTGTGTTCCTGCAACCCGCCCACAGCTGCCTGATTTATGGGATCTTTAACGTGCATATGTAATCTCACGCATGTGTATGTACTCGAAGGGATTTAAATCACTGGCAGGTCTGCACCCGAACTTGACTTGGGAGACAACAAAAGTCCCACTTTTAATTCACCAGACACCGTCAAAATTCGAACACACTACTTAAGCGCTTTGATTTGTTGCTTTACAAGATTCAGCGCTATATATGTTCCATGTATGTTCTTTCGAGCCAGAAGGCCCATAGAGCGAGAGGCGTTATCCCGGTTTCTTTCGTTTAAGCGCAACTGTGTTTTTACCACCCTGTGACAGACGTAGTTTGTCCCAGAATACTTCCCCAGCAGACTGGACCCTTGTACACGTGGTGGTGCGGAAAATAGGAGTAAAGTGTCTTTCCAAGGACACACACCGAGCTGAGCGGGGATCGAACCCGCGACTTGGATAACGAGTTGACCGCCGAAACTCACTCGCCACGGTGCCTCCATATTGTTCTACATATTATATTATATTCACTATATTATTATCATACTTATAAAGGACCGGACCCATGGGATTGAAATCATTTGGATCAGACTATAAACCGAGGCCCCGTGTGCGAAAGCACAGCAGAACATCTTGCGTACACGTTAAATCCTGTTCCGCTTTTCGTAAGAGTAGGCCATTGTGTGCCGATGGGAACAGATGACAGAATTTACAAAAACCGCATACACACGGGGATTGAATGTTTTTATATATAAAAAAAGCAATAAGTGCTTATTCCATTATCCTCGATATAAAAGAGGGGGGGGGGGGAAGACAGAAAAATAAAAAGTTAAACGGTCTTAACCGTATCACGTCCGTCAGTGACTCTGTGGTTTCTTCACTTGGCTGGCGTGCTTATTTCCCATTCAGTAGATGGGCGCTTATATGGGTTTTGTTTTTGTTTTATTTTATTCTTTTATATCGAGGATAATGGAATAAGCACTTATGTGCTTTTTTACATCCAGTCCCCGTGTGTATGCGTTTTTTGTAAATTCTGTCATCTGTTCCCACCGGCACACAATGGCCTACTCTTACGAAAAGCGGAACAGGAGTTAACGTGTGCGCAAGATGTTCTGCTGCGCGTTCGCACACGGGGCCTCGGTTTATAGTCTCATCCGAAGGACTTTTTGGGGGAGAGGGAGTCTGCACTGATGTTAAACTCTAGGAGAAAATATCCCCTTGAACGGGAATCGAACCCGGGTTGAGTGAGTGAGACATGGAGTGAGGAAGCCAGTTAGCTATTTGTCTGTTCTTTATGTTACACTTCCTATCTCTCTCTCTCTCTCTCTCTCCTCTCTCTCTCTCTCTCTCTCTCTCTCTCTTCTCTCTCTCTCTCTCTCTCTCTCTCTCTCTCTCGCTCGCTCGCTCTCTTCTCTCGTCGCTTCTCTTCTCTCTCTCTCTCTTCCTTTCGCTTAACTGCTCCCCCTTCTTCTCTCTATCTCTCTCTCTCTGCATTCTCTCTCTTAATGTTATTTTGATGCTGTTTGGTCGTTTTAAAAAATTGTTTAATCGGCTCTTTGGATGTTATGCCTGATATTTTCTTTAGTTGGGTTGTTTTTTTTAAAGAATTTTTCATCGTCGTTTTTCAGTTTTACTTTTGCTTTGTTTTCATAATAATTAACCTGAAGACTCTCCCTCCTCCTCTCTCTCTCCTTCTCCCCCCCCCTCCTCCCTCTCCTCCCCTTCTCTCTCTCTCTCCCTTCCCTCCGCTTTTACTGCCACAGCTTATAACAATTTTGGAGGCAGACCAATGGAGGAGGAGGAAGGGGAGGATGATGACGACGACGATGATGATGATGAGAAATTGGTGAATGACGGCACAGACCTGCAGCTAACGAAGGCACAGTACAGACAACTGTACCACGGCCGGTGAGTTCCCTTCATTCCTGCCACTGCTGTACAGCACAATATTATTCATCAACCGTTGGTGTCACAATGACTGGCATCTGCTGCAGAAGAGTGGAGCATGTCTCCCATGTATATTCTTGACTTCTCAGGGGGATGGATGGGGTTTACTTGTATACTCTGTCTTTTCGTTTTGGGTTTTGGGTTTTTTTTACCCCCGTTCCTCCTTGGCTAGAGGTCCGAGAGACGGGATAGCCTAGTGGTTAGAACATTGCGCTCGCAATCTGACGACCCGGGTTCGATTCCCGTTCAAGGGGATATTTTCCCCCTTGGAGTTAACATCAGTGCAGACTCCGCTCTCCCCCAAAAAGTCCTTCGGGATGAGACTATAAACCGAGGCCCCCGTGTGCGAACGCACAGCAGAACATCTTGCGCACACGTTAAATCCTGTTCCGCTTTTCGAAAGAGTAGGCCATTGTGTGCCGGTGGGAAGAGATAACAGAATTCACAAAACCGCATAAACACGGGGACTGGATGTAAAAAAATCCATTATCCATTACCCTCGATATATAAAAGAATAAAGTAGAGTAAAGGTTCACCAAGGGTGAAATGTGTACGATTGCGACGGTTTCCCCCCCCCCCCCCCCCCCCCCCCCCACCGCCACCCTATCCCTTCAAACCATTTAGGTACCCGCATTCCGACTTCGGCGATAATGTCGTAACACGGACACCTGTGCATGTGGAGGGGAGTGTTGTCATCCGTTCCTACAG
>CM054155.1:14076313-14088813 GCA_028751875.1 Rapana venosa
TGTTAGAATTCTAAGTCAGTTAGTGTCTTTTTGGAAACATGTAACAGAGAAAGACACACACTCATATGTTAGAATATTGTATGATTATATGTATCGAAATAATGAATATGATCGTTGGATCAGCACAGTTAGAAATGTTCTGTATAAAATTGGCTTTAAACATGTATGGGGAATACCAAATTACACTTGATGTACATCGATTATGCCATGCAGTGCAAACGAAACTGGAAGGTTTATGTACAACGTTTTCGATGCTGGTGTCAAAGAATATATGAATGATATAGACAAACTAAACAAAATCATAGTAACTGATAATCATCAAGCTGAAATAATTAACTATGTTTATACCTCTTTTGGGGGAGTAAGTGCTCAATCAAAATAAGATAAAATGCAACGTAGTTAGGTTTTTTTCATGCACATCATGTCAGTCACGCTGACTAGTGAATATGTTGTATCAATGAATTATGAAGAGTTTATATTGTTGTGTCAAATAAGTCCATGTGGCTCTTATGGCAATTCATAATTTCTGATTCTGATTCTGACTCATGGAGTACCTTGAGATTTTGTTTTGTCAACTAGCGATTTGTTCTACGTGTGTATCTGACAGCTCTGTTCACAATTGCAAGTGTATGTGCGTAAAGATAAATTTTTTGTTTTGTTTTGTTCTTAAAATATTTTGGTATGGTTCAGGGACATAAATTGGCGCAGTAATGGGATGAATTGTGAGGCCATCAATTGAAGAAAAGCGGTGTGTGTTTACCAGAGTTATATGAAGACTCAACAAATCGTTTTTGCAGTTCATATGAAAACACTTCATGATCTAAGCATGTGTGTGTGTTTATTTTTTTCTTATATTTTTTATTTATTCTTTTATATCGAGGATAAACGAATAAGCACTCATGTGCTTTTTTTTACATCCAGTCCCCGTGTGTATGCGGTTTTGTAAATTTTGTCATCAGTTCCCATCGGCACACAATGCCCTACTCTTTCGAAAAGAGGAACAGGATTTAACGTGTGCGCAAGATGTTCTGCGTGCGTTCGCACACGAGGCCTCGGTTTATAGTCTCATCCGAAGGATATGAGTGTGTGAGTGTGTGTGTGTGTGGGTGTGGTGTGTGTGTTGTGTGTCGCGGCGTGGTGCGTGCGTGTGTGTGTGATGTGTGTGCCGCGCGCGTGGTGCGTGCGGCGTGCGTGTGTGTGTGTGTGTGTGTGTGTGTTGCGTGTGTGTGTGTGTGTGTGGTGTGTGTGTGTTGTGGTGTGTGCGTGCGCGCGTGTGTGTGTGTGTGTGTGTGTGTGTTGGGTGGTGGGGAAGGGGGGCTGGGTGGTGGTGTAAAGCTGGCTAGACATTCTGTACACACACACACACACAATACACACACACACACACAAAACACTACACACACACACAATACACACAACACACACAACACACACACACACACACACACACACACACACACACACAGAGAGAGAGAGAGAGAGAGAGAGAGAGAGAGAGAGAGAGAGAGAGAGAGAGAGAGGAGAGAAAGGAGAGAGAGAGAGAGAGGAGAAAGAGAGAGAGAGAAAACAGAAAAACTGTAGTGTTCAATGTAGAGAAGATAGACTGACTTGAGGCACGCAACACCTCACTGATTACTCGGGGGTGTGGACCAAGGCATCTGAAGTCATGACTGCAGCAACAAGTCAAGTCTGACTTGGCTCTGAGCTGCCCCTCTGAGGGATGTCCTGGCACTGGACCAAACCATGAGTTCATCAGGACACATGCAGCCTCACCTGCACCTTCACCTTCTCTATTGGGGGGGAAAGGGGGGGGGGGGGCACGGAGGGGCGGGATCGCCTAGTGGTTAGAACATTGCGCTCGCAATCTGACGACCCGGGTTCGATTCCCGTTCAAGGGGGGATATTTTCCCCCTAGAGTTAACATCAGTGCAGACTCAGACTCCACTCTCCTCCTCAAAAGTCCTTTGGGGATGAGACTATAAACCGAGTTCCCCGTGTGCGAACGCATGCAGAACATCTTGCGCACATGTTAAATCCTGTTCCGCTTTTCGTAAGAGTAGGCCATTGTGTGCTGGTGGGGACAGATGACAGAATTTACAAAACCGCATACACACGGGGACTGGATGTGAAAAAAAAAGCACATAAGTGTTTATTCCATCATCCTCGATATAAAAGAATAAAATTAAAAAATATATATCCGTAGTACCGTGGACTGGGGGTGGGAGGCGCACCAATGAAGATTTTGCAACCAGCTTCCTCCGCCCCCCACAGTCCTCTGCTTTCCGTATCAAATCATTCCACTCAAGGCCAGTCAGTCCACTCTCTGATGTTGTAGATCTTCCCCTCGTTTTCTCTCTCTGCCTCTTCTTCCTTCGTCTCCCTCCTTGTACTGTTTGTTCCCTGTAGGACAAGTCTTGGCCAGTCCAAATGTTCGTGTGACGTGCCCGTATAGTAGTAAAGTATGTTCTTTCGAGCCAGAAGGCCCATAGAGCCGGAGCTTATCCCGGTTTCTGTAACGTTAAGCGAACTGATGGTTTTTCACCACCCCTGTGACAGGACGCTAGTCTGTCGCCAGATACTTCCCCAGCAGAGCTGGTACCCACTTGTACACCTGGGTGGAGTGAGGAAAATAGGAGTTAAGTGTCTTTCCCAAGGACACAACACCGAGCCGAGCGGGGATCGAACCCGCGACCTCTGGATCACGAGTTGACCGCCTAAACCACTCGACCACGGTGCCTCCGTGACGTCCCGTACCAACTTTAATTTGCTTTTTTTTTCCCCACTGAAATCAGGAGCTCTTTTGTCTAGCGTCATTGAAAAGTATTGACACTGGATGACCTCATCCAGTTTAGTTCTTTTCTCTGCACAGATATGACAATGACAATGACAATGTACGATATTCTTCAATCAAAATATTAAGTTTACCTGGCACTGGTCAAAGACCTCTCACTCTACCCCCCCCCCCCCCCCACCCCCCTCTCTCTTACAAAAGAATGAGAAACTCAAGGTTTTCTTTTTTTTGTCATTAGCAAAAATGTGCTGCAAATTGTGTATATATATATACATTCATTTCCCCTTGTTTATGGACACTCTGAGTCTCTGGACAGATACCTACATAGTGAGCTTTGTCCCTTGCAGATGCTTTGCAGGTCTGGGCATGAGGAAGGAGCACGTCCAGGCTGTCAGCTTGCCCAGATCCTGTTACTTCGTGAGTACATCTTCTGCTAAAAACAACCAGCTTCAATAAGAAGCACGAGAATGATACTCCATACCAGAAAATGTGGACCGTCATCTTACTGCTTAATGATCATGGTAGTGACGTTGTAGAAATTTTTTTTTCATTCACACGGCTGTAAGTAGGTCACTGGCAGATTTCTTTGCGTGAAATTCGGGCTGCTCTTCCCCCGGGGGGGAGGGGGGGAGAAAGGGGGGGGAGGGGGGGGGAGAGTGCGTCGCCACAAGAGCTGCGCCATCTATTAATTTTTGTTTTTCTTTTCCTGTCTGCAACTGCATTTTTTTTTTTTGCCCTATCAGAGTGGCTTTTTTTTTTTTAATAGAATTTTGCCAGGGACAACTCTCTTGTTGCCGTGGGGTTTTTTTTACATGCGCTAAATACTTTTTTTGTAACACACGGGACATCGGTTTATCGTCTCATCCGAAAGACTAGCACCCACACCACCACTCATGGTCTAATGGATGGGGGTGAAAAGTTTCAGGCCCAAACGGGGGTGAAATCAGCGCACACATCCGACCCGGATTTTTCGCTTTCTAGGCAGGCGCGCTACCTCTAGACCACCGATCCACTCCAGCCTAGTTTGCTAAAGCACTCTGTGGTTTTTCAAGAGTTGTAGGCTGTTTGCACTGTCAGAGGCTGTCAAAAACACGTGTCGTGTCATTGAGAATGCTTTCCAGAAATGAATGGCAACTTTCCATCCACCCCCAACAACAACAGCTACAGAAGTTTATACAATGGTGCAAACAAGCAAAAAGTGGACTTATACTTTTTATTGGTTGGTTGGGGTTGTTTTTTTCATTATAAAAGTGATTAATGACAGTGAATGTGACAATGAAAATGGGGACGAGAATAATCACGACAGTGACGTCGTCTGACGATGATTTGATGATAATGATGCTGATGATATTCCTCCGTGGGGATGCCGGGGACCTGTCAGTATAAATCGCATCCCCACATTCTGGAAATTCTGTGCGAGAAATTTCCTCTTTTCTAGTCCTCTCTTTGTTTCTGCCTTGTTCCTTTTTCTTTCTGCTCCCTCCTTATTGTCTATTTTCTGCCTTCTTTGACCATTCTCCTGCCATTTTTTTCCAAGAAAGACTTAAGAGAAATCAATTCTCTCTTGTGTCGAAGTCGGATGCGCTGGGCCTGACTTGTCAGGCGCTTAACTGCAGCGTGACGCATTTTCGCTTATATAACAGACAACGATAGTTGCTGTGTGAGCGTTCGATGAAGAAGACGAAGAAGAAGAGGAATGCTGATGATAAAGATTTTCTGCGTGTAAAGTTGCCATCCAAGAAGGTTTTGGATTTTTCTTTGTAAAAGCTGAACACTGCACACACACACACACACACACACACACACACACACACACACACACACACACACACACACACACACACACCCACACACAACACACACACCACACCCACACACACACACACACACACACACACACACACACACACACACACACACACACACACACACACACACACACGGGAGGGGGGGGGGTGGTCGCTGAAGAGTCTGGACAGATAATGAGAGGGAAGGATCTCAGGAAGAAAATATGCGTGCTTTGAGGCCAGATTTGAAAGCATCGAATGTATGCTTTTGGCGAAGAGACAGAGGGAGGTCATTCCAGATGGGTGGACGAAAAGATAGGCCTAGTGAAAGAGCAACGTCCAACAGTGGTTTGCTTGAATCTTGAAGCAGAGAGTATCCACAGTTGAACGAAGGGAACGGGATGGAGTGTACAGGGGGAGACAGTTGCAGGGTTAAGGTGTCATGTCATGGTGGTTACCTGTCAATTTCAGAGAACCTCCATAGAACACGAACTCGGCCACACTCTGGGTCTGATGCACGAACACCAACGCCACAACAGAGATGACTACGTCAGGGTTAACCACAACGCCCTCATCCGTTCTGGTGCTTCCCAACTACACAAGTACGCCCCTGATGCCAGTGACAAATTCGGGCTGCCCTATGACTACGATTCCGTCATGCACTACGACAAAGTTGTGCGTACCTGGCAGAGTTTCTGGTGCACAGCCCGATATTATGTTCTGCTTTGTTATATTATTATTAGTGAGAATAAATAGCTTTCTTGTTACCTTTCGTCTGATGATGATGATGATGAGATGAGATGATGATGAGGTGATGATGATGATGATGTGGGTGGTCGATGTGGTGGTGGTGTGGGGGTGTGGGTGGTGGTGGTATGGTGTTGGTGTAATGGCGGCGGCGGGGCGGCGGTGGTGTGGTGGTGGTGAGATGATGATGATGATATGATGATGTATGATGTGATGATGATATGATGTGATATGATGATGTGTGATGATGATGATGTGATATGATGAAATGATGCGTGTTGATGTATGATGATGATGATGATGATGATGATGATGATGTGTGTGATGATGATGATGTGATGATGATGATGATGTGGTGATGTGATGATGATGATGATGAGTGTGGGATGGCGATGGCGCGTGGCGATGGCGATGATGATGATGATGATGATGATGATGATGATGATGATGATGATGATGATGATGATGATGATGATGATGATGATGATGATGATGATGATGATGGCGGTGATGGCGGTGATGATGATGATGATGATGATGATGATGATGATGATGATGGCGATGATGATGATGATGATGATGATGATGATGATGATGATGATGATGATGATGAATAATCAGCCTTGAATGGTCCAGAATCTGACATTAGCTGCTTAGTGCACTACGGTCACTCCTTGAGTCTCCTCTGAAGTCAGAGTATGGCTGCCTGTATGGCTCACCCGCGCACGCATGAACATTATTGTCAGAGAAGAAGGTAAGAAGCACGGGTTTCTCTTAATGCCAGAGTTACTGCACATCAGGAGGGGCATAATAATTATAATGACAGCAAAACGTCTTAGTAGTCCAAAAAAACCCACCAAAAATCGCTATCATTCATCAGATCTGAGTGGGTATTATTCATTTAGATATTTATTCTTTTATTTCGGGAATAAGGGAATAAGCACTCAGGAACCTTTTCACATTCAGTCTCCGTGTGTATGCAGTTTTGTATATTTTGTCATCCGTACCCCTCCACCCCCTCCTCACCCCCCACCCCCAGCCCCGGCACACAATGGCCTACTCTTCCGAAAAGCGGAACGGGTTTTAACGTGTGCGCAAGATGTTCTAACCCGCGTTCGCACACGGCTTACCTCGATTTAAAGTCTCATCCGAAGGACTTTTAGGGAGAGGGCGGAGTCGGCACTGACGTTAACTCTAGATGACAAACCCTCTTGAACGAGATTCGATCCCGGGTCAGCAGATCACGAGCGCGTCACGTCACTCTAACCACCAGGCTATCGAGCCCCCCTGTAAGACAGGCACATGCATGTCGTGTCGTGTCGTGTCGTGTCGTTTCGTGTCGTGTCGTGTCGTGTCGTGTCGTGTGTCGTGTCGTGTCGTGTCGTGTCGTGTCCTGTCATGCCCGTTGTCCTTATGGCAGGCTTATACCAATAACTGGGCAATACAGACCATCTATCCGAAACTGGTCAGCAAGACTGACGTCATTGGCAACGTCATGGTTCCTTCTTTCTACGACATCAAACTGGTCAACTTGATGTACAAGTGTAAAGGTCAGAGAAGCTAGGGATGTGTGTGGTGTGTGTGTGTGTGTGTGTGTTGTGTGTGTGTGTGTGTGTGTGTGTGTGTGTGTGTGTGTGTGTGTGTGTGTGTGTGTGTGTGTGTGGTGTGTGTTGTGTGTGTGTGTTTGTGTGTGTGTGTGTGTGTGTGTGTGTGTGTGTTGTGGTGTGTGTGTGTGTGTGTGTGTGTGTGTGTGTATTGTGGTGTTGTGTGTGTGGTTGTTGTGTTGTGTGTTTTTGTGGGTTGTGTGTTGTGTGTTGTTGTTGGTGTGTGTGTTGTGTGTGTGTGAGTTGTGTGTGTTGTGTTGTGGTGTGTGTGTGTGTTGTTGTTGTTGTTGTTGTTGTCTTCGATTTTTCGGTCTGTTTCACTCTCTTGGTATTTAGTGTGTTGTTTGTTTGTTGTGTGTGTTGTGTGTGTGTGTGTGTGTGTGTGTGTGTGTGGTTGTGGTGTTTTTGTGTGTGGTTGTGTGTGTGTGTGTGTTGTGTTGTTTTTGTCTGTTGTGTTGTCTGTCTGTCTGTCTGTCTGTTGTGTTGTTGTTGTTGTTGTTGTCTTTGATTTTACGTCTGTTCGCTCTCAGTGATTAAGTGTGTGGATGTGTGTGTGTGGTGTGTGTGTTGTGTATTTTGTGTGAGTTGTGTGTGTATGTTGTGTGTGTGTGTGTGAGTTGTGTGTGTGTTGTGTGTGTTGGTGTGTGTGTGTAGTGTGTGGTTGTGTGGTGTGAGTGTGTGTGTTGTTGTGGTGTGTTTTGTGTATGTTGTGTGTGTGTGTTGTGTGTGAGTTGTGTGTGTATGTTGTGTGTGAGTTGTGTGTGTTGTGTGTGTGTGGTGTTGTGTGTGTGGTTGTGTGTGTGATTGTGTGTGTTGTGTGTGTGTTGTTGTGTGTGTTTGTGTGTGTGAGTTGTGTGTGTTGTGTGTGTGTGCGTGCTGCGTGCGTGTACGTGCGTGCGTGCGCGCGCGCTCGGCCGTGTGTGTGTGTGTTGTTGTGGTGTGTGTTGTGTGTGTATGTTGTGTGTGTGTGTTGTGTGTTGTGTTGTATGTGTGTTGTGTGTTTGTGTGGTGCGTGCGCTGCGTCGTGCCGTGTGTGGTGTGTGTGTGTGCTGTGTGTGTGTGTTGTGTGTCTGTGTGTGTATATGTGTGTATGTGTCTCTGTGTATGTGTGTGTCTGCCTGTGTGTTTTCTCTCTCCTCTCTCTCCTCTCTCTCCTCTCTCTCTCTCTCTCTCTTTCCGTCGGTGTCTTTGTCTCTCAGTCTGTCTCTCTGTCTCTGTCTCTATCTCTCTGCTTCTCTTCCTCTACTCTCTGTCTCTGTCTCCTGTCTCTGTCTCTCTCTCTCTCTCTCTCTCTCTCTCTCTCCCTCTCTCTCTCTCTCTGTCTCTCTCTCTCTGGTTCTCTCTGTCTCTCTCTTTCTGTCTCGCTCTCATTTTTCTCTCGCTCATGTGTGTTGTGGTGTGTGCTGTGTGTATATGTTCTGTCTATCTATCTGTATGTCTGTTCTTCTGTCTGTCTGTCTGTCTGTCTCTCTGCCCTGTCTCTCTGTCTCTCTCTCTCTCTCTCTCTCTCTCTCTCCTCTTTCTCGTTCTCTTCTCTCAGTCTCTCTTCTCTTCTCTTCCGTCGTTGTCTTTGTCTCTCTCTGTCTGTCTGTCTCTTCTTCTCTCTTCTCTTCTCTCTCTCTCTCTCTCTCTCTCTCTCTCTCTCTCTCTCTCTCCTCTCTCTCCTCCTCTCTCTCTCTCTCCTCTCTCTCTCCTGCTCTGCTCTCTCTCTCTCTCTCTCTCTCTCCTCTCTCTCTCTCTCTCTCTCTCTCTCTCTGGCTCTCTCTCCGTCTCTCTCTTTCTGCCTCTCTCTCTCTCTCTCATTTTTCTCTCGCTCATGTGTGTGTGTGTATGTGTGTGTGTGTACGCGCGCGCGCGCGTGCGAGCACTCGTACACTCGTACACATGAACGCGTACGTGAAAGCTACACATGTCGATATTTGTATGTCTCGTTCTTCCTTGTAGATCGATGCAAGACTCCCCCTCCCTGCCGAGAACCTTGTTTCGTCAACGAAAGGTGCCAGTGCTTCTGCCAAAAGGACGCGCCGAAAGGTCAGTGAGAATAATAATTATTACGGTTTTAAAGTAGTTGCGAACGGGACAGCTCAGTGGTCGGAGCACTCGCTTCCCCCCCAGCCAAGGTTAAGCAGCGTCGAGCGTGGTTACCAGCTGGATAGGTGGCCGTTTGCGCGCGCCTTGGCTTCAGTACAGTCCCCTAGTTCATGCAGATGCAAATGGGTACCTGCCCTCTTTAGGGTCAGGGTTAGTAAAGCAGCGAAGGGAGAGGAGAGGGGCGTCACCGCCCTCAATATGCTGGTCCTTAGAGAAGTGAGGTCTCTGACGCCTCACTCCCCTACGGCCGTATAGGTTATGGGACACCTTTACCTTTTTTTTTTTAAAAGAAAAACGTTGTAGATGTTGAAGTATGAAAAACGATCTGGGGAGAAAAACCCTTAAGAAGACAAATAAGGTCACCCAAGTAAAATATGTACTTTTTGATAAGCCCTTACTTAAGACTATCTTGCCTTTATTTCTATAAACAGTAAAGTCAGAAACTATGTGTGTATAAATTATATGAATAAAAAGATATATATATTGTGTGTGTGTGCGTGTGTACGTGCGTGCGTGCGTGCGTGCGCTCGCGAGTGTGCGCCCAAAATGGTATATTTCTTTAATGCCTTGAGTGGGCTTCATTCAAAGACCGCCTTGTTGGCCTGGTTTGTTGTTTTTGTTGTTTCGTTTGTATGTCTGTGCACTCAGAGTAATATTAGACTTGTGTGTTTGTGTGTGAGTGTGCGTGTGTGTGTTTTGTGTGCCTGTGTGTGCTTTGTGTGTCTGTGTGTGCTTTGTGTGTCTGTGTGTAAGTGTGTGTGTGTATTATGTGCATGTGTTGTTGTTGTTGTTGTTGTTGTCTTCGATGTTACGTCTGTTCACTCTCAGGGATATTAGACGAGGGAATAGAAGTACGTGGGAGTCGAGGTGGTGGTGGAGGTCCTACTGAAATGTGTACAAAGGGAAAAATAGTTTACACAGGCAAAACAGAAACTTCACAAAGCAAGAATAACCAGTTAAAAACAACAACACACGCACGCACACACTCACACAAAACCCCATTAAACTGAATAAAGTTATAAAAAATGTCCTATAGAACTGTGCCAGAGACCTTTCGCAATATTCAATGCCAAATTCTTGTTATTGAATATGCTGCTGAGGGAGTTTTTTCAGAAAACTGGGGTTAAAAAAAAAGCTTTTGTACGCCTGCATTCAAATATTATATGAGTATTAGTGATATTCTCACCACACAGACATTTACCGTTTCTGCTGAATTTGGTGATGAATGCATTAAGTTTTGTTCTATAAATCAAGCTGTTTACTCTTCTTGCTGTGAAAATATTTGTGCAGGTCTTAGAATGGTTCAAGGAGGCACCGTGGTCGAGTGGTTTAGGCGGTCAACTCGTGATCCAGAGGTCGCGAGTTCGATCCCCGCTCGGCTCGGTGTTGTGTCCTTGGGAAAGACACTTTACTCCTATTTTCCTCACTCCACCCAGGTGTACAAGTGGGTACCAGCTCTGCTGGGGAAGTATCTGGCGACAGACTAGCGTCCTGTCACAGGGGTGGTGAAAAACCATCAGTTCGCTTAACGCTACAGAAACCGGGATAAGCTCCGGCTCTATGGGCCTTCTGGCTCGAAAGAACATACTTTTTAGAATGGTTCAGGGTTCTTAACATTTTCGTTATTGATTACATATCTACTTTTTAAAAAAAATATCTTTTAGGTGATACTTTTCTGTGACCTTTCTCCATGAAGTTTGTTCTAATAAGTGGTAACCCTTTTGTAATGGTAAAGGCATATGCATGGGTGTAAGTGTGTATGCATATGTACATGTTTTGTGTGTGTGTTGGTTTTTTTTTCTCTTTTATATCGAGGATAATGGAATAAGCACTTATGTGCTTTTTTGTTAACCTAGTCCCCGTGTGTATGCGGTTTTGTAAATTCTGTCATCCGTTCCCACCGCCACATGATGGCCTACTCTTACGAAAAGCGGAACAGGATTTTAACGTGTGCGCAAGATGTTCTGCGTGCGTTCGCACACGGGGCCTCGGTTTACAGTCTCGTCCGAAGGACTTTTGGGGAGATTGGAATCTGCACTGATGTTAACTGTGTGTGTGTGTGTGTGCGTGTGCACGCGCGGGTGCGTGTGTGTGTGTGTGTGTGTGCGTGCGTGTGTGTGCGTGTGTGTGTGTGTTTGTGTGTGCGTGTGCGTCTGTGTGCGTGTGTGTGCGTGTGTGTGTGTGTGCGTGCGTGTGTGTGTGCGTGTGTGTGGGTGTGTGTGTACGTGTGTACGTGTGTACGTGTGTGCGTGTACCTGTGTGACACAGAGGTTTGTCAGGACACGGCACACGACTGCGCACGAAGGGCGGCTGAAGGTAAATGCCAGAAGTACCCTCGCTCCATGTTAGACGAGTGCAGGCTGACCTGTGGGGCCTGCAAGCTGGATGGTTCCGCGCCACAACGTACGTTGTAGTTGGACCGTAGTGTGTGTGTGTGTGTGGGGGGGGGGGGGGAGGGGGGAAGTGGGGGGGGAGAGGAGAGGGGGGGGGGGGTGTGTGGGGGAGGGGGGGGGGGGAGGGGGGGTGGGATGTGTGTAGTGTGTGTGTAACGTAGTGTGTGGTGTGGATAGGGGGGGAGGAGGGCGAAGGGGTATGGTGGGTGTGTGGAGTGCGGGGGGGTGGAGGGTGTGGACGTGTGTGTTGTGTGTGGTGTGTGTGTGGAGTGGGGGGGGGAGTGTAGGGTTGTGTGTGTGTATGTGTGTATGTGGTGTGTGTGTGTGTGTGTTGAGTGAGATGGTTCGCGAAGAGAGAGAGAGATGAGAGAGAGAGAGGAGGAGGAGAGAGAGGAGAGAGAGAGAGAGAGACTGACTGTGGAGTTGCAAGCTGGATGGTTCGGCCACAACGTGCGTTGTTGATGGTTGATCGTAGTGGTGTGTGTGTGTGTGTGTGTGTGTGTGTGTGGTGTGTGTGTGGTGAGTGTGTGGTAGTGTGAGGCGGAGAGGATGAGGAGATGAGTGATGATGATGGATGTGTGAAGTACGTGATGTGAGTAGTGTGTGTGTTGGGTGTGTGTGTGTGTGTGGTGTGGTGTGTGTGTGTGTTGTGTGTGTATGTGTGCGTGTTGTGTGTGCGTTGTGTGGGGGGGGGGGGAGGGTGATGGTGTGGATGTGTGTGGGGAGAGTGAGAGAGAGAGGATGAGAGTAGAGAGAGAGAGAGATGAGAGGATGAGAGAGGAGAGGCTGAGCTGTGGGGCCTGCAAACTGGATGGATTCGTGCCACAACGTACGTTATGTTGGATATTTTGTGTAGCAGTGTGTGTGTAGTGGGGGGGGGGGTGTGGTATGTGTGTGTGTGTGTGTGACGAGCGATGAGAGAGAGGGTGGAGAGGGAGAGGGAGGATGGGAGGTGTGAGAGTGGAGGATGAGAGAGAGGATGATGTGGGGCTTGCACACTGGATGGATTCGTGCCACAACGTACGTTATGGTGAGACAGTAGTGTGTGTGTGTGTGTGTGTGTGTGTGTGTGTGTGTGTGTGTGTGT
>CM054155.1:14096313-14103813 GCA_028751875.1 Rapana venosa
CGACAATAAAGATCCTGATGAAATTGATGCAAAATTTTCAAATGTGTGTGTGTGTGTGTGTTTGTGTGTGTGGACTCTATCTGTCTGTCTGGCTATATGTGTATGTGTGTGTGTCTGTCTGTCTCACTGGCTGCCTGTCTGTTTGTCTGTCTCTCTCTCTCCCTCTCTCTCTGGCAAATTGACAAAACTGCATACATACGGGTACTGGATGAGTGCTTATTCCATTATCCTCGAAATAAAATATATCTATGTCTATATCTCTGTCTCTGGTAGCCTGTCTGCCTGTTTGTCTTTCTGTCTGCCTGCCTGCTTATCTTTCTGTCTGTCTCTGTCTCACTCACTCTCTCGCTGTCTGTTTGTCTGTCTGTCTGCCCGACTCGGCCTGTCTGTCTGTCTCTGTCTGTCCGTCTCTCTCTCTCTCTTTGTCGTTAAAATTCGCCTACCTCCCAGTGCCTTTCTCTCTCTCTCTCTCTCTACCAGAGACAACATTATACCCGTTTTGTTGAGTGGATTTTGTTTTTTTGGCTCTGCTTTGTTCGCATTATTTCATTTCATGATAAAATACTGTTCTAGGCTCTGGTTCTACCTATCTTCTCTTTGCATCATAAGAAAGCTGAGAAGAGAGCAGGGGATGGAAATTTAGGCTCCTCGCCTTAAAGGGAAAAACGATGTACATGATGTGTACAGGGATTTTTTTCATGTAGGTGTACTGTAGGCATAGGAGGGAGGGAGGAGGAGGAGGAGGCAAACTGTGAAGGAATAAGATAAGTCATGAGCTTTAAACTTCGAAGTTAGATAAGAGAGTGATGAGAACACACACACACACCAAATATTAAAATCATATTTTATTCCAAGTATACATTGGTCATAAATGCACACTCAAGTAAAACAGTTCAAAAATATAATATAGGACAAAGAACAAATCTACATCAATCAAATTTCAAACATACATTTTGAAAAGCTTCTGAAATGATACTAATACAATCATTCACTCATCTTAACATCAATCATTGGTCAAGGCAATCATTCACTCATCTAAACATCAATAATTCGCCAAGTCAATCATTCACTCATCTAAACATCAATCATTCGCCAAGCCAATCATTCACTCATCTAAACATCAATCATTCGCCAAGCCAATCATTCACTCATCTAAACATCAATCATTCTTCCAGCCAATAATTTACTCATCTAAACATCATTCATTCGTCAAGTCAATCATTCACTCATCTAAACATCAATCATTCCATTCATCGTGCCATTCATTCCTGACAAGTTTCGAAATAGTCAGTAAAGCTCTCAGCCAGATTAATTAATGAAATGAAAACATTAATCATCCGATCAAGTGAAAGAAATGAGCAAAGAAAGAAAAATTAATTTTTCACCATCATCTTTTTACAAATCTGAGGGGTTTTATTTTGTTGTTTTGTTATAGTGCTGCCTCACCATAGAACATTCACAGATTGAATTAAAACAGTAATCATCCAATCAGTGAAAGAAATGAGCAACGAACGAAATATTCATTTTTCATCACCTTTTTAAAGTTGGGATGGGGGTGTTGTTTTGTTGGGTTTTTTGTTTTGTTTTGTTATAGTGCTGCCTCATTTTATAAAAATTAAAAAAACACAGGTTGCAATGAAAACAATAATCATCCAGTCAGTGAAAGAAATGAGCAAAGACAGAAATATTCATTTTTCACCATCATCTTTTTACAAATCTGTTGGGTGGAGTTTTCGGTCTTTTTGTTATAGTGCTGCCTGATCATTTAAAAAAAATTCATACATTGAATTAAAAACAGTAAATAATCCGATCAGTGAAAAAAAATGAGCAAAGAAACAAATCTTTATTTTTCACCATCATCTTTTTTTTTAAGATTATCGTGTCGGTTATTCGTTGTACGATATTATTGTTTTATTATTAGGTGGGTTTTTCTTGACAGTGCTGCCTTATTATTGGACAGTCCCAATTTTGGGGGGGTTTCGTATTTTTTTTAATTCTTTTATTTCTAGGTTATTGGAATAAGCACTCATGCGCTTTTTGTTTTCATCCAGTCCCCGTGTGTATGCAGTTTTGTCAATGTTGTCATCTCTCTGTCCAGTGTTGCTGACATGTCGTCTGTTAAGGCTCCTGTCCATCTGCTATTGCTTCACCACTCGTCACTACACGCAGGCAACAGCAAAGTGAGAGGCTGTATGACCAGTGGCTTTTTCCAGTCATGGAATTCCACTTTACAGCTTAGTCTTTAGTGATCGACTATGACTCTCTGACTAGGAGGCTTGACTCGCACAGTCCTTATGTGCTGCAGCCCTGGGGGCTGGTTGGCCTTTGGAGAACATCTCCAACGCTGACTGTCCTCATGCCCACTTGGCCGAGAGAGTGGGGATGTACTGTGGGCAAGGCATCTCCACTATAATCAACTTTCTGCCCAATTTCCGAAACAGCAGCTGCCTCCTCTGCTGTTTTGGAGGTCATCGTCGAAAACGACGGACTACCATAATAAAAATACACGCAAGAAAGGGTTTCAGAAATTGGAACGAATCTTGAGAGGTATTTGATTTAATTTGATTTATACCCCTTTAAGTCACGGCAGATTTCTCTGCGTGAAATTCGGGCTGCTCTTCCCGGGGAGAGCACGTCACCACAAGAGCAGCGCCACCCATTTTTTGTTCTTTGTTCCTGTATTATACTGTAGTTCCCTATCAGAGTGGCTTTTTTCTACAGAATTTTGCCAAGGACAACTTTCTTGTTGCCGTGGGTTCTTTTACGTGCGCTAAATAATCATGTGCAACACACGGGACCTCGGTTTATCGTCTCACCCGAAAGACTAGCGCCCAGACCACCACTCATGATCTAATGGATGGGGGAAAAGTTTCGGGTCCAAACGGGATTCGAACCACAGCACACTTCCGACCCGGACTTTTCGCTTTCTAGACAGGCGCGTTACCTCTCGACCATCGGTAGGAGTGAAGTCGAGTCAGTGGAACTTCAGACGAGTCGTTAAAAGAAAAAAATGCTAGAAAAAACAATGACAAGGAGTTTTCCTTTTGTTCGCTCCTCGGCTAGTCTAGAACTCCTCGGGTCACCTATCATATGGGGAGATTTAGCGCATACGACAGTTTTTAACCCACCACTAAAGGTAGCCGCATTTCGACTTCTCGGACCAAATGGAATAAACAGGAACTTGCTTCAAGACGTAAGTAACGAAAGAAACATAACCTGACAAAACATCTAACTGAAACTACATAATCTAACAAAACATAACTGAAAGTACATAATCTCACAAATCATGATTGAAATTCCATAATCTGACGAAAACACAATTGAAATTACATAATCTGACAAAACATAATTGAAATTACATAATCTGACAGAACATAATTGAAATTACATTAATTTGACAAAGCATACAATAAAAGGGACATAATCTGACACTGAAGTATATTTCAAGGGACGTAATCCGACATGAAAACAGAAAAAAAAATAATCAAAGGGACATAATAATGATTGTGAATCAAAATACTCAAATTATAATCAAAACAGAATCTCACACCAACGCTATAGTAGTTCAAATGAAGATAAGCAGTGCCCTGTTTGTAAAGACCAAATAGAGAATGAAGAACACTTTTTATTTAATTGCCCTGTCTATGAAGATTTGAGACATAAGTTTCTTAAAGATGCGAAGAGACTTCCTTTGCATGTGCTACTCAAAGCTACAATATCTACTGATAGGCATAATTTATCACGATTTTTTTTTCATGCAACCAACAGAAGAAGTAAGATAACTTTATAGAAATGGATCCTTATATTGATGAAAACATTGTCGATTATGATGAACGTGAATTGATTTGTGATGAATATTCAAAAAATAGGTGATGTAATTTCTTTATTATTGCTGATATATCATTTCATATTTATATACATTGATAGTAATGTGTTTATAACATTCATGTCATATGTCCACTCCATACGCCCATCATTCCTTTGTATTGTGGCCTAAGGCCGATGTACAGTAAAAGTCTGAAGTCTGGGGAAGAAAAAAAAATCTCACACTAAAATGCAATCGAAAGAAACAATATCAACACCAGAACAAAGGAACAGAATCTCAAAAACCAGAACACAGGAACAGAATCTCAAACATTTCCACAGAATCTCCAGAACAGAATCTCAAAAACCAGAACACAGGTACAGAATCTCAAAAACCAGAACAAAGGAACAGAATCTCAAAACCCAGAACACAGGAACATGATAACAAAACCCAGAACAAAGCAACAGAATCTGTCAGCTCAGTACATCTCTTAAATCTAAAATCAAGATTCGTACAAAACAATCGTAAGTAGCAAATTGCATACTTGTGGTACTTTAAAAAAATTGCAACATGTACAACATGATTCATTTCATTTACATAATTATACAGTTTAAAACAACTGCTCCTTTTTTCCCCGTCTTACAAATACGTAGCCAACTAGTTTACATCAAAACAACTCAGGAAGACATAAACCCTTTACATGGAGTGAAGAATCTAACATTGCCATCCAATCCATCTGGTCGCAACCATTTCTTCCAAAGAGGACAGCCACGGACCAGTCTGCATCATCCTGTTCTGGGGTTTTTTTTCAATGGCACGATCTATACACACGACGTTGAGTTTTGAAACAAACCATTACAGTCGAGTTTGGAAGATGCCTGACCCACAAGCAGAATTGTCGATACTATCAATAATCACCACACTTGGTGTAACCACAAAGTTTTGAATACAGCATTAAGTCAATACTACAATAAGCAGAACACTTGGTTTCAACCACATTTTTTATTGAACACGGCATGATACCAAGATTAAACATCAGAACACTTGCTCCCTAAGTAACGCATCAAGTCGTGGGTTCGAATCTTGGCGGTCTGGTGAATTAAGGGAAGAGATTTTTTTACAAATACGGTAATTGCCGATGCCTTAATTTCTTTCATGTATAATTATACACATGAAGAAGATCAAACATGCACTTTCAAAATCCCGTGAATAATTAATATCAGCGGTCTGTGGGTTCAGAAACACGAACATGCCCAACATATATACTTGAAATCCTAATACAGCTATATTTACCTTCGTGGTGGGTTAAAACCCTCGCATACGCAAAATATCACCATTGGTGAACCTCAGATTCGTAGCACTACTGCCACTTTATTACGTGAGCACCCCACTTTGCCACCTTCAATTCTTAACTACACTAAAAGATTCCCAATGACGAAAGTCGAGAGTGTAGTATGTACCCATAAGTTGTTAACAAGCAAGATGTGTGTAGCACCCTGGTCTTGGTTGTTTTATTTGGTTTTTGTTTGTTTGGGGGAGGGGGGGAAGGGCTCTCTTATGGATGAATCTCAATCCTTCCTTGTACTTCCCCTCAAAACTAACGATCCTACTGAAATAAAATTCCAGACCTCTCCGAGAAATATCGTCGCTTCATTATCTGCTGTAGTATATATTATATGTAGTATATCCTATATATTCCCACAAGTGGATGGCAGTACTCCCTTCAATTTCCAGAGTTTCACTCTCAACCCCAGGTCTTTTTGTCTTGAGAAACTTCTCATGGAATGCTAAGAAGGGAAGTAATTGGCATGGTAGAGTTACATCCTTTGGATCGTTGGCGCGATTTTAATTCTCCCTTTACTTCCTTTTTATGCCGTCAGCGCCTGGGCTTTATCACAGTTCTTGATTAAACCGTTGACGCTGGGGGCAACAACAGCAAAGTGACAGGCTGTATGACCAGTGGCTTTCCCACTCGTGGAATTCCACTTTACAGCTTAGTCTTTAGTGATCGACTATGACTCTCTGACTAGCAGGCTTGACTCGCACAGTCCTTATGTGCTGCAGCCCTGGGGGCTGGTTGGCCTTTGGAGAGTATCTCCAACGCTGACTGTCCTTATGCCCACTTGGCCGAGAGAGTGGGGATGTGCTGTGGGCAAGGCATCTCTACTATAATCAAATTTCTGCCCAGTTTCCAAAACAGCAGCTGCCTCCTCTGCTGTTTTGGAGGTCATCGTCGGACACGACGGACAAACATACATACATGCTAAAAAAGGTGGGGGGTTTTAATCAGAAAAGTGCGTATTTTCATATTTGAGGCCCATATTGTGTACGGAGGCAAAAATACTGTATAGGTAGGCAGTTTGACAAAAATAAATAAAAATGAAATAACAACAGCAACAGTATTACCAACAACTCAAAAAACAAGACAAAAAGTGACAAGTAAAAGGCTATGAAATAAAACCTGCATAAATACTAACTTCCTCTCTTCCCCACCCACCCCACACCCCACCCCTCCTAAAAGAAACCACTAATCTTTGAAACCACACCTGGCAGTTCTTAATAAGGTTCAAACCCCAGGACCTTCGCAACCAGTAGCAACATCCATACCCACTAAGTCAAGCAGCTTCCCCAGCCCTGACCCTACCCCTACTTCTGCGTGTCCTGCCTATACACTAGAGTCACCCACAGCTGTAGAACTGGGATGCACACGCGCTGTCTGCCCAGCCTCGGAATCTTCAGAAGCTGAGCAGCTCTGGTCCAATGCAGATGATGTCTCCACAGATCCTGAATCTGTTGCAGAGCTCTGGTCCATGCCAGCTGACTGCACAGATGCAGAATCTGTTGCAGAGTTCTGGACCATGCCAGCTGTCTGCACGGCCGCAGAGTTCTGTTCCGATGGAACAGTCGTAGTCTTCTGCATGGCAGCTGCAGAAAGTGAGGAGGAGAGGTTGAGGTCCAGTGGCTCCATCTGCAGGTCTGCAGGCTCTTGGGCAGCTGGGGGGCTCTGGTCCACCACAACCACCATCTGCAGGGCTTCGGGGCCAATCACGGCAACGGCGGGGTACTCCTCCACCACGGCTCGAGGGGCCAGCTTCTTCAGTACGGCTGCCTGCTCAACCCAGGTAACAACTGTCCGTCATGAGGTTGATGTTCTGTCAGTCCGTCCCCCTTTAAGTCTGTTGGTCACTGAGTCATTTTGGTTTGTTGGTTGTTCATTTATTCAATCGGGTTTGGTCAATGGCTCAATCAACCATCAGTATATTGATCCGTGTGAAAGGATCAATCACACATACACACACACACACACACACATATATATATATATATATATATATATATATATATATATATATATATATATATATATATATATATATATCTGAACACATTACTCCTCTCTTGCGATCTCTCCACTGGTTACCTGTGCCACAGAGAGTAAACTATAACATCCAGTACCCTCTGTTACAAATGTCTCCACCAAACAGCACCCTCCTACCTCTCTGAATGTCTTCACATGTACACTCCTTCTCGTTCCCTCCGCTCTGCTGCAGATAGCTTGTTGTGCTTACAAATACCTAGATTCAACCAATCCACTGTTGGTCGTCGCTCTTTACTTCTGGTCCATCCATCTGGACGCTTCCTCTCTCTCTCTCTTCGACAAAAGCCTACTTAGGATACATTTAAATCCAACCTCA
>CM054155.1:14108813-14121313 GCA_028751875.1 Rapana venosa
ACTGTGTTTAGAGTTATTAATAATATTTTTTCACATATCAATACGTTGTGTCACAAAACTGACAACAAAACTCTTGTCATATAAAAAAAAAAAATGGAAATGTGAAATTGAAACAAGTAGTAAAATGGCGGTGTACTAGTAGTAACTGGTTTTATTCTACAAATATTTCAGAGCTGACTTTGGAGAGGAGAAGGTTATTTCTCGTTTACTAGAAAGCTATATTATTGAAATATCCTTACATCGAATTTAGGTACTTTAATCATAAATTACCATTGAAGTGAATTACCAATTTGCTATTCCAAGGGAAGAAAGATTATGCAGCAAATATGGCATAATTCAAATGGGCGTTGAATTTCAATTTATATGGAAAGTTCACTATGATTATGCTAGCTTGCGCAACAGATATTTGTCAAAACATTTGTTTTATACTCCACATTCAGTTTATGATTTTTGTCGAATGGTGTCTTGTGATGAATACGGAAAAACAAATGCTACAGTTACCAAAATATATCAGACTATCTCAAGTTGTGGAAGTAATTGACTCATATACTGCACTGAATTCTTGTTTGTTATGGTTTTGCTTCTTCCTTTTATTACCTGATGGTCACCCTTCCTCCATCCCCTAAAAAGGGAAGAAAGGAATAAATATTATCCAATTGTTCAACTGTAAATAATGTGTATGCATGCACATGTTTTACATACATTCCCTGGTCTATTTCTCAGTGTATTTATGTGGATATATCATAAATGCAAAAGTGCACTCTTCTTTCATACAGTTCTGAATCGAACTAATTTGTGAACTCACCTGTCTGTACACAGTGAATATGATGTACCCGTAAACGAACACCATGCTGAGGAGAACTGTGAAGAGAGGAATGTACCATCTGTGAAACAAGAGAGAAAAAAACACCGTGCTGCTGTCACCAACATAGTACTGAATAAAATATATCATGATAAAATGAAGAGAAGAACCTTATACTGGATGTTTTTAAAATTAAAAAAAGCACAAGAGTGCTGATTATTCCGTTATCCTGGACATAAAAGAATAAATAAAATAATAAATATACCATCTGTGATCAACAAACAAGTGCTACACGTCAGAAACAGTACAGGTACAAAAATAAAAAAATAAAAAAGATATCTAATCATTTGATAACCATACTGAAGAGCTGATTATTTAGAGGCATTACTGATGGGGATGTTTGTTTTTTTCTTATATAACACTGTGCATTCCTGTATGCGAAAGTTATGATGGTATGTGTGAAGTTGATAAATTTAATGTTATAACACTCTCTCTCTCTCTCTCTCTCTTCTCTCTCTCTCTCTCTCTCTCTCTCTCCTCACTACACCCGCACAAACACTACACGCACACACTATACACACACCCACACCACGCACCACTACACCCACACACACACACTACAACGCACACACCACACTACACACAGTACACACACACACACACATGTTCAGACATAATGAAAAAAAAGAAAACGCAGAACAGCATCACAGAATCTCTCTCTCTCTCTCTCTCTCTCTCTCTCTCTCTCTCTCTCTCTCTCCCTCTCTCTCTCGCTCTTCTGTGCCAACAAACAAACGGACTCACATGCCCAACTGCCATCCATATCCTTGACAATCCAGCTGAAACATACAGAGACTTGACTTCAGACTTGTCCATTAAAAAATTGCCAAAAAACCACACACACACATACACACACACACACACACACACACACACACACACACACACACACACACACCTCTCCCCAAATAGGCTCGTACATTAGCTAACTTATGCAGACTAGAGTTGTGTGGGCTCCGCACTAACATTTTTTTAGACAGTGTGTCACGATCGAGTTAAACAAGATGGAGCCCATTTCTTTCCAAAAAATGCAGAGTGCATGCTGGGTATGTCCGTATCATCGCTCTCACTGACCACAGCTTGCTCACGTATCTAAAGACTATAAACCGAGGCCCCGTGCGCGAACGCACGCAGAACATCTTGCGCATACGTTAAATCCTGTTCCGCTTTTCGGAAGAGTAGGCCATTGTGTGCCGGTGGGAACAGATTACAGAATTTAAGAAACTGCATACACACGGGGACTGGATGTTTTTTTTAAAAGCACACAAGTGCTTATTCCATTATCCTCGATATAAAAGAATTACAAAAAATTAAAAATTTTCAATTAAAGAAAGGTAGATGGGTTATTTAACATCAGGTGTGAAAGGATTAGACACAGCCTGCAAATCCACATAACATCAAGTCAAGAATTCAGGGCCCAGTGCTAAAGTCAATCAGCGAAGCCTCTTCCTTTTACCAAGTCCAAGTGCAGGTCAGTTCCTGCTATACTTAGCACCAGCTGGAATTTGTTTTTGTTTTGGTTTTTTTATATGTTATTTTATATCGAGGATAATGGAATAAGCACTCGTGTGCTTTTTTTTTTTTTTACATCCAGTCCTCGTGTATAAGCGCTTTGTAAATGTTGTCATCCGTTCCCGCCGGCACACAATGGCCTACTCTTCCGAAAAGCGGAACAGGATTTAACGTGTGCGCAAGATGAGATGTTCTGCGTGCGTTCGCACACGGGGCCTCGGTGTATAATCTTATCCGAGGAGATGGAAGGGATAGCGGCTGAGAGGAGCTGAAAGCGGGAGAAACCTACTCTCCTGCTGTGTAGATGGTCAGGTCTGCATGTATATGCACACAGTACAGAACCTCAGTTTCTCGTCTTAATCTTTTCTTTTCCTTTTTTTACTCGATCTTGCAGCTTAGAGCTCGCAGATGATGACACTTCTGTGTATGTGATCATTTGACTATAATTAAAGTCGCGCCGTTATGAGTTTGGTAATGATGTCTAAACACGACATTTCGTAACTAAGTAGTATACATGATTATGCATGTGGTTTTTGTTGGGTGTGTTTTTTAGATTTTTATCATCTGTTCCTGTTCATGGGTGACCGTTTGCTTGCGCGCCTTGGCTTCAGTACAGTTCCCCCAGTTCACCCAGCTGTAAATGGGTACCTGCCCTCTTTAGGGTCAGGGAAGGTAAAGCAGCGAGGGAGAGGAGATGGGCGCCGCCCTCAATTTGCTGGCCCTAGAGAAGTGAGGTCTCTGACGCCTTGCTCCCCCTACGACCACATAGGTTATGGGACTCCTTTACCATCACCTTTTACCTCCTGCTACCGATACGCAATGGACTATTCTTCAAAAGAGAGAACAGGTTTTATTAACGTGTTGCAAACTAAGCTGTACGGCTCACGAGAGGAGCTGGAAAAGACTTGCCAGCCACGATTTCTCCCCAAACACAGTGACGGTGTAATTAGCGAACGACGAGAGGAAGATGATTAATTTAAAGTGTGCACAAGATGCCTGCGAGCGTTCCCACACGGACCTCGGTTAATTATTTAATAGTTTTCATCCAAAAGACTTTCAGGGGATTGGAGTCGGCACTGGTGTTAAGTTAACTCCAAGGGCGAGGGGGAGGGGGGGGAGATCCCCTAAAATGGGTATATCAGTGATGGTTTGAACTAGTGCCGATAGATCCCGAGCTCATATTTCACAGTCACCACAAGGCTATCCCTCTCTTCTTCATGCATTCCTGATCTCTCTCTCAAACACACGAACAGTAACACACAGTGAAACATACACACAGTCGTACACACAAACACGCGCCTAGGTTTATAACCTCATCCGAGGGACTTTTGATATTCAGTTGTTCGATTTTCTCGTCAAATTGTGGAAAAAAGAAGGAATCGAACCCAGAACCTTGCGGTTTACTCGTTAAGGCAGTGTGAACGTCTTAAATATCCTGCCACCTTCCTTCTAAAACTAAAACAGTACAGGCGTCTCATAATGATAATCTACGTGGGCGAGGGGAAGCGAGGCATCTGAGACAGCTTCTCTAAGGGCCAGCATTGAAAGGGCGGCGCCCATCCCCTCTTCCCCCGCTGCTTTACCTCTCTGACCCTAAAAAGGGCAGGTTCCCATTTACAGCTGGGTTGAACTCTACTGAAGCCAAGGCGCGCAAATGGTCACCCAAACCACTAGCTAACCAATGCTGCTCGACTTTAGCTTGGGGGGAAAGCGAGTGCTTGACAAGAACTATCCCCTCCCCCATTTTTGGGGCAGGAATCGATCACCCCCAGGGCCTGAAGGTCCGTAGTTGTGGCAATGAAGGGCCATGGATACAGCCGAGAAAAACCCCATCACAATGTACAGTCACGTCCATCCCAATGTACAGTCACATCCATCCCAATGTACAGTCAGTCACATCCATCCCAATGTACAGTCACATCCATCCCAATGTACAGTCACATCCATCACAATGCACAGTCACATCCATCGCAATGCACAGTCAGTACTGCATACATTTGACTGACAAGTCAGTAACTAAGTACGACCGAGTCGACTTTGGATTAATTTGATACAGCCATTTTCAGCTGAGGAACATATCAAGCCAAATCTGCTTTTTTATTTATTATTTTTTTTTTTTGAACGATACTTACATTTCAAACAGGGCAGTAGTCGTGTATCTGTAGTTAACATGTATTAAACCCACACTTGAAGAATGTGGTTTTGACTGTGTTTAGAGTTATTAATCATATTTTTCACATATCAATACGTTGTGTGACTATCACAAAACTGACAATGTCAAAAACAGTTTACAAAACTCGTCGTATAAACAAAAAATGGAAATGTGAAATTGAAACAAGTAGTAACTGGGGGGTTTTCTACAAATATTTAAGAGCTGACTTTGGAGAGGAGAAGGTCAATTCTCGTTTACTAGAAAGCTATATTAATATCCTTACATCGAATTTAGGTCCTTTAATCATAAATTACCATTGAAGTCGATTACCAATTTGCTTTTCCAAGGGAAGAAAGATTATGCAGTAAATATGGCATAATTCAAATGGGTAATGAATTGAAAGTTTATTAAATGGAAAGTTCACTATGATTATGCTAACTTGCGAAACAGTTATTTGTCGAAACAGTTGCTTTATACTCCACATTCAGTTTATGATTCTTGTTGAATGATGTCTTGTGATGAATACGGAAAAACAAATGCTACAGTTACCAAAATATATCAGATGATTGTCTCAAGTTGTGGAAGTAATTGACTCATTTACTGCACTGAATTTTTGTTTGTTATGGTTTTGCTTCTTCCTTTTATTACCTGATGTTCACCCTTCCTCCATCCCCTAAAAAGGGAGGAAAGGAATAAATATTATCCAATTGTTCAACTGTAAATAATGTGTATGCATGCGCATGCTGTACATACATTCCCTGGTCTTATTTCTTTAGTGCATTTATGTGGATAAATTATAAATGCAAAAGTGCACCCTTCTTTCATACAGTTCTGCTTCGAACCCCTCTTGTGAACTCACCTGTCTGTACACTGTGAATATGATGTACCCATAAACGAACACCATGCTGAGGAGAACTGTGAAGAGAGGGATGTACCATCTGTGAAAAAAAGAGAGAAAAAAAACCCATGCTGCATGCTATCACCAACATAGTACTGAATAACATGTATGGAAAATGAAGAGAAGAGCCTTAATCTGGATGTTTTTTTAAAAAAAGCACAAGAGAGCTGATTATTCCATTATCCTGGACATAAAAGAAGAAAGAAAATAATAATTTAAGATACCATCTGTGATCAACAAACAAGTGCTACACGTCAGAAACGGTACAGGTACAAAAATGAAGAGAAAATAGATATCTAATCATTTGATAAACATACTGAAGATCCGATTATTGAAAGGAATTGCTGATGGGGATGTTTGTTTTTCGTTATATAACACTATGCATTCCTGTATGTGAAAGTTATGATGGTATGTGTGAAGTTGCTAAATTTAATGTTATACTCTCTCTCACACGCACGCACACGCACACCACACGCACCACGCACGCACAAACTACACGCATACACTACACTCACGCACTATACACACACTACACACACTACTGCGGCAGATACCTTGTGCCTACGAATACCTAGATTCAACCAATCCACTGTTGGCCGCCGCTCTTTCTCTATTTCCCCCTCCTGTTTCATATCGGAACTATCCCACCTTCACTAACCCATGTCCTATCACCCTGCTAAAGTATACGACCTGTGTGAGTGTGTGTGTGCTTTTGAAAAACATTTGACTATTGAAATTTTATTTCATATATTTTGTCTGCAGCGCACCATGTTTGTAATATCTGTTTGTTTAAACTACTGATTATTTATCATTGATTGCATGACTGTGTAAGATTAGGTTGAATTCATGCGCTTTGATTTGTCTTTGCAAGATATAGCGCTATATAAGTTCCATTTATTATTATTATTATTATTATTATACACACCACATGATACACACACACACACATGTTGACACATAATGAAAAGACGAAAACGAAGAACAGCATCACAGAATATCTCTCTCTCTCTCTCTCTCTCTCTCTCTCTCTCTCTCTCTCTCTCTCTCTCTCTCTCTCTCTCTCTTCGCTTATCTCTCTGTGCCAACAAACAAACTGACTTACATGCCCAACTGCCATCCAATATCCTTGACAATCCAGCTGAAACATACAGAGACTTGACTTGACTTCAGACTTGTCCATTAAAAAAAATATCAAAAACCACGCTCCCCTCCCCACCCCACCCCCCACCCCCAAAACGACCTGTCCATTAACTACCTTATGCAGACTAGAGTTGTGTGGGCTCCGCACTATCATTTTCCAGACGGTGTGTTACGATCGAGTTAAACCTGATGGAGCCCATTTCTTTCCAAAGAAATGCAGAGTGCATGCTGGGTATGTTTGTGTCATCGCTCTCACTGACCACAGCTTGCACACGTACCTAAAGACTATAAACCGAGGCCCCGTGTGCGAACGCACGCAGAACATCTTGCGCATACGTTAAATCCTGTTCCGCTTTTCGGAAGAGTAGGCCATTGTGTGCCGGTGGGAATAGATTACAGAATTTAAGAAACTGCATACACACGGGGACTGGATGTTTTTTTTAAAAGCACACAAGTGCTTATTCCATTATCCTCGATATAAAAGAATTACAAAAAATTAAAAATTTTCAATTAAAGAAAGGTAGATGGGGTTTTAACATCAGGTGTGAAAGGATTAGACACAGCCTGCAAATCCAACATAACTCAAGTCAAGAATTCAGGGCCCAGTGCTAAAGTCAATCAGCGAAGCCTCTTCCTTTTACCAAGTCCAAGTGCAGGTCAGTTCCTGCTATACTTAGCACCAGCTGGAATTTGTTTTTGTTTTGTTTTTTTTATATGTTATTTTATATCGAGGATAATGGAATAAGCACTCGTGTGCTTTTTTTTAATTTTTACATCCAGTCCTCGTGTATAAGCGCTTTGTAAATGTTGTCATCCGTTCCCGCCGGCACACAATGGCCTACTCTTCCGAAAAGCGGAACAGGATTTAACGTGTGCGCAAGATGAGATGTTCTGCGTGCGTTCGCAACGGGGCCTCGGTGTATAATCTTATCCAGGAGATGGAAGGGATAGCGGCTGAGAGGAGCTGAAAGCGGGAGAAACCTACTCTCCTGCTGTGTATGGTCAGGTCTGCATGTATATGCACACAGTACAGAACCTCAGTTTCTCGTCTTAATCTTTTCTTTTCCTTTTTTTACTCGATCTTGCAGCTTAGAGCTCGCAGATGATGACACTTCTGTGTATGTGATCATTTGACTATAATTAAAGTCGCGCCGTTATGAGTTTGGTAATGATGTCTAAACACGACATTTCGTAACTAAGTAGTATACATGATTATGCATGTGGTTTTTGTTGGGTGTGTTTTTTAGATTTTTATCATCTGTTCCTGCTACCGGGGACGGGATACGAGTTTGGTAATGATGTCTAAACACGACATTTCGTAACTAAGTAGTATACATGATTATGCATGTGGTTTTTGTTGGGTGTGTTTTTTAGATTTTTATCATCTGTTCCTGCTACCGGGGACGGGACAGCTCAGTGGTCGGAGCACTCGCTTTCCCCCAGCCAAGGTAAGCAGCGTCGAGCGTGGTTACCAGTTGGATGGGTGACCGTTTGCTTGCGCGCCTTGGCTTCAGTACAGTTCCCCAGTTCACCCAGCTGTAAATGGGTACCTGCCCTCTTTAGGGTCAGGGAAGGTAAAGCAGCGAGGGAGAGGAGATGGGCGCCGCCCTCAATTTGCTGGCCCTAGAGAAGTGAGGTCTCTGACGCCTTGCTCCCCCTACGACCACATAGGTTATGGGACTCCTTTACCATCACCTTTTACCTCCTGCTACCGATACGCAATGGACTATTCTTTCAAAAGAAGGAACAGGTTTTATTAACGTGTTGCAAACTAAGCTGTACGGCTCACGAGAGGAGCTGGAAAAGACTTGCCAGCCACGATTTCTCCCAAACACAGTGACGGTGTAATTAGCGAACGAGAGAGGAAGATGATTAATTTAAAGTGTGCACAAGATGCCTGCGAGCGTTCCCACACGGACCTCGGTTAATTATTTAATAGTTTTCATCCAAAAGACTTTCAGGGGATTGGAGTCGGCACTGGTGTTAAGTTAACTCCAAGGGCGAGGGGGAGGGGGGGGAGATCCCCTAAAATGGGTATATCAGTGATGGTTTGAACTAGTGCCGATAGATCCCGAGCTCATATTTCACAGTCACCACAAGGCTATCCCTCTCTTCTTCATGCATTCCTGATCTCTCTCTCAAACACACGAACAGTAACACACAGTGAAACATACACACAGTCGTACACACAAACACGCGCCTAGGTTTATAACCTCATCCGAGGGACTTTTGATATTCAGTTGTTCGATTTTCTCGTCAAATTGTGGAAAAAAAGAAGGAATCGAGCCCAGAACCTTGCGGTTTACTCGTTAAGGCAGGTGAACGTCTTAAATATCCTGCCACCTTCCTTCTAAAACATAACAGTACAGGCGTCTCATAATGATAATCTACGTGGGCGTAGGGAAGCGAGGCATCTGAGACAGCTTCTCTAAGGGCCAGCATATTGAGGGCGGCGCCCATCCCCTCTTCCCTCGCTGCTTTACCTTCTCTGACCCTAAAAAGGGCAGGTTCCCATTTACAGCTGGGTGAACTCTACTGAAGCCAAGGCGCGCAAATGGTCACCCATCCACTAGCTAACCAATGCTGCTCGACTTTAGCTTGGGGGGAAAGCGAGTGCTGTGACCACAGAACTATCCCGTCCCCCGAGTTTTAGGGACAGGAATCGACTCACCACCAGGCGCCTGAAGGTCCGTAGTTGTGGCCAATGAAGGGCAGCATGGATACAGCCAGAGAAAAGCCCCAGCACAAGGCGTGGTACCACCTGCACATAGGAATATTGCAACAAGGTTAGCATCTACACGCGCGCGCGCGCATACGGGTGCACACACTCAATAGTCACACACACACAAGAGCGCGCGCGCACACACACACCCAACACACACACATATATAGACACACACACAGAGTCACTGACTGTGTACTCACGTACGTACGCACGCGCGCGCGCGCGCACACACACACACACACACACACACACACACACGCACGCACGCGCACACACACACGCACGCACGCACTCACGAAGTCGATATGCAGCTACCTTATAATGGCGGTCAAAAACAGTCATATACCAATTTACGCAAAATCTCACCGATAGTGCACATCAGAAAGAACGAAGGAAGCCAAGGAACGAAAAAATGTTTGCCACAATACCAGACCCTAGGCAACAGGAATTTTCAAGACTATTAATTTCAGTATTTTCTTTGAGAATAAAAATCAATGGTCTGCAAGCATCAGCAATGGAGCTCTCATCAAAAGCTTTGAATTGAATCTCCTCCGATGCCAGAGTACAGCTACCAATATGGCAAGAAACTTTAAAACAGAGATAGATAATATGATAATATAATAATAATAATAATAATAGTAATGTATGGAATTTATACAGCGCTGAATCTTGTAAAGGAAGAAATAAAAGATAGATAGATAGATAGATATCTGTACATATATATATATATATAGAGAGAGAGAGAGATAGATAGATAGATATAGATATAGATAGATAGATAGATAGATATATAGATTATATATATACATATGCAAATTTCTCGTTCAGTGTCCAATTTTAATCTCACAGTGATTCCCAGGTGGGATGAGTGAGTCAGCGTGCACATTTCTGGGTGACCCCCAGAATGTTAAGCTGGGGAACGCACAACAGCAACAGTATACATTCGTGTTTCGAGGGGGGGGCGGGGGAGGGGCGATTCTTCCTGGAGTGTGAACAACAGAACTGATTCCACTCTCCCGAATGTCCTTTGAATGAGACTATTAACTAACTGCCTGTGTGTGAACGCGCGCTAAATATCCTGTGCACACGTTAAAACCCGTCCCGCCTCTCGAAAGAGTAGGCCATTGTGTGCTACTGCATGTGGGAACAGATGGAAAAAAAATGTTTAAAAACAAAAACACCGGTGTTGTGTTATGACATCATCCCTGTTGATATTATCAGAATGCGGCTACCTTCATGGTGGGCAAAAACGGTTACATACATGAATCTCACCATTGATGAATTTCGAAAGCTCTAGCCCAGGAACGGGGGGAAAAAACCACAAAAAGCCAAACCCAAACTATGCATGTAGCTGCTGAATTATTAAAACCTTTTTATAAGCTAGCGTCCGTCAGAAAAAAAGCTCATATATCGTGCTTTTTTTCCCCAATCTCCTCATCTTCTTTCGTTTTGTGAGGAGGGGATATAGCTCAGTGATCAGAGCATTCCCTTTCCCCAAGCTAAGGTCACGCAGCATTGAGCGTGGTTACCAAGTGGATGGGCGACACGTTTGCGCGCCTTGGCTTCAGTACAGTCCCCTAGTTATTCCAGCTGTAAATGGTACCTGCCTTCTTTAGGGTCAAGGAAGGTATAAAACAGCGAGGGAGATGAGATGGGCGCCGCCCTCTATATTCTGGCCCCTTAGAGAACAAGCTGAGGTCTCGGACACCTCGCTCCCCCTACGACCACATTATAGGTTATGGACCATATTTTACCTTTACCGTTATCTTCTTTCCATTACAGATGATATTATTGTGCCATGACTATGACAATGTGTATGTTGCGGTAAGTTTACTTACTTTTCGTAGCGCATGGTGGGCAGTCCCTTGATGATGTTCATGAAGAGGTTGAAGGTGATGCACACCACCCACAGCATCACAGCGTAGTCTGTAAGGTGAACACACATTCCCTCTGTACTGTACAGTACAGTCAGCGCCTGAGTTTTATCACAGTTCTGGATTAAACCATTGACGCTGGGGGCAACAGCAAAGTGAGAGGCTGTATGACCAGTGGCTTTCTTTCCCACTCATGGAATTCCACTTTACAGCTTAGTCTTTTAGTGGTTGACTATGTCTGACTAGGAGGCTTGACTCGCACAGTCCTTATGTGCTGCAGCCCTTGGGGGCTAGTTGGCCTTTGGAGAACATCTCCAACGCTGACTGTCCATATGCCCACTTGGCCGAGAGAGTGGGGATGTACTGTGGGCAAGGCATCTCCACTATAATCAAATTTCTGCCCAATTTCCGAAAACAGCAGCTGCCTCCTCTGCTGTTTTGGAGGTCATCGTCGAACACGACGGACACACATACACACAGAACTGTACACTCTTTCTTCACCAAATTGCTCAACCTGCACTATCCTTTCTAAGGAGGGAAAATATCCTCTGAAGTCGGAGTATGGCTGCCTATATGGGGAATGTTTGTAAACAGTCATACACGCAAACTTCTTATCCGGTGTGTACTTCCTATCTCACAGCGGATTCCCAGGTGGGATGAGTGATGAGACAAACAGTGCATGTTCTGGGTGACCCCCCCCCCCCCCCCCCCCAAAGGTGTTCAGCTGGGGAACGCACAACAACAACTAAAATTGCTTGGAAGTCTCCATCAGCTCCTTCTTAACAAAATCAACAAAATAGCACCTCCCAGTCCCTTTAATTTAAAAATATTCTGCAATCGCGCGCGCGCGCGCGCCACACACACACACACACACACACACACAAACACACACACACTGAATGTTCGATTAAGTAGATTTCTTGATTTTTTTTTTTATTTACAGAAATGAATTCTCACGCTCACCAAAACCGGGAAAATACTGACTGTGAGTGACACATCGTTGTTGTCAATTCTTGTTATCACTTCATCACTGTCAAGAAACGCTATGACTGATTGCCACCGTCACCATTGTTACTACCAGGCAAAGTATGTCCATATTTTTACAGACACATGCTTACAAAAAGAAGATACATCCTTTTCAGTTTAAAACAGTATAAATTAAAAAAGTTGTAGGGTTTTTTGCGTTTTCTCTCTCTCTCTCTCACTCTCCCCTCCCTCCTCCCACCCCCCCCCCCCCCCCCCCTTCTCTCTCGTCTCTTTAAGGGCAGGAAATGAATGCGGAAAAGCACATCATAAGTGCTCATTATTTTCTCCCCACCTCTCTCTCTCTCTCTCTC